>JAXQQM020076972.1:0-148995 GCA_034641835.2 Pinus albicaulis | reverse complement strand
GAAAGAAGGCAACCAGAAAGGTATAGTCCATCCGCTTTCTGTTCAGGTTTTGCCTTAACTATAACTGATGATGAACCCAGAACTGTCAGGGAGGCAGTAGATTCAGAGGATGGAAAACTCTGGAAGGAGGCCATGGTTGATGAAATGGTATCCTTGCACAAAAATGATGCATGGGATCTAGTGGAGTTGTCGGCTGGAAGGAAGCCCATTGGGAGCAAATGGGTGTTTAAGAAGAAGATGAATGTAGAAGGCAAGGTGGAGAAATACAAAGCTCGGTTGGTAGCGAAAGGTTATTCCCAGGTGCCGGGAATTGATTTTGGTGATATTTTTTTTCCTGTTGCCAAAGTTACTTCTATTAGATTACTTTTATCTGTTGCTGCTGCATTTGATTTTGAGATAGAACAGATGGATGTGAAGACAACATTTCTTCACGGGGATCTAGAAGAGAGATTCACATGAAGCAACCTAAGGCTTTACTTGGGAGGGTAAGCAGGAACTCAAACAGTGTTGAAGAAGTCTATGTATGGTTAAAACAGTCACCAAGGATGTATCAAAAATTTGATACCTATATACGGGGACTTGGCTTCACCAGAAGCAAGGAGGATCACTGTGTTTATTTTAAATTAATTGGTGACCGTGTTATTTATTTGGTCTTGTATGTGGATGATATGTTGTTGATTGGAATGATAAAGAAATTATCCAAGATTTGAAGACCCAGCTGTTCTCCAAATTCGACATGAAGGATCTTATGCCGCAAACTATATTGGGTACAACCCAGAGATTGCAACAGGAAGCTCTAGTGAAACCAAAGATGGAAGAGGAAAGCATGTCGAGAGAATATTGTGAGAAACAATATTCGGTGGATAGAAACCGGTGAGCGTTCATTCCCCGTAGGTGCAAAGATGTTCTGCCGAATGCTGTCCCAAGGACACAAGAAGAGGAGACATGTCCCCGGTTCCACAGCAAGTGTGCTGGTAGCCCACTGTAAGGCAATGGTTCAGCTACCCGTACATTGCACATGCAGTGGGAGTATTGAGCAGGTTTATGTCAAACCCAGGGAAGGAGCATTGGATAGCAGTGAAGCGGGTTTTCAGATATTTACATTGCACTAGTGATTATGGCTTGTGCTACCAAGGAAGACCAGGATTATAAAGAATTTTGGACATTCGTGGTTTTGTTGATGTAGACTGGGCTAGAGATCTAGACCAAAGAATATCTACAAATGGGTATGTGTTTAGCCTATTTGAAGGTGCAGTCAGTTGGATGAGTAAAAGACAGTCTGTAGTGGCGCTTTCAACTACAGAGGCAGAATACATAGCAGCCACTCATGCAAGCAAGGAAGCAATTTGTTTGCAGAGATTGTGTTCAAGTATGGGGTTGGTACAACAAGCTATAAGGATAGACTGTGATAGCCAAAGTGTAATTTTCTTAGCTAAGAACCCTGCTTATCATTCAAAGACAAATCACATTGATGTTCAATATCACTTTGTTAGAGATATGGTTGAGGCTAAAAGGGTGTTGTTGGTAAAGGTGGACACTTTGAAGAATGTTGCAGATGCATTGATAAAGTTTGTAAGCACTTAGAATTTCTCTTAGTGTAGAGAAACAATGGGTGTTGAAGAATTGGCCAAATGACTAAGCTCTCATGTGGCCCCCTGTGGAAAGAAAACACATGGAGAACAGTGGTGTGTGTTATATTCTTTCCACGCATCAGTCTCCACACTGCCAGACGTTGCACGGCGCAAAGAAAGGGGGCCGCGTTGTGTGCGCCCTCCATGTCGTGGTCCGAGGCAGCTACTTCTAAGAAATTTTTTTTGGTGTGCGGACCCACTCATAGGCGGACCCACCAATTTTTTGTGCATGATTTTGCACATGGTTTTGGGGTACGATGGTTTTCGGCCCCTGGTATTTTGTAGATCCGGTCAAGGGAACTACGGTTATGTTCTAATCCAGGGTTAATGGATTGGGGTTTATGTATGCTTCGGTATGTATATATATGTGTTGTAACACTAAAAGGAATATAATGAAAAATCAAGCTGGTCGTCCCGATTTGGGATCCAGGGGAAAATCTCTGTGTTTATCTGTTTTATGTTTTATGCTCTCACTATTGTTTATTTTCTATTATAAGATTCATGTGTAGATAATTTTTGTTCAAGGTTAAAACCTACATCAGCAGAGCAGAAAAGTGCAGGAATGAAAAAGATGGTACAGGTTGACAGATGGATTGGCAGTTGGATTTCTCTCTAGTTTAGAGGAAGTGTTAAAATTGGAAACTAGGGCCAAACTCCACCTTGGACAACTCATATGATGGATATCATATTTTTATTGGATTCCTCTTTCTGAGAGGTACAATATTGATCTAAAGATCATCTTGTTTGGATGAGTTGAAGTGAGATTTTTAATTTAATTCTCACACATGTGCAAATTGTCAAGGTCAGCCATAAGTGTAATGTAGGATCATAAGTCCCAACATATGTGTCTCCACTCTCAACGGTTTCTATAAATAAGAGAGACCTCTTCCTAATTTTGGACATCATCACTCAACACATTCTCTCTCCTCTCTTGATTGGGAAAGTGAATTTTGTATTATGCTCTCTCTCTCTCTCTCCCTCTCTCTCTCTCTCTCTATTGAACTTTGGAAGAATAATAAGAATATTTGATCAAATGGTTTTCCCCTAAAATCCACCAAATATTGTGTCCTCTTGTCTTGTCTTGTCTTCTTCTTACTGTTTATGTTCTATCCGCATTTACTATCAAGTTAATGTGATTTCTAATCTAGAAATTAATATTGGGCTAATAAGAAATATTGAATTAAATTTCTCTAACGCATAGAACATACCATTGTTATCTAAAATTAACAATTCAATTAGAAGGGCTTCCAACACGAGATTTGCAAATTTTTCATATTTTGGGGGTGGGGGTTGCACCTATCCTGGAACTCTATGCCTGGAGAAAAAACATTATTATTTCCACATTGTTTCATTTCCACAATCATAACAACCACCACCTATATGAATCATGGAGTAATTTTTATTGGCATGGTTGCTAGCTCTTAATCAAGGAACACAAATAGCACAGGTAGGATGTTCCTCACATGTTCGACACCTGTATGCAATGTCATTTTTCCCTAAACTGCCCCACTGACACTTTGAGTATCTATTTCCTGCTTCTTGAGCTCATCAAGAACTACTTGAGGCTCCTCAAACATTAACAATTGTAACCATTTTATGCTTTCACAAAATTAATTTTTAATTCTAGATGAAGATGTTACTCCATTTACTTCTTCAATGCCAGCTAAAGGGGCATATACAATTGATTGTAGGTTTGAGCTATTATGTTTAATACATGTCACCAATATTGGTTGCAATTTCCCTAATTTCTCCTTAAGTACACCACACTTCATAAGCCTCTACCAAAACACATTAATAATATAATTAAGAGTGAGAAAATATATGGTAATAGATCTTGTTAAAGCAATGAACATTAGGCAACCCACAAAATCGTTAGGAATTATAACATCCTTGGTCTTAAAATTTGTTCGAAGTATAATATACTTGTAGAGTATAACTAAATTTTGCAAGTGTTAATGATTAATTCAAGAGAGATGATGAATTTTCAATGCTTTGTGGCACTTTATTATGTTTATCGAGACAAGATTAATAGAAGTGGCATCCTTCAGATGGTCTAGTGGTAAGTTCAAGATTTTTCCATGATTTGGTTGAGCATTTCTCAAGTGTGACAAGTTATTGCAATTAAACAAATTCTATTAATGATGGTCACCAAGCTAATGCAATATTCATTGATGATGCCAAGGCTTTTAGGTCTGGGTCATTTTAACCAAAAGCATATCCCTTGCCATAGCTTTGTAGCCATAGGTCATCATGTTGTAAATATGATATAAGGAATTTTGTCCCCTCTTTGTTAAAAAAAACGGTTTATCAACCAAACGAGAAAGTTGTCATATAAACAACCAATTATATGGTTATGCAATTACTTATCATTATTGGTAAAGAGCTTATTATGTTGCCCAATTGTTGTATCATTCAAATTATATTGGAATTTGATGTCCTAAAATATAACAAGAAAAAAATATATGAAAAGTAATGTTCATCTAGAATTACATATCAACCAGAATTTACTGATGTCCATGATACCACAAAACCTTAAAGAAAACTAGAATCATTTATATATAAACTAGGTGCATTGTGAAATCCTAAAGATGGTAAGGATAATAGTTAAATCCACGTCTCCAATGAAATCTATTAATTCAATCTACCATATTCAATTTTATTATTAGCATCTCAAGATACTCAAAGTAGGAATGAAATGATTCCCAATGCTTGTTACTACCATTATATTATAATTCTTAAATTAGCATGTTCAAAGAATATGTTTAATAAAACCCTAGGCCAAATGCATTAAAATCCCAATACCGACTGGCCCCCACAAAGAAAATTTACAAGGATGGTAAGGCACCTTGTGAAAGTGATCCATTCATGAAGGCAATGAAAATTCACTCTACACTTCTATACAATCTCTTGCAACCATGGATTGAGTCACACCAACATTCCCAGAGAGATAAGATGTAATGACTTTGTTGCAACAATTAATAAAATCAAATGGTTTATGGTTTTCTATGTCCTAATTCCTACTACGTTGGCCATAACCATTGATGAGACATCATATTCACACTTTAACCTAAAACACAAGGATCCAGAAAATATGAAATTCCTATAGTTAGGTCTAGACTCTACATTCAACATAGACCCAAAGTAGAACCGCATGGGGAGAAATATATCTTTCAACTAACCTTCTTATCCCACTACACTCTTTCCAAAGCCTTTCCAAATATCTTGTACCTGCCCCAAATATAGAGAGAACACTATCATACAAAAGACTTATCAACATAAGCATCACCTCCCTCATCACTCCTTTTTTTCTTCTTGTTATCATACAACTGAGATGTTGATTTAGTAGGGGTTGAAATTGCATCTACAACATTTTCTTTTTGGAGTGTCCAAGATATTTTCCTATGAAGAACAGATTCCTCACCAAAGGAAAATATTTCATTCAACAATAACTTTAACACATTAATATATTCATAGCAATAATTCTCCTAGTTGTGAGGCCTGACTGTTGCAACTTCAAAAATAGCAGACAATAACTATACTAGTTTCGTACCATTCTCATATGAAAATGTTTTCTGGAGACCCACAAACTTATGTAGAAGCTTCTTAAATAACTTAATTTCTCTATTTATCCTCCAAGCATCCCACACAGTGTAAAAATCACATTTTCTTCCACACCAATGCAAAAAAAACCTCTGTGCATATTTTTTCACAAATTTTGTATGGGGATTACTGATATAGTTGCATAACACTTCTTGACATCCATCCAGTACAATTTCTTATTAACAAGGAATTTGTATGCAAAAACTACTCTTTCAGATGGTATATCTAATGTTTCTAGTTGTATTATATTATAAAGTAGTTGAAATGTTTTTTCTAAGAGAAGCGTATGGAAATCTAAAAGTAGATCAACACAATGAGCTTTAAAATAAGAATATGAGAAGGAACAAAATTTCCAGCCGGAAACTCTCATTTCATTGTTATTAAGACACCACATGTTGTCCCAAAAATATGTTATTGGCCCAAATTCCAGATTTCAAGATGGACCCTTGAAAAGTTGCATCGGCTATTGTAGAATATCCATAAGATATTTGACAAAATATTGTTGTCTTAAAAAAACACATGCTGGATCTAGACAGGATGCAATTTCACTTTACTCCTGACCATCGTTTGAACATGGAGAACCGCCCCTTGAAGAAAATGGAGTTCATTGAGTTACAATCGAATCTTGAATGTCTATGGTTACCCCATATTTTTATAGGGACTGATAATTTCCTACTTGATGGCAATTGCGTAGCATAAAAGTAAAGAACATGAAAAAATAGATGAGAGACTCTCCAAAAGATGAACTAGTTTGATCCATAAAGTGGAAATTCAAATTCATTTCATCCATTCCCAACATGAAAAACACATTACTATATGCACCCAAACCCATATCTTTCAACACATCCATGCCCAACATGTGTCGTTAGTGATGCAACTGAATTGTGTGGTGTATTAAAAAAATAAAATCTAAGCATGGATCTATTATTAGTAATCCATGTTGTTAGTATGAATCTTTTGTCGTAAAATACCACTTTAGCTACGCATAAAAAATAGCCCTAACATCGATTATGGCTACCAAATATCTTTAAATCTGCAACTGGGTGATCCAAATAATGTTGCACAAATCCAGATCTAAGCATAAAAGACATTAAGCAGATAAAGTAAAATGTGGCTCCATGCACCCAATAGACAAGACAAGAACAATGTATTTGAAAGAATTTTTACATTATATTAAAAAGGGGGCACCTGAGAGGAAAACAAGAAAGGTGTTTTCCAGTTCTCCTCAATGGGATGGGTTCTTGAAAGTCCTCAGCGTTTCAGATCTAAAATTCTTCTCTCTTGTTGTTGTAGAAAACCCAGACAAACATAGAACTCAATGGGAGCTCATAAGGCAAAAATGGAGAATGTGACCTATTATATATCCAGAGTGATCTAATGCAATGGAGGTGACTAATGAATGGGGAAAACCCTTCTATTTATAACAAAATATTAGGGCGGTCTAGAACTCGGTGCATGAATAAAATATTATTAATCGAATTCTAGAACCACCCTTTAGGAATATTTTATTATATTTGTTGGAGGGAAAAGGATTTTTGACTTGACTTGACTTGGGTCAATTCTTTTATTTATAAATAATAAATAAATAAATGATTTATTTATCATTTTAGGGAAATGATGGGAATATAATTAAATAAATAATGGTTTATTTAACTATTTATGGATGATTTAGTCAAATTTAACTAAGAATATTATTTAAATAATGATTTAAATAACTTATTCTTAGGAAATAATTAAATAAATAAATATTTGTTTAATTAATTTCCTTGTTTTGGGTTAAATATGACTGGGAAATATAAATAAATAAGTTATTTCACATGGTGAAAGCAATTTTACTTAGGGTAAAATTGGTCTTACATGGTGTACTTGGGTTCATCTAATAATAATAGGTTAGATGACCAAAAAAATGGTGTAACAGACTGCCCCCCAACGTATGAGTGTTAGGAGCAAATTGTATGACTGAAGTACGTTGTAAGAACTCAATCACTAGACATCAAGAAGGAAGTGAGAGAGAAAATGTTGTAGCATAAAAGTGTGAAAGGACTAGACCTTGAAGAGACGGTAGATTTCACAAGGTGCAACAAGTTCTAATGGTGAAGTGGTACCCAGAAGCAAAGGCGGCGGGGGAGGCATACCATGCCCGCCGAGACAAAGTACAAAGAATGTAAAGTCCATGAAACAAGGAACCGAACTAAGAAGTACATGGTACCAGAGCCAGAAAAATAGAATGATAGATACCACATACATGTTATGCCTGGAATAATCGTCAGGACTTATACAATAAGATTTTAGTACATGAGATACAAATACGCCCAAATACCCCCTACACATGGGGAAGGGCTCGCAAAAGCTAACTGATACATGCAAACAGAAGAGGCGCTGCAAGCGGCTGAGGCCAATATCATCAAATGGGAGGATTTGCATCAAGGGCTGAAATGAAGAAGTCATCCGGGCATGTGGGGGGCTACCTGCAGGGCCACCCCCTCATGAGGGTTGAGACATCTCACACACACCCAGGAATCACCAAGAGCTGCTACTGCATCACTGGACTATCAAGTGTATAGATCACGATCATGCTGAAAAAGAGCCCGAACCAAGGTACACTGCCCCCTAGACCTGGCTTCTAGAGTAAATGAGCTGATGTTGACAGAATTAGGTCTGCCATATGTGAGATAATAAAGGAATC
This sequence comes from Pinus albicaulis, assembly GCA_034641835.2. Taxonomy (NCBI): domain Eukaryota; kingdom Viridiplantae; phylum Streptophyta; class Pinopsida; order Pinales; family Pinaceae; genus Pinus; species Pinus albicaulis. The sequence continues at coordinate 141,078 of JAXQQM020076972.1, read as the reverse complement.
TCAACTAAGGCATGGGAGAAAATAGTAGAGTGACTAACAGACAGACGCTGATGACGATAATGAGATGAGGGATACTGAGTAGCGGATGGACGACTTCCCTTGTTAGAGCATAAGGGGTATGAATGGCTTGGCAGCAACTGACGCAATATCAGGGAGGATAAGTGACAATGATACGAAAGGCCAAAATGTGCAACACGAGAGAGGGACCAAGCGGTGCAGGATAGAGGGCTATAGTGGGAAATAAAAGGGCTCGATATAGAGTCCATGACGGATGATGACTCAAATCGGATGCTCTAAACAAGGGCGACTCGATGGTGCTGCCACACAGAGAAGGTCTAATGGGGTACCATAAAAACATGAGTACAAGATGGTATCTCATGACGAAAATCTACACAAACAAAGCCAAGTAAAGAGGTAAAGTGGTGCCCCAAGTACAAGCGTTGTAGGTGAAGAATTCCAATTGGAAGGAGAGAGGAAGGGACCCTTCATGAACAAAATGTGTCCTAGTGAAGTATCAAAACATGAAAAACTAACATATGCCCATTTTAGTGCTCGCTGAGAGCTTTCCAATGGTGCAGACGGTGTGTCAAACGGGGCTACGGTTTGGTCGCAGCGGGCGAAAGAAAAAACAGGGGTTTTTCTTCTAATAAGGCATTTTCCCTCCAAAATCATTCATTTTCTTGTGTAGCTGTGGTGAATGTGGAGAGAAGGGAAGGCCCTAAATCTTGTGGTTATCGTAGCGGACAAACCGACCGTTGGAATCACTATCCGTCAGTTGCAGGTAAGAAGCCTAATCCTACTCTTTGTTTTTTATGGATGCAAAGTTCAAATTAGGGTTTTAAATCTCAGTAACTGCTCCTACTTCATCATTACGGTCGGGTCGCACTTTTTGGGGGAAAAACTGCAACCTGGGATGCAGTTTTTGGCCTGAAAAGTGCGACCTAGCTCAGGATTTGGCCAGAAAGTGTGACCTGTTAGATGGGTGTGGTTTCAGTGCTGTTATGGGCTGAGATTCAGTTTTGGTGTAAGGAAATGTAGTTTTGTTTATCTGTAGACTGACAAAGATGATGGTTTTGTGCAGATATGGCAGATATACAAATCAAATGGAGGGAGAGAGACCTAGGTACAATACGGACGGAAATCCAAGTGGATCAGGGTGTCCGTCGTGCATTGGCTAGGTTTGGGGTTCTGAAATTTGTGGAGAACCCTTTGATGAGGGCTGGTGAGCCTTTGTTGGCTCGGATTATCAGTTACTGGGATCCAAACCATGAGGTGTTTATAGTGCAAGGGCACAGGATTGAGCTGACAGTCCAAGATCTGTATTTCCTGACTGGTCTCCCGCCATTAGGGATGGTGGGAAATACACAGCCAGTGTTACCGCGAGGGCGTAACATCATGGAGTTTGTTGAGCGACATTGTCGACCAGGTGTCCGAGTCAACGGGACTCGGATATCGATTGGGGATCTAGAGAGGTTGGAGACCTGGGCAGTGGCAACAGCAGTGTTGCAGATTTTGGGCAGCCAGGCATTCCATCACATCACTGGAGGGCAGATGATGATTGTAGAGAGTGTTTTGGGTGGGACCTACTATGGGTGGGCCCAGATTATGTTGGTGTCGGTGAAACGACAACTGCCGCTATGCAAGCGGCAAGTGAATCATGATTGTGCCTATGGGACGGTATTGTGCTCTTTCTTCTTTGAGAAGATCCTGACCTTACGACCTCGTATACAGTTACCTGATGGGGGTCCGAGAGAGCCCCGAATGTGTCGGTGGGGACGACTACTGTGTAGAGGAGGGGGAGGGGCGGTTGGACGAGTGTTCCAACTAGAGTTCTTCGCCCATTGGGATCAGATGCCATTATACATAGATGACTATCCCTATAGTGGGATGAGTTATTGGGGAGATCCGGACTTGCCACTTCCGCCTGGTCAAGTATGGGGGCCCGATGGTAAGTGACAAGCAACTAATCTGTTATGTGCATTTTAGAGTTTGTGACTAGTATTCATGGTACTAATCTTTATATTTTTTGGAATGTAGATATAGCTCCGGTAAAACCGGCCGGATATATGGGACGACCTGCAGCAGCAGGAGCTACAAGTGCAAGTGGATCAAGGATGGCACAGAATGTGGATATGGCCGCTTTGTTGGAGGACATCCGTCGTAGATGTGAGGGGCTGTTGACCGGTGTGTCTGAGCGTGGTTGGCAGGATTTAGACGACCAGTACATAGAGTTATGTATTGGGCTACCCTTGGAATGGCGAGGTATCATACGACGCATGGCGATGGCCGGTCAGACTGTGCGTGATCTATGAGCTACAGGAGCAGAGCCGTTGGCTCGGGATCCTCCAGAGAGTGATTAGATGTAGGGGCAAGTCGTGCCCCCCATTTTCGTAGTTTTGTTTGTTGTAACATGCTATGGGCTTGTCATATGTTTCAGAGTAGATGGACTCTAAAAACACATGTTATATGATATATATGATTTATATACATTTTGTTGATGATGTTAAATGTTATTGTCTTATGTGTGATAAATTCCAGTCTAGAACATGATTTGCGATTTGATCTACGTAGTGATTTTGACTTCTAGGGATATGGTGGAAAGTAATGGATCTAAATTCACGTATCAAAATTTTCACTCGTAAATATCATCTAAACAGGATAGGGTTATGCACACGATAGACACCATTAAGTTGTAAGACAAGAAGCAGGGAATCTAAATGAACGTGCAGATGGAGGATGTGATGAGAGATGGCATCGGCTAAGAGACCACATACTGCATCATATTTGGCCTAATTATTGGTGGCATTACCAATGCAAACCCCATTTGCAAGAACCAGGGTATGCAAGGGGGTAAAGATGGCCCATGCTACCGAAGCGAGATTCCGGGAATAGCGACTTGCCCCATCGGCATAGCCAAGATAATGTGTGGACGAGAGGGCCTGTGGAATAGTGTCACAAGACAAGAAATGGGAGGGATGAGAATAAATATGGTAGCGTGAGTAGAGGGTAGACATCCACTGACGACTATGGGAGGAAGCAGTCCGGGAAGGAAGTCTAGGACTCATAGATCGACTAGAGGGAGATGAATGAGAAATATGGGATGAAGAGCGGGAACTCAGGCTGCGAAGAACATCATAGATACGGATGGTATGATCGTGATTTTGGAAGGAAATGGAAAGGTCAAGGAAACCACATGACGTTGCAAAGCTACCTAAATCATCAGTATGGGAAGAGAGGTGCAGGTACGGGTCATCACGGGGAATGACAAAAGAACAGGTAAAAAGATGGTCAAAGCATGAAGAGCCAGAGAATGTGGCTGCAGGGAAATCAAGTAAAACAGATGGAGTGGATTCAGAGGGAATGTACTCTGAGGGCCGTGCGGATGATGATAGGTATAGGAGGGGGGCAGCAGGTTCCGACATCTCAACATCAAGGGGAGGAATGTCAATGGTAGCAGGGGGATCCTCGAGTAGACCTAACGCATATTGAGCAAGGATGGGAGAGGCGGATTGATTTTGTTCAACTTCGTACTCGCGAATGACCTCTAAAGAGGCACGGTAATGCGTGAGGTGAGGAAAATGGTGAGAATAATGGCCATGGACACCACACAGAGCACAGGGTTTGTTGGTGCAAAGATTCTTTGGGTTCTTAGCTGCGGATGAGGAAGAAACAGAGGTTTCGGGGACCGTAGATTCGGGGAACGCGACTTTAACCATGGGTTGGATATGGGGCAACTCAAGACAAGTATGGGTGGGATGACCGATACCATCACATAAGGCACAAGGCTTGGCGGGTAGGGGAGGGGTAGGGTCAGCTGCGGTGGCATTGTCCTTCGATGCCCACTTGCGAGTTTTTCTTTTCTTGCCTGTAGATATCGCAGCATGAGGAGGGTCCTGTGGAGGGGCTAGGGGCACTGTAGTGGTGGAAGGAGTGAAGGGAATCGGTTGTACGAGTGTCACAACAATGTATGGTTTGGGGTGGCCCGGTGGGGGGTCTTAGCTAGAGCAGTAAGATACCATACTGGTATTCCCAAGGTTAAATTAGGGAGGGAAAGGGTGGCCATGACAGGAACCGAATAGACGCCGGGGGGGGACTAAGGAAAGGTATCTGACCAGCGGGGTAATGGCCAGGAGGGACGACTCCCATATGGTGGAGACCTGAGGGAACTGACTCAGGAGGGTAGGGAGGTTCCTGAGTGTGAGGGTGATGGGAAGGTCCAGGCGGGAGAGGGTCGGTCGACTGAAGCAAAGGACTAGGAGTAGGTTGCAGTGGGCGAGATCAAGGTTGTTGACTAACTGAAGCAGGCTGTGGAAATTCTGCCTGAGACGAGTGCATCATGTAAACATTTGCTAAGCTGGGGTCAGAGACAGGAGGAGGGGGAGGACCTGGAAAAGTGCCAAGCAAGGAGGAATCTTTGTAGACGCCAGGGGAAATACTGGTCAAAGAATCAATAGTTTACTTATTGGTGACAGTAGAGATGGTGGACTCAGGGGAGGTCTGAGATTTTGGTTCATGGTAAGTCAACTGGTCAATAGTGACAATCTTGCCATTATGAGGGAAAAACATCTTTCGGTGGACTACGGATGGGACGGCGGACATGGCATAGGTGTAACTACGCCCCAAAATAATGTTGTAGTCAAGAGGGGCATCAATAACTTCAACGTCGACACAAACAGTCTTACCTGCAAGAGTAATAGGATAGTTACAGAGAAGGCCGATGGGCTGGGAGGCATGGCCATCCCACGCACGAAGTGTGATTATGGAAGGGGCCAGCTTAGGAGATCCAAGATGTTTCCAAACCAAAGCAGACATCACACAGCTAGATGCCCCCTCATCAATAATACACCGAGCGATGTTGGCATTTCAGATTTTGACTGGGATTTGGAAAGCAACAGAAGCAGGAAGAGGGGGATGGTCTAACTAGCGGGCATTGAAAATAATCAATTGGTCATTAGCAGGATCTACAGCACCCACGGCAGATAGTAGAGCCTTCTTTTGAGAAGGACACGACTGGAGGAGTTCCAGTGTTGAAATGGAAGCAGGAGATTGTGCCAAATCATCTAATATGTTGTATGAATGGGCAGCCCGACCAGAGGCATCATTTCGGCGTAATGGGCCCTTAGGAGTCTTGGTATGAACCTCATCTTTGGGCGGAGGGATTGGCAAGGGACCATTGGGTGTCGACAGAGGCTCTGTAGGACCTGAAGATGGGGACTCAGAGACAGACGGAACAGGAGGCGTGGAATACTGACGGGACCAAGTTTTAAGGTTAAGGTCGACGGTGAGAGGTTGGTCAGAGGCCATCATGAGGATCTGGTAATCAGAGCAACAAGAAGGGGAAGGTTGAGTGGTTACCAGGGCATGAGGTGATTGAGTGGCCACAAATCCTTGTTGAGGGAAAGGATCGGTAAACACAGCAGGTTGAGAAGTAGCTAGATTGGGAGGGACAGTAGGGGAGGGGTGTTGTCCCCGCACGGTGGCCTGAGACTCCCACATCTGTCGCATTTGTGGTAATAAGGGACAATCGTGAGTGTAATGACCATAAACACCGCAACACGAACAAGGCTTATTGGTGTGAAGCGGCCTATCCGGCTTGGGCTGAGAGCCCTGTGGCTGGTTGGCAGTGGTAGAGTCAACACTTGTAGGATTGGATCCATGATTACCAGAAGCAGATTGATTGCCTTTCCTCTTTCTTTGAGAAGGAAGAATATTAGTTGCCCCCTGTTGCGCAAATAATTGCCCTGGAGGGGGTAGTAAGTGCGGTTGCGGGGGTGGAGAAGGAAAGGGAGTGGGAGGTCCAAATGCTGGAGGAGCTGGGACACTAGGCTGTGGGTAAGGATAAGGGTTAGGATGGGAAACATTGAGGTAAGCAGGAGTGGGGGAAAAAGGAGGATGCATGTCGTATCCTGGATACATGCTACCTGGAGGGGGAAAAGTGCCGGAGGTGTTGGCCCCTCCTGGAGGGAAACCATAGCTCATTAGAGGTTGAGCAGAGGTATGTGAAAGAACTACAATGATACCATCGGTAGAGGGATATGCCCCCGGGGCGTTAGCACCACCGGGTTTGGGGAGGTCAGGAAGGACAGTATAAACATAACCAGATTGAGCGTAAATAAGGTCATATTTCAAGGCTATTTGGAGGGTGGCTTCTTTAGTTTGAGGGAAATGGGAGGTGACATCTTTGCCAACGGGAGGTAAGAGAGAACGAAGGAACCAGTCCATATAAACCCTATCTTCAAAGGGAGGAACGCGACAGAAGCTTCTTCTTCACCGCCATTCCTGGACATGGGCGGAAAGGCGGGTCGAAGAGGATTGACGGAAAGAGGTTAAAAACTCGGTACCAGTGTCGTATCGGAGAGGGAGCTAGAAATAAGATAAAAAGGCTTGGGAAATGGTCGCAAAAGTGGTATGGGAGGAGGTGGCGTGTTCAACATACCATTTAGAATCTTCGCCGGTAAGCGTGTGTTGGAACAATCTAAGACGAATGGAGTCATCAGTAATGGAATTGGAGGAACACCACATGTGGAAAGATTGGATATGGTTGGAGGGATCTTCACTATCAAGGCCTTCGAACTTGGGAATGTCGAAGGGGAGCTTGGTTGGCATAGCAGGCCAACTAACATCGTGGTGGATAGGATCATTAATCAGCTGATTGAAGTTGGGGAGACTGAGGCCGGCCATATAAGGGAGAAAAGGGGCAGTCGAGGTAGGTCCCATAGTGGTTCCACTGGAAACAGACCCATCAATAGAACTAGGGTTGCTGCTGGTAGTAGGCCCTGAAGTAGACATGGTGAAAGTAACAGGGGGAGAACCAGGAGTAGGGGGAGAACCAGAACAATCAGAAGAAGATTCGAAGTGCAGACTCGGGGGAGGACTTACTCGATGACGATGGGAAGGAGGAAGTCGACCAACCGGAAACTGAGGGTGAAGGCCAAGAAGTCTCCGAGACAAACGCCTTGGGGGCGCAATGATAACAGGAAGAAGAAAAACCGACAAGGGCAAGGAGAGGCAAAATCAAGTGAGGTCAATATCAAAACAAGGGCAGAGAGGTGCAATGTCAATTGATTTTAAAGGCTTTGCCAGGCGGTGTTAACCAAGCTCTTCTTCACTTAGGGTCAGTGTGTGGCGTGCGTTAATTTTAATTTGTTTAAACCCAGACGTTTTGAGAGTAAAAGAAAAGGTGTGCTGCGTAACTGAAAATAAATCTGCAGTAAATAAGACTGAAAGAACAGAAAATTAACAGCTAACAATGCATTAATATAACCCAAGAAGGCGGGTCTCTCAAAACTAGTCTATAAGAGGGAAAAAACTAAGCAAAGCACGCGAAAAAGAGGCCAATAGATCTAAGGTCGGGAGGGACGGGGATCTAAAGGAGAAATCTGCTGAAAAGAGGTGCAGAGAACAGCAAAGAGGCAGGGGCAAGGTTGCTGTTAAAAAGGAGGAGATCAGCTAAAAACAGAAGGGACAAGGAGGTGGCCCTAGAAATGAACCCAAACAAAACTAGATGAGGTGATTTGAAAGGGATAAGAGCTGATCTAAAGGGATTTGAAAATGAGGTGTCAGATCTGAAAGGAACAAGGCTGAAACTCTGTAAATTCAGACTTCTGAAACAACAAAAACTCTCCCACAAAAAGTGGAGGGTACTAAATCCCTAAGGGGCAAGATTCCCACTTAGTAGAGTGAAACAAATCAGAAACAGGTCTAAACGGGCGGAGACAGCGGCTGTAAAACCCTGACAGAAGCTTCAGAAAAACCCAGAAAAAGTGCTGGAAAATTGCAGAAAAAAGTGTAGGTCGTAGGTTCTTACTTGTTTTCAGTCCAAGTCACAGATTTGGGGTAGAAAAGTGCAACCTCAAGGCCAAGTTGCATTTTTTGGGCCGATAAATGCGACCTGCAGATCCGGGTCTCTCGGCAGCAGATTTCAGAAAAAATTGTCATTTCAGCTGCGGCTGATGTCTGTCACCTACGCAATAGGGCCAGAAACATTCGGAAGTTAAAAATTTTGATGTTTGAGGGTTTTAGAGGTGGAAAGCACCATAAAAATAGGAAAAACAGAAAATGGAAGAGAAACCCTAAGTTCTGAAACAGCTGGATATGCAGGAATATATAAAACGACAACGGTCGCAAAAGAAAACCCGTGTGGAGTCGCCAATTGTTAGTATGAATCTTTTGTCGTAAAAGACCACTTTAGCTACGCATAACAAATAGCCCTAACATCGATTATGGCTGCCAAATATCTTTAAATCTACAATTAAGTGATCCAAATAATGCTGCACAAATCCAGATCTAAGCATAAAAGACATTAAGCAGATAAAGTAAAATGTGGCTCCATGCATCCAATAGACAAGACAAGAACAATGTATTTGAAAGAATTTTTACATTATATTAAAAAGGGGGCACCTGTTGTGTAACCAGCTCCAAAAATAGAAGAAAAGAGATGTAAACGCCTTAGAAATGAGCCACTTCGAGGGGGCAACCTCCAATACATTACATAAATGAACAATTCTTTGATGATACAATTCACAAAACCTCCTTTCTATATTTAAAAGTCCATGGGGCCATAATGTAATCCTAGTGGGCCACAATGTAATCCTAGCCGACCTAACAATAATAATTTAAGGGCACAATAATAACAAAATGGGGGTTACAAGGGTACAATAATAACAATAAGGGGCTTACACTAACAATAATAAGGGGCTATACTAGTGATATAGGGACCTAACATGCCCCTCTCCTTCAAAAAAGTGTTGTCCTCAACACTTGAGTAGCTCCGGGTGCTTCTGTATAAAATTCTCATCCTCCCATGTAGAATCTTCAGTGGGTAAGTTCTTCCACTTGATGAGATACTCTGAAATTGATCGATTCCGTAGTTGTCTAGTTCTTTTTTCCATGACTGCTTCAGGTTCCAATATGATTTTCCCTTCCCCATCAAGTTCTGGCAATAAATGATAATAGGTTAAATGACCAAAAAAATGGTGTAACACTGATTTATGTTTGTGAGCCATTATCTAGATGAGTAGGAGCATTATTTGGCACTAGGTCTTATTGAGAAGGTACTCTAGCATCAGCATCAATTTGTTCTATACTTTCTATATGAGAAAATGCATCAGTAGATAGGTTAGCAGTAGAACACATAGACATATCTTCTTTACATAAAAATTTGGATGTGGGCTGTATGCTTAGGATATGATTTCTTTCTTCTTTTGTTAAAAGGGGAGGTGTCTTTCTCTTTCTCTAGATATAACTATGATGCTTGTCTTCCTTTTGTGACTGCTCACAAGGATGAATTTCTTCTTAAGGAGGTATTATAGCCTCAACAACAATCTGTTCCTCTATTTCTTTATGAGAAATTTCTTTGGTAGGTAAGGCAAGAGTGGGACAAACAGGAATATTTTCTTTATATAAAGGTTCAGAGGCTGGTTGTACTCTTAAAATTCGATCTATCTCTTCTTCAGTTAAAGGAGGAGGCATTTTCTGTTTTCTTTGGATTGGGAAAAAAATGTTTTCCTTCTCTAGAGAAGACTAATTCTGAGGTTGAATATCTTCTTTAGCCTCATCTAGTACGGGTGATGAATCATCACGTGTGTCGTCAGAGAGAGCCTATGGATTTTATCCTACTTCTTGATGGATTTTATCCTCAATCAACTCTTCTTGGATGTCATGATAGTTATCTTGAGTATGAAAAACATGAATCTCCTCTAATAGATCTTCAGGATGCCAATTTCGTAAATCTTCATCAATGTTGACAAGGTATTGTATGAGGTCTTCAGATTGATCACAACAATTCTCAGCTAATGATACAGATGGATAATTTTCTTTATAATTCTCATAGAACACCTTGTGGAGATCGTTTAAGGAAAACAAACTACTTAGTTTTAGACCTTCATACGATTCCCTTTCCTTACCCTCTAATGTACCCATGAACATTTTCATGAGGTAGTCTTCATGCCATTCAACTTTTAACCTCCATACATGTATTGAAATTTGATGAGATGTAACAAGGGGTCATCAAATTTTTCATCTTGAAATATAGGTAGGTTTTTTATCCAGTTTATTTCAGGCATTTCGTGTGGGAATCTAGGAATATGATCTCTACTCATTGGAGCATATCTTCTTTGTATCCTTGGATCCATGTTTGTAAATCAGAAAGGGTCACTGAATATTTTCAACCAATCTAGAGTTCTATACCAGTGGAGTCTTTAGGTCTATTGAGAGTCTTGGAGTTGCCAGGTGGATGATTTCAACTTTGTTGTCCACCACTGACATGATTGGGATCGCTTAATGCATTCCCGGGGGAGTTTATAAGAACTAGTGGGGTCAACAGGGCTAGTGAAGATGAGTGGAGTCGCCAGGTGGATGATGTTTACTGTTTTAAGGATGTTCTTGTTGTCAACCATCAACAAATAAATACGAATATAAGGATGTTTGTGAGTTTTCTGAGATCTAAGGAATACTTAGTTTGTCACTAACTCAGAATGTCCCACCGTTATCACCATAATGCTAGGGTCCTGTGATTTGGTAGATTGGTAGACCAAATGATAGTGTAACATGGAACCAGTCTTTGGAGTCTTAGGACCTATCCTTCCTAGACTCAGGGAAGACTCTCTATATTGGGTGCAAAGGATTTGTTCTTTTTGCTGTAGGGTTTTTTATTTTAGGCTAGTTATTAAGTATAGGGTTTGTTGATTATTTTGATTGGGTAATATGGTCAAGTAGGATAGTTGGATTGAGAGTCTGTCAAATCCATTTTTCTATGGAGTCAAATGAAAGTCAAGGGTGTCTCCATAATGAATTAGAGTGCATTGCAAGGCCAATCTAGCAAGGTTAATGGATCCTTAAGGTTATGAGTGAAATGGGATGGACATCAAATTTGGAAAAAACTAGGAGGTCTTAAATACTGGTAGTTTAAAAGATATAACTCATGAGATGGGGAAAACCATTAAGCTCATTGAACAATACCTAAACTGATAAATATCTAAGATAAAATTTCCAATGAAACATAGAAATCATAAGAGCTTATAACTTTAGTAAATTCACCTTCATAATTTGGTAAAACATACAAGATAGCACAATAAATCAATATATGAAGAGGGAACTCCCAAACATAATAAATAAAGCTATAAAGGACTCTGAAATAATTTGGTAGGCATGGACAAAGGGCAATATCGAACAAGACCTCTTTGAATTAACCTATCAAACAATACTGCAAAGAAAGTTTCCAAGACAGAGTTTTAGACAATCTCAAATAAGCAGGGCATACCATGAATCATATTTTTTAACCAGCATATTAATCCATAACTGAAAATAACAAGCATAAGGAGGCTTGAAGAGCAACTAAGAATTCTTCAAACACAACCAGCTGAGGAAAACTTTAAGGCTATAACAAATAGGAGGGTTGAGGTGCCTCAAAGAGCATGTCTCAACCTATACTTTTCTGATTTATAGCATCTAAGAGGAATGAAACATAATGATAACTAGAAAACATAAAAAAATCAAGAAGACATCACCATTCATCAAGCTAAGGAATCCCGCAAACAAGCCTCTGCATCATCAAGCCAAACAAGCCATTCATCAACTCCACAACACCAATTTCTTCTCCAGGCTCATAAAACCATGTATATTTCTCTCAAAGCTTATCAAATGAAAATAAAAAACATGAGGGCCTCATGCTTTATTTATGGAGAAAAGGAGGACTAAAACCCTAAATATGTTAGGAAAATGTCATATTCAACCATAAATGTCATTGATGGCCAATAGACCATGCAAGGCCCAAGGCATATAATATCCTAAGAAATAAATTCCAAAATAAATATTTTCACCTAATTCTAGAGTTTTCTACCTTAAAAAACTAAAAAATATCATTTTGCAATAAATGAGTGTGTTTTGTTGACTTTTGGTTCAAAACACACTTAGATAGTCTCTCTGCGCAGCACCACTTCAGCAGAAAATAGGGTCATTTGTGACTAATTTTTGGACCCCTTCCCGTTGCCGGATTTGGCTCCGTGATGGCTCATTGGAAAGCCCGATGAGTATACCTTCCATAAATTCTTGATTTTTCTTTAATGAGTTCCATTTTCCTGTCCAAAAACCCATTCTCTTAACACTTCTCTGTGCGCAGCACCACTTCAAACAGAAAATAGGCTCTGTTGTAGCCAAGTTTTGGACCACTTCCCGATGTCGGATTTTTCTCCGTGACTGCTCATTATAAATATTGTCAAGTTGGCTTTATAGATATACCTTTTTTTATCTAAATGAGTTCCATTTTCCTATTCAAAATTCCATTCTCCCAACACTACTCTGTCTGCAGCACCTTGCCTGAAAATGAGGCAGAATGGTCAAACTTTAGGTGTTTTTTGACCTTTTGGGGGGTCAAAACTACTCCAAATAGTCTGAAATTTTGTGAGAAGAATCTTGATGATGAGAGGAATCCAAAAATGTCATTTTTTCAAGTTTATGATACACCGAATTTATGCATAGTGCCAAGGGTGTTACGCACAGAGGCCTCAAAATTTCAAAAAAAACAAAAATTGCTCAGAATTCCCTAAAATTTGGTGGAAAACTTCTTCAAGGAGTTTGAGAAACATGTGGAAAATATTGAGCCATGTCTCTAAGTTTTTCTTGGTCTTTACCTTCTTTGAGTTCTTAAATTTTAATGAAGAGGTGTGACGGTGGCTTTGTAGGTGCCTTAATCATGGCTATGATCCTTGTTGTGATCCTCAACTTCTTCTTGTTCTTTATTGGCATCATTAGTCATCATATTTTTGGCCCCATCATTGTCTTTAACATCAACAACACTCTCATCCTCTTCACTGATTTTCTTCATTGTCATTTTGTTCTTCATTTGAGCTACTTGTATTTTCATTCTTGGGGTCATAATTTTCACTGGCACCCTCTGCACTTTCATCACTATCATCTTGCTCATTATGAAGACCACTCTCCTCTTTGTCTTTGGCACTGTCATCATCTTCATCTATGTTCATATATTCTAACTCTTTTTCACTGTTTTAATCTGCATCACTGTTTGTGCATCATTGTTTTCCTCTTGACTTTCATGTTCACTTTCTTGTTGACTGTCACCCTCATCATTGTCTTCATTATCTTCTAGGTCCTCATATTGTTCATCAACATCACCTTTTTCTGTACTTGGGAGTGATTCATTTATATCATTACCATCACTACCTTCCTCAAAGTGTTGATTTTTTTTGTCTTCATGACTGCCATGTTCAACTCCCTCTTCCTTGTCATCATCATCCTCCTGCTCTTCCTCATTAAACTCTGTGTCTACCCTACTTATTTCTTCATCTGTAGACACGGTGATTGATTGTGTCTTTGAAAAAAATGGTTTTTAGCTTGGTGAGAGCTTTTAGGTCTAGGGAGGAAAAATGAGTGATGGTAGGAGCAATTTTTAACAAATGGAGGAAAAATGGAAGAAGTCAAGGAATAATTTCAAAGTTTAGAAGTAGGCTTAGCTTGTATTGAGTGTATTTATGCTAATGATCACTCTTCAACTGGTAATTTCTTTCCCTAGGAGGTTAAATTAGAGTTTTCCATGAATATTGGGTTTTTATCCAATTTAGGTTATGGTTACTCTCCTTTGATTATGAATGGAGAAAGATAAATTTGGAGGGAAAAGAAAATGACTACCAACCTTGTCTAACTCATGTAGGAGCCTGGGGAAAACTTGAGGAGGAGAAAAAATGAGTTTGAGAAATTTTTGGAAAATTTAGCCAAATCTCCTCTGTGCATAGCACCACCCGACATGTCGTTCCTGTCGGGCCTTCCTTGTGCGCAGCGCTAGGTCGGGTTGGGTCTTCCCTGTGTTCAGTGCTATTGAATGGTGGGCAAGCCGGGCCCAAACTGGGCCTATTCACAACGCCTCTGTCGGTGTGTAGCGCTGCCTCTTCGGTGCATAATGCAATGCTTTTTTGCACTGTATCTACCTCCTCTGTGCACAACGCCAAAAGCCATGTGTGTAACACCTCCGTCTGTGCGCAACACCTAAAACTTCAACCATTTTTGCAGAAAAAACTCTAAAAAACGTTTCAATGGCTCTCCTTCTCTTATGTATTTTGGAAACCTTGGAAACTCCAGTCATGTATTTTTTATGCCTTTGATTTTCTTGCTGGATGAGACTGAAAAGAAGAAATTTGCTCCTTTTTAACTGTCATTCTGTCATGTTTTTACTTTGAAGCAGTGAGAATATTGGTGTGAAAACCATAGTAGTTGGCATCAACAGTTCCTTTGGTATTCATATGTGCCACCATTGTGATTGAAATTAGGTTTGTTTGACGTTATCAATCTTCCTGTAGGTAGCCATCTTTGACAGTACTGTAGAAGTGTCACTCATGGCTAACTATCTCTTACAGAATATACTTTTGATAAGGAAACCTTTTTTGGAGGCTTCTATGCTTTTTAGACCAATTACATGTTTTTTCCTTTGATCATTTTGACAGTTATATATCTCTCGTGGGAAAATTTGGTAGTTTCTAAACCATGTTGTGTCTCCCTTGGCCAGTTCTGTTTTTGCAGGTTCCTACACAACTTTTGCCTTTGATCCCTTAGTGCATTTTTTGGAATTTTGACACCTTATTTTCCCAATAGTAAACTCATCGTCAGAAATTATTTTATCTTTTGGCACTTTACCTTATTTCTACCTCCTTTTAATCCTTTTTAATGCCTCTAACAATACTTTTGGAGAAGGCAGGCCTTTGCACTGATACTCTTGGTCATTTGTCCTTTTGGTGAGGTGGAATCATTGCTTCTTTGTCCAACCCTTAGAGGGAAGCCTGAAAATATTTGAATGCCATATTCTATTATGAAGGAGGACCTATCATCATTATTTGACTTGTTTTTCATTCTTCCCAAAAAAGACTGATTTTGACCAATTTTTGGCAATTCTGGCCAAACTTCTCCTGTGCACAGTGCCAAAAAGGGTCAACGTGCAGACACATTTTGAGGACCTTCCCGAAGTCATATTTTGGCCTCTGATAGATCGTTGGGATGCGTAACCTGTATATGCTCCAAATATACTATTTTATTCCTGATTGGAGTTGATTTTCCCTATCAAACGTTGAGTTTCCTAAGACTAGTCAAAACGTGTTGAGTGATGGTGCAGAAATGCAAAGTGCTGGGGCAGAAAATGTTTGGAGGCCTTCCAAAACTCCAAATTAAGATAAAGATAGCTCATTGTAAATATATTTAAGTCTATCTATATTTTGATCCATCAAAATATTCATTTGGATACTACAGCTGTGAGAAAACCTTATTTTCCCAAGGTCACGCTAGCAGTGCATAAATTCTCTTAGGACACCTATGTTTTTGATATTTCTCCGAAACCATGATACATGTGTAAAAACTGAAGGAGGTTTTTATTATTGGTCCTATTATGGACAAAAAACTCTCTCACGTTTGAAAATGCATCTTTTTTTGGTCAAAAAGTTGTTTTTAAGAAAAACTAGCCCGAGGTGTGGAAAATGGCTAGGCCCTTGAAATGAATTCTTGGAAAATGATGGAGGCATGATGTTTATGAGTTGGTATGGCTTCATTATTGCTGATATTTCCTACCATATGGATATTCTACTCTTATGCCTCTTTTCCATATCAAACCCTAGCTTACTTGGAAGAGGAAATTAGGGTTTGGGGTAGGGGATTTAGGACTGCGTTGTAGAGGGAGGGGAATGAACGGGTTAAGGGTTGTCTAAATTCTTGGAGAAATTTTGGGGGATAGGGATAGACATTAGGGAGTAGGGGAAGGTGGAATTTAAAGGATTTATTGAGGGGAAGGGGTCGAAAAGGGAAAAACATAGGCCTAGTGTTAAAATGTGTCAAATTGTAGCAATAGACTAGGTTTTGTGGAAAAATGATGAATTTGAGGGATAGGAGTGATGGGAAATGTATATGAAGGTATATTAAGGATAGGAGGAGGTATAAGAGCATAAAGATACAAGCCTTGTTTATTTTAACCATGGAGGTCATGAAACGAAGAAAAAATGCCCTTAAAAGCCCTAGATCGACAATGGGGGAATTAGGAAAAACAAAATAGAGGGTCGAGGCCAAAGGTGACAAAACAAAGACAAACTGAGTGACATGAGCCCATGATGGGTCTTCTAGGATGGGTGAGTTAAGCATTGACATAATAGGATGATGAAATAGTGAAAAAATTATCTTAAGGATAACGAAGGTAGTGAGATTTCTAGAACTCACAATGTTCATGAACTTTGTTTGATGGAAAATAAAATAACTCAGAAACAGACATAAAGCACACATAATAAAGGCGAAAAAGGAAAAAGCCTCATGGCTTCTTCATGTATTCTCACTTATTAAAAGAATTTAATTTACAATTTAAATAGACGAGAGAATATAGTCCGTGCTATCTTAGACTCTTTTGGTTGAGATAATTTCTCACCAAAAACCCACCAAGATAGGAGTTCCTAAACAAACTCCAATATTTAAGGAACAACCCAAGAGTTAGGCACATATTCCTAACTAGGAATATTTAATTTATTTATTTATTATTTTGGATTTATTATTGTTATTTTAGAGAGGCTAACATTCCCCCCTTCAATGAAAAATCCAAAATAATAACGAGGAACCATCTTCCAAGTTCTCATGTTGATCCTCAAAAAAATTGCCTGAAAAACCGCCAAAGCTGGATGCTAAAAAACTGCAATTTGAAGAGACCATGAGTCAGATGTATGTCTGATTCATCTCTGAATTTTTCTTGACAACTCCATCAAGTGCCAAGTTGTAAAAGGATCCATCTGTTCTTTGCATGAAATCAACATCCTTTGTCCACTGACAAAATTTGTTCAAAGCCCACTGGCTGATGATGTCAAAAACAACTCACTGTTGCTTTTGTTGTGCTGAAAATTGTTCACTGCTTCTTTGATGTCGACTTCCCACTGGAAATTTTTTTGATGCCCACTGGAAATTTTTTTGATGCCCACTAGATATTGAAGATGCCTACTGGCTGCTTTTTCTGGTTTTGTCGAGACTTTCAGTCTGACAACCACTGTCAATTTCATTGACATTTTCCCCCCTTTGTCAGCTGAAAGGAGAGACACTTCGCTTGGAAAGTATTCCTGAAGTCCCCCCCTTCAGGTGTAGGAGTTTTACACTATTGTACTCCCCCATTCAACTGCATGAGAGTACCATCATCTTTTCACTGTTGGATGCACTATGTGTGATCGTATGCGGTTGTAGAATTGAAGCAATCTTTCAACTGTGGATGACCATTCCCAAGGGTCGATCCATTCATAATGTATCTTCAATTAGGCTGATTTTTGTTGATTGCGAAATTTTTCTGAGGAATTATTGGACTTTCCACAATGGCGACAGGGATGTAGATCAAAACATTGATCTTCCATATGACCGGTTCTCTGACAATGAGAACATTTCGGTTTGGCTTCAACTTCAGGTTGTGTGGAATTCTGTTTTTCTACAATTTTGGGTTGCGTGCATTGTTGGTTGTCTGCAACTGTCTCTAAATGTGCTGAGGGGATCTGTTCAAGAAATCTCGCACTGATGAACTGAATAGGCTTGGAATAATCAAGAATATGTAAGTTGGCATCATCTTCGACATATCCTAAGCCTTGTCAATTCTTGTTATTGTGAATTTATTCCCAGGGCTTGATGATGGGCTTGGAAGAAATTTTAACTGGAACAACTTCGACACTTGAAGCTATTGGAATGAATGACTTATCAACTAGATGGTTCAAAGACTTGAAAGTATCACTCTTTTCTTGCAATTCAATCCTTTGAAGTTGCGACTCGTGTTGAATAAATTCAATGGTTTCATGTGTTTGTTTTAGATGCCGTGAAAGATCAGCAAGAGTGTATTTGCTGACTTGCACCATGTCTTCATCACTTGAGATGATCAAACCGAAATATTTTGCGTCATCTCAAATCGCGCACTCACAATAAGGTGGCCTCTTGTCGAAGACAAATCCTTTGACCGTTTACCTCTGAATGTCGTGCTCGCTGAATGTGGCTTGAATGGCACACCTCGCTGATTGGTTGTTTATTGCACTTACTGAGAGCGAACATTGTTTTAGAGAGGTGTTATAGCATCATTTCTCACCTTGACATGATTCATGATTGCTACATGGCTTTATGGGCACCCATTCCTACAGACTTGGACAAATTCACTTAAAAACAGTGGAAAATCCTCCATACGCGACTATGCCCATGTTTTTCCGCGTGTATACGCGAGTACAGCTAGAATTTTCCGCGTATTCCATTTTAATGATTAAAAAATATATAAAAATCCCTAATTTCGCGCTGGGTTGATGGTTACTCAGGTAGTTCAACCACCCCAGCCCGTGGCCAACTGTTTCCAACTGCTTAAACTACTTGGAGGGACTATAAAAAGACCTCATATGTATGGCCTAAGGGAGAGAGATAATTATTATTATTATACTCTGTTGGTTCCCTATCCAAGTCTGATTCCCCGTGCCTCCTGCACTTTCCCAGTTCATTTCAGGAAACCCTTGTTTCCTTGAGATACAGATCCCTTTATATGTTATCTCGTATGCACCAGTTTGGAAGGAGTCTTAGCGAGGCAAGGGCTGGACGGATCCGGACGACGGTCTGCGAAGGCCTTGGAAGGATCAGGTGATCTCTCCTCTTGATTACTTTTGTACGTACTATTTATAATACAGAAGTATCATGCTGTTCCCGAAATAAACGTGTTAGTGTATGCTTTAATGTATGAAGAATATTTGTTACACAAGCATTCATTATGATTTATTTAATGTTTTATATGAATCTCACTAACATATAGAGTAGAAATATAATCGTACAACTTGTCCTTTGTGCTGGTTTCTTCTTGCATTTCAGGTGAAGGAGGAAGGACGGTTGCAGGGAGTTTGAACTCCCCGTGGATCTACTTCAAACGTAGGACCAACGGGTAAACCTCTCGTTCTGCTCTATTTCGTTTTTATGAATGTGCATGATCGTGAGTCTCTCGTTGGGCGCAGTACGCCCTCGTTCTCCGTGAGGTTGAATCCCAACCAACCTCTAGGTGTTAAACTCGAAATGTGTAACTTCCTTTACATGGGCTTCCTAGTTAGTTCCTTGCTAGCACTTGTTGCCCATGCTGCTTTTTATGTAGGCTCGGGAGTCCTCTTTAGTCCCGCCATGTCTTTTGTGTTGAAGCTTCATTCTTCTCCTTCATCACTTATCATTTTTCTGGCTTATACCCTAGAGGCTCCCTGGTGTCGTTAAGTTGTATTACTGCATTGCATATTGGCTACTTGTTTATCCTGGCCTTTAGCCGGCTTCATTTGGACTCGATGTTTAAGCCAACTTTTGACCTTGACTTTCTGTACAAGTTAACCATTGCATGCACTTAGCTATCACGACTTGACACCTTTGTACCCATGGATGGAACGTTCCTGTGAGTATCACTGACCAGTTTTCGCCACCTTGCATTGAGCATAGGATTGTTCCTTTCCCAGGAACTAGTGCATCTGCTTTCTTGATACTCGTTCTGTCCATTGTACCATAGCATTCTTTTATTCTTTTTCAGGCTTATTATGAAAAAGACAAAAAAATCAAATATAATAAAAAGAGCGGGAACGGGATGTATCTTCGTTATTTTGATGGCAGTACAGAGTCAGTTTTGTCGCCCTTGAACAAAGCACATATACTTATATATATTTTCTTCATTTGGGATGGTTCTAGTTTGACCTAGGTTCAGCCTTTACCATGTTTCACTTGTCAGTTCTCCCCCGGTTGGTTATCTCTTCCAATCATATGGAGAGTTTGTTTTGCCTCCTGCAAGACAGACTTATATAGTGTCACTTTTTACTGCCATGGTCATCACAGAGTCGTGCTTTTGTTCAAGGGAAGTCTAGCCCGAGTCGGCCATTCTGCGGTGTCTCTTGACTCATTATTCAGTCGGCCTTCCCGGTCTTGTCAGTATCATGTTCTATCACATCAGATGTTTTGATCTTCCGCTCGTGCTGGTTTGAGAAGGTCCCCATTGACTTCTTGCCGGCGGGTTTGTCTCTTATCGACTACGACACATTGCTCTGAGAGCAAGCCTAGAGCCGCACCTTGGGCCTATTTCCATCATTGACAGGTGACCTCGTGCTCAGCATTTGATCATCATCATAGGTCTTTGACTGAGTGGTTTCCCCTGTGTTCGACGTCAGCACACATTATCACACTTGGGATTCGTGCAGTACCTGGATTTCCATTTGACCCTATCGGTGGATTTCTCGCCTCTATGTCAGCTTTCATTATTGGTTGGTTCAGAGGGTTTCTTCCGTGCACTAGCTTCATCTTGTGCACATTGGAAACGTACTTCGGTTTTGGTTCCATCACTCTACTTCGTCCGATTCCTTCCAAATCTTGGCCTGCGGGTTACACTCGCGCTGGACTGATGTGGGATGCCTTAATGCCTTCCTTCCAGCAGATCTTTTCCCATCGACTCCGATTCATTGCTCTGGGAACAAGATCTAGAGTCTTTTGTCAGTACCTTAGGGTTTGCAGTCATCAGTGGCAGACTCTTCGCTATCGACAGTGGGGATTCATCATTGCCTCCTGATTGGTAGATTCTTTCAAGTGTTCGACTTCAAATCATTCATTCACACTTGTCAGATTGTACTGGGGCACCTTGACACTCATTATCATTATCGGTGGGTTGTCTCGCGTTGGTTAACGGGAAACATCATTGCCCGGTAATCCAACGATTTCTCACATGGTCGACTTCAGCTCATTTATTCCCAGTGTGTAGAATTGTGCCGTTGTGATCGGTGAAGACCTCAGGTTGCATCAGCATTTCTCGGTTCACTGTTGACAGTTCTCTCAGTTTCTGCCAGTGTTGTCGTCCACCCTTATATGTTGCAGTTCAGCACAGCAGCATCTTATATGTTGATCCCCGAGTTGCGTGATTGTACCGTTTGATCCGCCTCTTATGATCCGGTACTTGGAGATTCAGTTACTTGATCAGACATCCAGTTGCACTATCTTTGATTAGCTTTCTATATGTGATACTTGGACATTGATACAGACTTGTCTTTCCGGGCCCTGCTCAGATGATTCACTATGTACTTTCAGTTCAGTTATACTTGTATACATGTTGGATCTATTCAGTACTTTCTATATATATGATGTATTTTTGATTGAGCATGGGTATGCCCGCCTCAGCATGAGTTGACTCTCTGGTTTCTTTCATTGGTTTTTGGCAGGCTGAAATCTGGTGAAGTCCTCTCTTGTCCTTGCGAAGTTCTTTCTATGTGCATAATACATTTCGGCCATCATGTACCCCTTCCGACCTCATATATTAGGGGGCATCTGTTATAGCATCATTTCTCACCTTGACATGATTCATGATTGCTACATGGCTTTATGGGCACCCATTCCTACAGACTTGGACAAATTCACTTAAAAACAGTGGAAAATCCTTCATACGCGACTATGCCCGTGTTTTTCCGCGTGTATACGCGAGTACAACTAGACTTTTCCGCGTATTCCATTTTAATGATTAAAAAAATATATAAAAATCCCTAATTTCGCGTTGGGTTGATGGTTACTCAGGTAGTTCAACCACCCCAGCCCGTGGCCAACTGTTTCCAACTGCTGAAACTACTTGGAGGGACTATAAAAAGCCCTCATGTGTATGGCCTAAGGGAGAGAGAGAATTATTATTATTATACTCTGTTGGTATTCCCTATCCAAGTCCGATTCCCCGTGCCTCCTGCACTTTCCCAGTTCATTGTAGGAAACCCTTGTTTCCTTGAGATACACATCCCTTTATATGTTATCTCGTATGCACCAGTTTGGAAGGAGTCTTAGCGAGGCAAGGGCTGGACAGATCCGGACGACGGTCTGCGAAGGCCTTGGAAGGATCAGGTGATCTCTCCACTCATTACTTTTGTACATGCTATTTATAATACAGAAGTACCATGCTGTTCCCGAAATAAACGTGTTAGTGTATGCTTATATGTATGAGAATATTTGTTATACAAGCATTCATTATGATTTATTTAATGTTTTATGTGAATCTCACTAACATTTAGAGTAGATATATGTTGTACAACCAGTCCTTTGTGCTTGTTTCTTCTTGTCTTTCAGGTTAAGAAGGAAGGACGGTTGCTGGGGGTTTGAACCCTGCGGGATCTTCTTCAACCGTAGGACCTACGGGTAACTTTCTCATTCTACTCTATTTAGTTTTTCTGAATGTGCATGATTGTGTGAGTCTCTGTTAAGTAGCATGCCCCTGCTCTGTGGAGGTTGAATCTCAACCAACCTCTAGGGTGTTAAATCCCCGAAACAAGAGGCTAACATTGTTTCTAGAAATATAGAACCGATACTTAGTCATCTTCACATAGTGAAAATTATGGATGACTAACACATTGAAAAAATGGGATATAGATTTTTTTGGACCATTCAATCCTCTGGGAAAGAAGACTGGAGCACGATACATCATTATTGTAACTCATTATGTAACTAGGTGGGCAGAGACAAAGGTGGTTAAGGACTGTACTGCAGATATTTCTGCACACTTCGTCTTTGAGCACATGTTAACCAGGTTTGGGTGCCTGTGATATCCAAAAATAGGGAAAATCAACAATACATGGAATATCTTATAATATCCCAAAATTGGAGATGCAACAATACATGATCACAAACTGGAGTAGCAGTGACAAATAAACTCATCAAATGTAAGAATAGAACATATCCATCATATTAATTTTACAGCAGAAAAATGTATACAATATCTTGAGGAAATAGTCACTCAAGTTAGGCAATACTAGCCTCAAGAAAACATGTACATGAAATATGAAGAACACTTCTACATAAGAATGCCCAAGGCTATGACAACACAGTTTTATTAGGAACAACTACTGCTAGCAAATTTCAATACATGGATATACAAATGTATGACTCATACAATGTTGTGAGTGAAGATATAGACTCCCAAACTCAATTCCAAGACAATCCGGAAAGGATTTCCTGAAATATGAAAAAATGGAAAAATGTCGGAGTTGCAGTCCTAAGACTGAGTAGAAGCTGCAACTAAAGAACTGGATGGATATGGATGAAGGTGATGCACAAGCTAAATAGACCTCCTCTAATGGATATTCCAAGTGAAAGGCTGATCCTAACACTGAAGATCTCACCCTCCAAACAACCTACAAACCCTCACTGCAAATACTCACTGAAAATAACGCAGTCACTGAGGGATACTTCATTGTAGGTGCAATAAGAGAGGTTGGCCAAGTGCAAATATCTGAAATATGCTCCAAGGGCTTCCTAGCTGATCTCCCAAAGGAAATAAATCTTCCTCCTCCGAAAAATAAGCTCAGGAAGTAGTGTTGAGGAACCTCCACTGCAACACCCTGCAACACAACTCAGCTCTAAACAAAAACTGCATTTTAGATGAAGGAGGATGCTTGGATTGAAGCCTGAATGTGGAGAAATGAATAACAAACTCCCTCAAAAGGCCTCCATTGAAAGAAAAAGGAATTCCTAAATAGGAAATCCTTGTGCTAAGCAGCATTGCAACTCTACTAAACATCAAGATAATGCCAAATAGTCTTCCAGACCATAAAATCAATAATACATAACATGAATAACCATGTCATGAAAACCTTTTTCGAGAAACAATTCTTGGCTGTGTACAAGAATCCGTGCTCAAGACATTTAAACGGTATACCTAGAGAGATTTTCACTGACCATGGCAGTCACTTTCAGAACAGTATGATGGCTGAGTTGGCTCTTAAATTGGGTTTCCGGCAGGAGCATTCATCTCCATATTATCCTCAGGCCAATGGCCAGGTGGAAGCCGTGAATAAGTCTTTGAAGACAATTCTTCAACGGACGATTGATAAACATAGATCCAACTGGCACATTATGCTATATCCTGCACTCTGGGCATACAGGACGTCAGTTAAAACTGCAACTGGCTTTACTCCATTTCAGTTAGTCCACGGGGTGGAATCCGTATTTCCCATTGAATGCGAGATTCCTTCCCTTAAACTGGCTGTTGAGCTTCTTCCTGACACCTCTAGTCTGGCAGAGCGGCTTCTTCATCTGGAACATCTTGATGAGCAGCGTCGAGATGCCGCCACGTTGAACGAAGCGCATAAAAACCGAGTCAAAGTCCAGTACGATAAGGCGGTTAAGCCTAGGGTCTTTTCCGAAGGCGACCTTGTTTTGGTCTATGCTCAAGAAAAGGATGCCTTGGGGGCAGGAAAGTTTAAGTCGATGTGGTATGGCCCCTATATCGTCAAAAAGGTCCTTAAGAAAGGAGCGTATACCTTGGTTGACTTCGAAGGAAACGAGTTGTCGGAGCCCCGAAATGGGCTCTATCTGAAGAAGTATTATGCCTAGGTTTTGGCCTGGAATTTTTCTTTGTATATAGTAGTTTTTTGTCTTGTACATATCTGTTTGATTTTCGATTTTTGATGGGATGGTGATGTTTTTGATCTGCTTTGGCAGGTTGTGTTGATGTCATGAGTCATTATGGTTTCGCCGATGGTGCTAGTAGACACACCCAGAACTTAGCTTCCGCGGCTTGGGTGCTTCATTATCCTTCCGGTCAGCTGTTGGTATCAAGAGGGGTCTGCATTGGTCCTGCTTCCAATAACGTAGCAGAATACACTGCAGTCATTCATCTACTCTCGGAGGCAATATCTTTGGGTGTTGATTCGTTGGTAGTTTTCTTGGACTCCCAGCTGGTGGTGTCGCAGTTGAACAACACTTATCGGGTACGAGATCCATTTTTATTACGATTTTTCTTGAGGGTACGTTTGTTACAAAGGTCATTTCAATTTTTAACATTCATTCATATTCCTCGAGCTGACAATTGGTTTGCCGACTCATTAGCTAATCAAGCTTTAGATTGGCATATTAATCATTCAATACAATAAAATCTAAATCATCAAAAACATCATACATTTTTTATACATTTGTCCTCATCAAAAATCGCTATATATATATCATGAGTGTTCAAAAACTATACAAAAAATTTGGATCCATAAGTCGTACAAAATTTGGGCTTATGCCCGATCATATTTCCGTCTCAAAAAATATACGATCATGCGGTAAATCATATCTATCTACTCTAACATAGTCTTTGCCCGGAGAAGTTTGTTCCTATATAGAACACGATCGCGATCCACGACTCGGCGGAATAGCGCACCCGAGTCATGAGGCCTCACTACTACCCGTCTGGATGGCCTCGGGTAGGTCTTCCATTGCAGCCATAGGCACTTGGCGGGTTAAACCCTCCAGTTCCTGCAACCCTACTTATGGGGGTTACTGTGCGAGTACTATATCCGCCTCGCCTG
This sequence comes from Pinus albicaulis, assembly GCA_034641835.2. Classification (NCBI taxonomy): domain Eukaryota; kingdom Viridiplantae; phylum Streptophyta; class Pinopsida; order Pinales; family Pinaceae; genus Pinus; species Pinus albicaulis. Next base: position 115,777 of record JAXQQM020076972.1, on the reverse strand, counting down.
CTGCCGGCGTTGTGTCGTGGGTAACCATCGGGACGGAGCTGATGTCTCCATATCATGATCCATTTATATGTGTCATGCAAGTCACTTTGAATCCAAACAAAAACATGTTTCATTTTTCTGCAAGTGAAAAAAAAAAAAATGTACAAAGTTAAAAAAAAATTGTAGGCTGCAGATATACCCCATCTTGGCCGCCGGTGGAATGACGAGGTACGTTGCCACGGAAATCACATCCCGGCCTTCGGGATAGTCCTCCACGGTGGTAGTTTTCTCCCCACCGTGGAAGAACACCTGTGCGTCAGGTGGTTTCGGGGAGCTTCACTTCTCCCCGATCTCTTCATCGGTCTACCCATCGGGAAATTCTTGGGTCCTTGAGGTACCTTTGATAGAAAGAGATCACTTTGAGTCTCGGCCAGAATGTGAAGAAAGAATATCACTCAATATTGTACATATCAAAATTTTTTTTGTCTTTGCTTTTCATATGGAAGTCAAAGTTGTTATTCATGTTATTAGTAGGGCTGTGCACCAATCATATATATGAGTTAAGCATTCCATGACTATACTCATTTGAGTCTGAATGCCTGGTGTAGGGAAGCGAATCTGTTGCCACTGCAATGGTAAAAATTTTCGTATCCCAAGTCTCTTAAATATTGTTAAATTTGAGTCCCAACTTTCTTGGAGGACCCTCTACGGTGGCATTGATAATAATCTTCCACGGTGAGCCCTCCCAGAGGTTTGCTACCCAATCTCTTGGCTCTCCCCCTTCGGGGAGAAGTCCGATTAATAAATAGATATCTTCCACCTCGATACGTATGGGAATTTGATCTATTATGAAACAATCTTCTCTTCAGTTCCCAATAATTCACAAGCATTTGAGCAGCCGGACATTACTCTTCATATTTGGCATTTTGAAAAATTTGAGCAATCCACAATTTCGGAGAATGATAATTGATCTGCATTACTACATTTTCGTATTGCTTGTGCTCCCATTCTCTCCATGATATAGTCATCTGCAAAAAGAAAATCAATAATTTTTCCATTAGAATCACGTTTTTTTTTCATTTTCGGGTTGCACATACGTGACTTTCTGTACACGGTCACGTATATACGCGGCTTGGTCAATATAAACTATTGTCTGGGGAACCGTAATTTTATACAAGTAATTCTACGGTGAATTGACAAAATTGATAACAAGGTGGATTGAAGCTTACCTGATTAAGGCGAAGTTTGATGGTTGATTGCTCATTTTTGACGAAGCCAGGCTTTTTCTCTAGTCTTTTAATTCAACTTAAGTAATGAACCAAAATGTGAGTCAACATGCAGTATGCCCAAAAACTAAATTTTTCACAAGAATTTGTTATGCTTATTTTTCAATCTATCTTTCCCCATTACATAACCCGGATGCTTGGAAATTATACCCATATTGGTATATTTTTAATTTATTTTGGTAGACATCAGGGTGCACCGTTTTGATCACATGTTGACCCGTCATGGAAGGTATACAATCTTCTTTGGCATATAGGTTAGGGGAATCTTTTTCTGTTGCATTTTCATACTAGCCTCCCATTCTGATCACTTGCCATGGGGTCGATCCCTTCGGGTCATGGAGATATTTCTGCACCCATTTCACTCGCCGATTATTTAATCATGACTTGGTGGTAAGAGCCTTCCTTTGTAGGCTTCCTAGTTGGTTCTGTATATCACTTGTTGCCCATCTTTGCGTTTATGTAGGCCTCGGGAGTCCTCTTTAGTCCTGTGACTTATGTGTTGAAGCTTCATTCTTCTTCTTCTCCTTATTATTTTCCCGGATATTACCCTAGAGGCTCCCTGGTGTTGTTGAGTTGTATTAATGCATTGCATATTGGCTACTTGTTTATCCTAGCCTTCGGCTTCGGCTTCATTTTGGACTCGATGTTTAAGCCAACTTTGACCTTGACTATCTGTACAAGTTAACCATTGCATGCACTTAGCTATCGCGACTTGACACCATTTTACCCATGGATGGAACATTCCTTTTGGTATCGCTTACCCGGGTTCCGCCACCTTGCATTGAGCATGATTGTTCCTATCCCGGGAACTAGTGCATGCATTTCTTGATACTCGTTCTATCCATTGTAATATAACATTATTTTATTCTTTTCGAGGCTTAGCTATGAAAAAGACAAAAAATCAAATATAACAAAATGAGCAGGGATGTAACCCAATTTGATGGCGATGCAGTGTCGGTTTGTTGCCATTAGACAAAACATACATACACTTATATATTTCTAACTAATTTGGGATCGTTTAGTTTTGAACTAGGTTCAGCTTTTTGCCTTGTTTCACTAGTCGGTTCTCCCCGGTTGGTTATCTCTTCCAATCATATAGAGAGTTTGTTTTGCCTCATATGAATATCTGAGTATCACTTTTTACTACTCCTTGGTCATCATGAGTCGTGCTTTTGTTCAGGAAGTCTAACGAGTCGGCCATTCGTAAGTGTCTCTTAACTCATTATTCGATCGAAACCTTCTGGTCATCGGTATCTTGTTCTATCACATCGAGATGTTTTGGTCTTCTGCTCGTCTTGGTTTGAGAGGTCCCTATTGACTTCTTGGAGGGTTTGTCTCTCATGAAGCTGCGACACATTTCTCGAGCAAACCTAGAGCCGCACCATGACTGTTTCCATCATTGATGGTGACCTTGTGCTCGGTTGATCATCATTATGGGTCCCAGTGAGTGGTTTCCCCTATGTTCGACGTAAGAATACATGATCTGCCCAGGATTCGTGCGGTACCTTGATTTCCATTTGACCCTATCGGTGGATATCTAGCCTCTGTGTCGGCTTTCATTATTGGTTGGTTCGGAGTTTCTAACATTCACTAGCTTCATCTTGTGCATGTCGGTACCATACTTCGGTTTGGTTAGTCACTGCTGTCATTAGTTGCTAAATTTTTGGCTGCGGAGTTACACTTTTAAGGCTGATGTGGGATGCCTTAATGCCTTCCTTCCGGCGGATATTTTCCCATCGACTCCGACTCATTTCTACCGGAATAAGGTCTAGAGTCACCTTTATCGATACCTTGGTGTTTGCAGTCATTAGTGACGGGACTCTTCACCATCGACGATCTGAGATTCGTAATTGCCTCTGATTGGTAGATTCTTTTAAGTGTTCGACTTCAACTCATTCATTCGCACTTGTTAGGTGTACTAAGGGCACATGGTATCATTTTCATTATTGGTGGGTTGTCTTGCATTGGTTAACGGTTTACATTATTGGCGGTAATCCAGCGATTTCTCACATGGTCGAATTCGGCTCTATTTATTCCCATTGTGTAGAATTGTGCCGTCGGGATCGGTGAAGACCTCGGGTTACCTCAACATTTTGGTTCACTTTTGACGGTCCATTTGGTTTTGCACCTTTGATGATTCCGTCCACCCTTATATGTTGCGGTGTCGGTACAACAACATCTTATATGTTGGCTCTCGAGTTGCATGATTGTACCATGTTCCACCCCCTTTTGGACACAGTACTGTTTGGAGATTTAGTCACTTTTATGATCAGACATCCGGTTTAGTATCATTGATCAACTTTCCATATGTGATACTTGGACGTGATTCAATTGTACTTCGGAGCCATGCTCGGATGATTCATTATGTACTTTTAGTTCGGCTATAATTTTATACATTTTCTGAATCCATTACATACTTTCTATATGATGTATTTTTGATGAGCATCGGTATGCCCACCTCGGCATGAGTTGACTCTACATTTTTCTTTCTACGTGCTTTGGTTTTTGGCGAAATTTTAAAATGTTTGAGTGAAGTCCTCTCTTATCCTTACGAAGTTCTTTCTATGTGCATAATACATTTCGGCCATCATGTACCCCTTCGACCTCATATATTAGGGGGCATACATTATAACATCATTTTTCACCTTTATGTGATTCATGATTGTCTCTTTGGCCTTGGACACCCATTCCCACAGACTTGAACAAAATTCATAAAAAAAAGTGTTAAAAATCATACGCGGGTATGCTCAGACTTTTTCCACATGTATACGCGAGTCCATACACCTTTCATGCACTACATTAAAATCATTAAAAAATATATAAAAATTCCCTATTTTCGGGTTGGTTGATGGTTACTCCAGGTAGTTCAGCCACCCCAGCACTTAATGTTGTTTCCAAGCTGATTGAAACTAATTTGAGGGAGTATAAAAGCCCCTCATGTACATGGCTTCAGGGAGAGAAATTTATAGACATTATACTTTGTTGGAATCCCAATTCAAGTCGATTCCATTCTCTTGCACTTTCCTAGATTTTTACGGGAAACCCTTGTTTCTTTGAGATATTCATCATTTTATATGTCATCTCGTGTGAAAAAGTATTAAAAAGTATCCTAGTGAGGCAAGGGCGAGATGGATCCAGACGACGGTCGTTGGTGTGGAAGGATTCGGGTGATCTCTCCACTTTTATTACGCTGTCTTGGTCGTAATAAAGAAGAACCATCTTGTTCCACAATTCACGTGTTAATATCTACTTGCATATGTGAAAATATTATTATTTAAGCATTTATTATTGTTTATATGATGTTTCACATGGATTTCTTGACATTTAGGATAGATATATGCTATAAAAACTAGATTTAGTGCACGTTTCTTCTTGGTTTTCGGGTTGGGGGGGGGGGGGGGGGGGGGGGGGGGGGGGGTTCTTTGAGGTTTGGACCCCGCAGGGATCTACATCAAACGTAGAGTTACGGAGTGGTTCTATTGATGTTATCTAGTTTTAGCATACAAGTGTGGTTGTGTGAGTCCCTTCTTGAATAGCATGCCGTTTTGATACGCCAGAGGTTTGACCCAACAAACCTCTAGGGAGTTATTTCTCGAAACAAAAACTCAACAACTCATGCATGAAAAATGCATTTTCGAAATATATGCTATAAAAATAGAAATCAGCTATGGATCCATTCATATATAATATTACGTAAATCCAAGAGGAGATCAGAAACAAATCCTAGTAGTTGAGGTAAACAAGCCTACACCTGGTATGGCTAAAAACACTAAAACCCAAAACCTAACGATATAAAAATTATTGCACCAGATACAACAAAATTTAATAAGGGTTTGTACATGGAAATGGTAGATACAAATATATCTAATATTATATTAATCAATATGGCCCAAAAATGGATATCTGGTCTCCTTCATACAAATCCAAGAGAACCCGAGGAAGGAGTTTCTAGGAATACACCCAAATACAAATGGTGATCTACAACCTAAGAATGAATAATCACTGAAAAATGTGACACATGAGTATAGAAGGCTGAGATAATATATATGATGCATATGTTCTCAAGGTCTCCTCCAATGAAAGGATGAACCCTTGATCATGAAAAACTCTCAAAAGACACAAAATCCCTTAGAAGCTTCCCTCCAAAATAACGAAATTCCGAAGACTGAAATTATGCGCATGGGTGATGGAAATAGATTGGCCTACTACCAAATATCTAAAATAATCTCCAGAACCCTCCAAACTGATCTACAAGAGAAAGATCACTTCCTCTATGCAAAACCATCGGAGAAAGTGGGTTTCTCAGCCTCAACTTTGCCAAACCTGCAACACAACACAATGACCAACTACGAGAAACTACGCGCCAGCTGAAGAATGAAGCTTGGACCCAAATGCTATATGTGTGGAATGATAGCTCATGTCTCTCCCAAGAGCTAATCAAAGAGAAGACTGAATTACTAAACGGGAATACCTAGTGCTAAACAACACCGACAATCTTAGCTAAACAACTAAAGAGAGAAAAGGTTTAAACAAACATATCAAAATATAATTCATAAGCTAACCCCATATGGTTTACCCATCCTCTTCCTTGTAAAAATGGAGCCTTATCACCTTGGGTCCCACTTATTAGGGTTTCCACCATCACACAATCAATCTCCCTCCAAAAATGTGTTGTACCTTCATAATGCCACTCCTCCATAGCGTTGATTTGGTCGGAGTTGACCTCTTCCAACCTAATCCGGCCCTTTTCACACCTGAGGTATCCAAATCAGCTCTCTTCTCTGTTATTAGCTAATCCTCCATTTATATTGAGCTATCTTTATTAATGATCCACTCCTCCCACATTAACATGTTTGTTGACTTGGTCAAGCTTGGCTTTGTCCACATCCATTAGTCCTTTTCACATCGAGAGGGATTTTACTTCTTATTGAAGATAATTATGGGTCTCCTCCCCATTTATTCATCTAACTAGGTGCTAAAAGCAAAACCAATATTCCTATGAGTTGCATGCTAATTTAGGAATATTACCGTCCTCCCTCCCAAATGTGCTTGTCCTCAAGCAATTGCAAGGATAGGAGCGAAAGAGCCTCACTCTCCTTTCCTCTGTGGCATCCTCATATGATAAAATCCACCAAGGAATAAGATTTGTCTTATTAATAAATCTCCATATTGCCCCTCCCAAGCATGCAAGTTAACTTTTGGTGACCACCCCAAATAGCTATCATCACGAATAGAAGTAAAATACCCATGGAGCGACGATGTCTTTGTCTAGAGGACGTCTTGAGGCATGATATATGATATGTATTTGGTTATCATCCCCATGTGAATCTTCCATCCCCAAGCTATCATCCATACAAAATGAGAGCCATCCTCCAGAATAGTAACTCATAAGAATCTATCACCTTTGGCTTCGCAATGTGGGCGGGCTTAATATACGAAGATGGTAGACAAGTATTTTCTGTGTGCTATCTTTTCTCTCCACTCATGATAAGTGTAGAGTATCTGCGATCTGTGACTGGCAGGTTGCCCTCAAGTGGAGGAAGAAGGAGAATATTGGATCTTCAAAGATCCACTCCCTCTAATATCATGAATCATGTATTTAAACCATTCCATACAAAATGAATGGCACAACATCACCATATGGCATCCAAATCATAAAAATGATGAGTTATGTGCAAGTTTGGATGATACCAGTAGTCTCACTTAGGTGGATACAATGCAGTCTTCCCAAGCGCTGTTTTAGAACATCATGTGAAGTTGTCCTCGATAGGTTACTAGCTACTACATGTTTATTAAACTCTACTATGTGGTAGTAAGAAACATTATATATCAGCTGAGCATATCATCTAATAGCACTTTCCCAAAGTCATGTAGAGAAAGGGTTATCATCATAAGTGTTGGTCCTAGAATGACCATGAAACCCAGAAACAATTTTTCCCTCTTATGGAGCAATGCACTATACATAGATGGTGAGATAATGAAAATACTCAATGAAATGAACAATAAGTACAATAATGCATTTCTTACCATGCATAATGAGTAGGTTGGAAGTGAGTTCCATGGATGAGACCTCTCACATGAGAATCTCCTCATAAAATTTTGCAAAATGAAGGGATGCATACTCCCCTTGGAACACTCTATCAATAGAAACATACTCCCCAGAGCAATGCTGACCTTAGTGATAAGGCTCTTGTCTGCTCACTGACTCCTTTCTTTGACATCCCATATGCCAAAGTCATCCACCATCATGCTGCTATGTGAGGAAATATTCTTCCTATGTAGCAGAGCCCTCCTTATTTCTCAATTGTGAAAGTGACCTCTTTTCACTTTATTTGTGTCATCTCTTTCTCCGGAGGAAATATCATGATAAGTATGGGAAAATTTATGCCCTTACTTTCCCAAGAGTAACCACAGCAACAATAAATATTGCTTCCCCCTCACACCTCCACCATACAAATGTGAGGTAGAAATATGTTGATTGACATGAAGAAGATCATATCAACACAATACTAATCTTCTTTGCCATATGATGCAAGTGTCACCAAGTTTCCTCCCACCAACATACCCTTTGGAAAATATCTCACATGATGGACAAAATATTTCAAGAGTAATAGCAGAAATAATGCTTCACGCTTGCCCGGTGTCATAAATATGCAAGTGGCTCACACCAACCTCTTGTTCACCATCCACCCATTCATCCCCATGTGGTCATCTCCTACCATGCTCCTGTAGTACTCCTCCAACAGACTACCATCCTCCCAAATGTGATTTATACCTTTGCATTTCATGGGATGTTGAAATGCAACCTCTTGGAATAACCTAGAGAAGAACCCACACCAATGATCATCGAATCCCATGATCCAAGTATGCCAAAGAAGAAGCTCTCTCATAGGCACCAGTGATCATCCCAATAGATCCATCACAATGATGAAAGACAAAATTTCTCTCATTGATCATCTGCTCATCCAATGTCATATAAGTGTAATGCTCATTAGAATGCTCTAATGATAGCTGGGCCCAACTCCTCACTGGCACAGCAATGACCAAACGCTATTAACCTCCTCAATGGTGTATTTTTGTCTATGGCAAAGCCCGATATTTGAACATAGAGTTATGCATTTATGATTGTTCTCAGGAAAAGCTCATCTTATCCTCCAAAGTTCACACCCCAACCCCAAGTGTTGTGTGCAGCTCAATAGCTTGTAGGATGATTTTTTATCCCTTCGTTAGATAACTCATTTCTTAACATTCAGGTTATGCCTCCAAATCAACAATGTATTTGATCTTGATCATGTAAAGGAAAGATTTCTATGCCTTCATAAGATTTTATGAAATAATAGAAAGTGGAAATTCATACATACCTTGGTGAAGCTTGGGAACATCTTGTATGGCTACAAGGGTTCCTCCCTCCAATGTGTTGGCTCCTGGCCATTGAGGATGATGGCTGCTCCTCCATGGTTAGCCAGCCATTGTTACAAGCTTCCTCAAGTGGTCAACAGTGAAGGCTCCTCCCACTATAATTTCTTCTTGCTCAGATATTTTTATCACCCTTTGAGTGAAATGTGAAAAAGTAGAAACTGTGCATGAATCAAATGGCACAGACACCAAGTGCTTGCTTTACCCTCAGGTGTCTTTGAGATCTCATGACCTCTCTTTCTACCATTAATGTATGTAGTAGGAAGAAATGAATCTACTTCATCACCCAAGCCTTTTTTGTACATGTGGATGATCCATAAAAGTAGATAATAAAAATCTATTGCCCCTCGTTACTCCTATTGATGTAGGGCCTCCTTTTCTTCATTAAATAAGTAGGAAGAGATGGGAAGTCTCCTTGAAAACTCTGGGATTTGAGACTTGTGATACGAGGTATCCACTTAGGATCTCATGTTACAAGTGCCTTCCATATCCATGCCTCTTGTCTTATTCCTCGAGAAAGGGCAAGGTGTAATTCTACGAGCTTTCTGCAACATTGGTTCTTTCTTTTGAAGATAGGAAGTACATGGCCTTCCTCTTCTTGAAACCCTCTAGAAGTTTCACTACATCTCTTCTCTTCTTTTTAACTCATGGAGGAGTTCTTCATAGATCTGAAAAGTATTGAGATAAGCTCATTCTTTAACCATTTTTAGATCTTTTATTCTTCTTATAGCATCTTGGCTTGAAATTCACGGAGCTTAGCCAAAGATCATGCTACGATACCCGCATAGCTATTCCCAAATGGGAAAACTTAACAACTCATGCATGAAAAATGAATTTTCGGAAATATATCCTATAAAAATAAAAATCAGCCCTTAGATCCATTAGATCTGAAAATATGACACCTAAATCAGAGGAGATGAAACAAATCATATTAAGTGAGGTAAACAAGCCTCCCACCTAGTATGAATTAAAAACAAACCCAAAACAAGCGCAATATAAAATTCTTTGCCTTAAGAGACAACACGATCTAATGAGGGTTTGTACATAGAAATGGTAGAGACAAATAGATATGATATTGTATTAATCAATATATTTAAAAACTGAATCTGGTCTCCTTCATACAAATCAAGAGAACTCAAGAAAGGTTTCAGATACACCCAAATACAAATGGTGATCTACAACCCTAGGCCAGACAATGATGAAAAATGAAGCACAAGAGTATAGAAGGTTGATATATTATAGATCCTATGTAAGAATATTCTCCAAAGGTATCCTCCAATGAAAGGATAGGCCTTGATCACAGAAAACTCTCAAGAAGAACCACAGATCCCACTAAGTACACTTCCTCCAAAATAGCATGATTCAGATGATGAAATTACCTTGTAGGTGATGGAAATAGTTTTTTAAACATTGCCAAATATCTAAAATAAGCTCAAGAACCCTCCAAAGCTTGATCTCCCAAGTGAAGGAATCCTTCCTCCTATGCAAAACCAACTTAGAAAGTGGGTTTCTCAACCCTCAACATATTTTTGTGACACAACTTTAATGTCCATGCAAATGTCTTGTAGCTAAAGGCGAGCTTGGTCCCAATGCCGGATATATGGAATGATAAGATCAGGTCTCTCCCAAAGGAAGTACTCAAAGGGAAGAGATGGAATTCCATAAATAGGAATACCTAGTGCTAAACAACACCAACAATCTTAGCTAAACAGCGAAGAGATCAAAGCTCTAAACAAACATATCAAAATATAATTCATAATACCCCATATGGATACCATCCTCTTCATTACCTGAAAAAAAAGCAATGTAGGCCTTCTCCACCTTGGGTCCCACTCATTGGGTTTCCACCATCACAAAATCAATCTCCCTCCAAAGCTGCGTTGTGTACCTTCAATAATGCCACTCCTCCATAACAACGTTGTTTGATTTGATCAAGGTTGACCTCTTCAACCTACTCTAGCCATTTCACACCTAAGGGTCTTCAAACCGAAGCTTTTATGTAATTTGTCTAAACTAATCCTCATTCATATTGATTTGTCTTTATTGATGATCCACTTCTCCCGTGTCTTTGTTGAATTGATCAAACTTGAATTTGTCCACAACCATTAGTCCTTGTTCACACATGAGAGTGCTAGATCAGGTTATTATTATGATCCCTTTTCACATCCAGAGGGATTTTATGCTTATTCAAGATAAGTATGGGTCTCCTTCCCCATTTATTCATCTAATAACTAGGTGCTAAGAGCAAAATCAATATTCCTATTAGGCTTGCATGCTAATTTAGGAATATTACATAGACCTATCTACCAATTCCAAGATATTAGGTTGGCTTAATGTTTAAGACCTTGTTAGACTCACATGTATCGTCTGCTGCAATCTCTGCTGTTGCGATCATTAAAGAGTATTTTAATTCTAAAGTTCGAGTTTTAGTCTTGAGAAGTAGGCTAGAGGATTCGGTAGGTGTTTATTTTCAGGAATGTCATCAATGTGAAATTGATTCTTCTTCAAAAACCACATTTTGAAGAAGAAATCATTAAATGTGTTTTTTAGAATGTATCAAATTCTCCGGCTCTTCACAAGACGTGACTCAGCTCTATCTCACAGCAAAGCACAAACAAAAGAAAACAAAACATCATCGGCAATCATGTCCATTTGTTTGATGCGAAAATTGCAAGCTTTATCACTTATTCACAGTTGTCATTTGGTTATCTGACTCTCCATACATTTAGTTGCTTTCCAGTCTGATTTACTTAGTCAAGGAATCACTAGAATGAAAGGCATGCTTTAATCTCTTGACAAGCATAGGCACACGAGTTTGTTTCTAGCCTTCGACGATATATATAAGGAGGTGGATTCCTCTAGGCAATCGCAATCATATTCTAACTCGCAAACCAATTCTTGCTTGACTTCACAATATCTTTGGACTACTTGACTCCATGTTCAATGTACATAGAGAATTTCATACAACACAAACACACTGACATATTCTCTTCCACCCAATTCGAGTTTGAATGATTCATAGAAAAGGCAATCACTCTACTTGCTGTAAAATCATGGACCTCATGGACGTTGCGGATCCGGATCTTGTTCGTGGAGTTCGTGATTCACCAATTCTCAAGGCGAGAGATCGGATTAGTGAAGTTGGGCAGTCAAGTTTTGAAGGTCATGTGCAAGTTCATATGAATTTTGGTAGTTTTGAGCTCGACGACCCACTTGGGCGCGGCGGCCCACACAGGCGGGCGACCCCTTGGGTGATTTCGCGGTGTTAAATTACAACGTGAGCGACCCCTCGAGAGGGTGAGCGACCCACTTGCAGTGAAATTCGAAGAAAGTGTGGCCAGGCGCCAGGTTCGTTTTAATTCGTCTCCGGCTGCAAACATGGGTTAACCTTTGCTCGGTAGATTTTTGTCATGGTTGTATTATTGTGAAGATGACTTGTGCGTGAGGAAGTTATTGATATGTTTTCTGTTATGGCACTAAAAGACATATGTTTTGGAAAGGGAATTCCGGACTGTTTTCAAGTTGATGATAAATTAAGCATACAAAATTTGGAGGGCATTCGAGTTCTAGAGTTGCGGTTGTGCATATTGATAGCACGGAAAGCTGTATTTTCAAGTCGATCGACACTATGTTGAGCTTATTCAAAAGTCAACGCCGACTTCACTGTGTCAAAGCCATATGCATTGCTGAAATAATGCCTCATGAATTCTGCAAAATTTATTACAACGGCGAGAAGCATACAAAAGCTTACATCAATCATTGTTAAATACGCATGAAATGCGTAACAACGAGTTTTATTCAAATGACGGGTGGAAAATTTCAGTTAAATGAAAACCAAAATTAGAACGATGACATAAACACAACGAGAGAAATAGGAACAAATTGCCTATTTTGACATTCGGTTACAATTTGAAAGATCTACGCTCCGATTTGTGTCTTTTGGAAAGTAACAGTAAATTCAGGCAATTAAAATCACAACGCTCCCGATTTTCAAATGGTAAAAATAACGTGGCAATCAAAAGTCAAAAATCAAAAAGCAGACAACTATCCTAGCAAGAAATTGAATTGGTGAAGATGATACTATTTTGGGGTCTTGATATGACTCGCAAAGTCTAGCTACGGAAGTTCTATAGAATCATTTAAAGTCATCAACAAACAAATATAACTTATTTATTCTTTTAAGCGAGTCTTCCTATTTTCATAGATATTGATGTGTGTCCCTTATTTTCATCGATTAGTTAGCATTTCTCATAGTTTATTTAATATATTGTGAAATCACTTGTGAGGGAGAAGGGAGAAGGGGTGTGAGAGCTGATGTGGGAGAAAAACGAGTTTTTATTGTACGAGTTTGAGAGATTTTAATGGAGAAATACAGCTGCGATTTCGAGATTCTGTGGCTTGAAATTTAGCAAATGTTTTTCCTTTTGTTTCATATGTCATCGTTATGTTCACGAGTTCATTAAACGCCATTTCAATATTGAATGTTTCTAAGTGAGAAAATGGGGAATTCAATTTGTTGCCTCTGTCTTGAGGAAGTATTCTAGTTAATGTTTCTTGTTCGACGAGGATCCATCTTCTATGCCCTTGTGACTTCTCGGCGATCTTGTCATTCCGTTTATCTCTCAAAATTTAATTCTTTTCAAACTTCATGCTTACCTTGCCTCGGAGATAATGCATTCTTTATTTAATCTACGCTCTTCTTGTCTTTGCCTCCTGTGACCCGGAAAACCCCATTATTTATTAAAAAAAACCCCTTTCTATCAATTTACTAGCCTAAGATCGGCATTTCATCGGTTATCTCAGCCCCTTTGAAAATCTTCGGCGAGTTTAACCGGAGAGAGCCCTCTCTTTGTCCTCGTAGAGGCTAGCTGAGAGGCTAAGGTTGATTTTAGTGTTACCTCGAACCTCGCCTTCTTCGGCAGGCGGTGCAGTGCTAACATAGTGGCGACCATCTTGGGGAGATCTTCGGTAAAGGATAACGAGTGCAGATGCGATGCTGATGGTGGACGACGGTCGGACACCGCAGGCTAAAAAAATCATTCACCCGGCGACTTCACACACTAAACAATCCGGACAATCGAATGCTTCATGGTGACTTCAACTGCAGGAGATGGAAGTCGCTGTGAGATTTTAGTCAGAATAGGATCACGAGAAGATATGCTCCCTTGAGCCGAGATCACATTCAGTTTTCGAATAAGATGCCCAAGTGGATTAGTCAGAGAATACGCCTACGTTTGCGTGATGGTAAGAAAGGTGTTGCTTTACATTTAATTGATTTCACATGCATATTCGCAATTCAGAGGTTGAATTTCCTGGTGCTTGATGAAGAATATTCCGGCCACTCGGAAGGTGAAGCTCGATCATGGTATGAAAATTTGCCGACGCTGTGTTTACTATTTAAAGGACTTTCATGCCCTGTTCATTGAAAGATATCCAATCTCATATCCATCATTAAATTTAGTTCACTACATGTTGTTGCAAACATGCTTATTCTTTTGATAGCTGGAGAAATACTATGAATGATAATTTCATGAATGATCAAATCATGGAAACCTATATGAGAATCCATTTTCGGCAGCATGAAGAGAAAATAAAGGATACCTATCAAGGTGCTCGAGGACTTTTGACGGGTTGATGGCCATATGGCTGAAAATGATGAAAGGCGAGAATGTCATTTTCAGTCTGCCCACGGAGAGGACAGCAGCATGCAAGTAAGTCCGGTTCAATTGAAGTTGCAGTAATGTCCGGAGCCGGCTACTTGATTGATTCGGATCATGTTGACCAAGCATATCTTGTCTTTGAAGCCCATCAAGGAGGAACTACGTTGTTGAAATCATTTGGGATGCGAGACGACACGACCAATGTGGATCCCAAATCATTCTCGGTCATGCGCTGAAGTATCCTTCAAACCATGACCTTCATGAAGGTGATCCCGATCAGTTCCATGACAGAATGAGATCTTTGTGCAGAAAGTGATAAATCTCCTTTCAATAACTAGGTAATGAATGATAGTTTGAAAGCCCTATCATATAGAAGATAACCATACATTTAGCGAAGAAAACAAAAGCATTGTCTCCTTTGCAATAGAAGATGAATAGATCACTCTTTTTTGAAGGTCTTGTTTGGTAAAACTCTGTTGATTTGCGAGTACACGGAAAGTGTTGGTGAAACCTCTTCCTCTTTTTGAAAAAAGATAGTTAATATTTTGTAATCGAGTTGTGTAGATCGACAAACATATAATTTTTCCTTCACAAAGATGATAAAGAAATTTGTCATGTTTAATAACACTTGAAGAATTGTTTTTGTTTAAGAATGACCTAGATCATGAAATTGAAGAGTATATGCCGAGTGCACTCTGGTCAAGGAACCTGTTCTTTCCGGATGACGGGTGCTTTGCATCTCTATCCCTCGAAATCAAATGTCTTTTCGGATCGAGTGAGGTGAATACTAGTATTTTGCGAGTGGATCTCCGGATAAGCCGGTGGGGATTTTTCAAGACCCCTTCAACATTCTTATATAACGACATTAGAAAGGATAGAAAGGATAAATGTTACTGCGTTTATTATCATGAAGATTTGGTTTCGGTGATTGTGTGTTGATTACCTTCTGAGTTCATCCTTCTGCACACTCAAGGGAGAGTAGGCAGAGGCCGAAATTCAGCAACCATCTCTTTGGATTGGTTGCATTGGAAAGCCAATTATACATGATTGTACATATCACATTAGTATGCGGGCTTTCATCGAGGGTTTTGAAATTTTGGTGAATTGCTGCCCTTTTCGGAAAGTTTTGTTTTACATTCATTTCGGTTGCATCAAGTCGATGTGGTGGAATTTCTAGTTTAAAGGCGAGTTATCGATCTTTAGTTTGTTTATCGGAATAATGATTCCATGTCGCCCGATGGATGGAGGCAACTGTCTGCTCTCCCAAGTTCTGAGTTCTTGGCACCTCAGAAAGCGTGTATCCCATTGGAGCCAATGTTAGACTCCGTCTTGTCGGTGTTGCCAATCTCCTTATTTGCGGTCATTAAAGAGTAATTTTAATTCTAAAGTTCGGGGTTTAGTCTTCAGTAGGCTAGAGGAAGGTTCGGTAGGTGTTTATTTCGGGAATATGTATCACATCGTGTGAAATTGATTCTTCTTCAAAAACCATTTTGAAGAAGAAATCATTAAATGTGTTTTTTTAGAATATGTATCAAATTCTCCCGGCTCTTCAAGACGGCTCGGCTCTATCTCTGCAAAAGCACAAACAAAAGAAAACAAAAAATCATCGACAATCATGTCCATTTGTTTGATACGGTCTAGAAGGCTTGTCTTATTACGAACTGTCATTTGGTTATCTACGATATCACGTACATTTGGTTGCTCGGATCTAGTTGCCGTTGAATCACTGAAATGAAGAACGCCTTTAATCTCTTGACAAGCACCGTTTTCCCCGGTTTGTTGCCTAGCCTTGACAATGTATATAAGAGGTGGATTCCTCTAGGCAATCGCGATCATATTCCACAGCACGCAAACCAATTCTTGCTTGACTTCACAACAATCTTTGGACTACTTGGCTCCATGTTCAATGTACATAGAAGATTTCATACAACATGACTTCTGAAAGCATATTCTTTCTTGCAATTCGAGTTTGGGCCCAGTTCATAGCAAAGGCAATCACTCTGCCGCAGGAAATCATGGACCTCATGGACGTTGCGGTCCGGATGCTGATGATGAGTTAAATGGTTCACCAATTCTCAAGGCGGTCGGATTGCGTGAGATTGGAGGCCGAGATCAGGATTTTCAGAGGTCATGCCAGGTTTCATAGTTACGGGTAGTTTTGGAGCTCGAGCGACCCGCAGGCGCGGCGACACGACGAACGACCCCTTGGGTGATTTTCGCGGTGTTAAATTACAACGTGAGCGACCCACTCGAGGAGGTGAGCGACCCGCGCCGACGAGTCCCGGAAAAGTCGTGTTGAGCGCCTAGTTTCGTTTTAATTCGTCTCCATTTTTCACCAAACATGATTTAACCTTTGCTCGGTAGTTTTGTCATGGTTGTATTGATATTCAAAGGCTCAGCATTGCGTGGGGAAGTTATTGATATGTTTTTACGTTATAGCACTAAAAGACATATGTTTTGGAAAGAATTCCAGTACAATTTTCTAGTTGATGATAAATTAAGCATACAAAATTTGGAGGGGCATTCGAGTTCTAGAGTTGCGATTGTGCATATTGATAGCACGGAAATTTGTATTTTCCAAAGTCGATCGACTACACATTTGAGCTTATTCAAAGAGAAGTCAACGCTTCCCGACCACTGTCATCAAATATGCTTCGTGCTGAAATAATGCCTCGCCGATTATGCAAAACACGGTATTTGCTTGGCAGAAGCATACAAAAGCTTACATCAATCATTTATTAAATACGCATGAAATGCTATAACTCCATGATTTATTCAAATGACGAGGTGGAGAAAATTCTGATTCAAGGCCGAAAACCAAATTAGAACGATGACATCGACCACAACGGAAGAAATGGAGCCATTTGCCTATTTTGACATTCGATTGCAATTTGAAAGATCTACGCTCCGGTTTGTGTCTTTGAAATGGCCGAGGCGGAAATTTTCCGAGCAGTTAAAGATACGCGCTCCAGGAATTCTGAAATGGTAAAAATAACGTGGCAATCAAAAGTCAAAAGTCAAAAAAGGCAGACAAATATCCCGGCAAGGAAATTGAATTGATGGTCTATTTTGGGGTCTTGACTGCTGACTCATAAAGTCTAGCTACGAGGTTCTGTAGAATCAATTGTTCTCAACAAACAAATATACTTGCGCTGTTCCTTTTTAATGATCTTCCTATTTTCATGAATATTGATGTAAGCTGTCCCTTATTTTCATCGATTAGTTAACATTTCTCTATAGTTTATTTAATGCTGTTATGAAATCACTTGTGAGGAGAGAGGAAGAGAGTTACAGAGCTAGTGTAAGACTTGAGGTTTTATTATCTGGTTGTGAATTTAATGGAGAAATACAGCTACATTTTTCTTGAAGATTCTGTGTGGAAGTTAGCAAATGTTTTCCTTTTGTTTCATATGTCATCGTTATGTTCACATGATTCATTAAACTCATTTTCAATATTGAATGTTTCTAAGTAGAAAAGCGAAATTCAATTTATTTGCTGTCTTGAGAAGTATTCATGGTGTCTTTTCTGTTCGACAAGGATCCATCTTCTATGCCCTTACATCGGCTTCATTTCAGTCTTGTCATTAGTTTGTCTCAGTTGTTTATAACCTTATGCCATACCTAGGGAGATAATGCATTCTTTATTTAATCTCTGCTCTTCTTGTCTTCCTCCCTGCAGCCAGGAAAACCCCATTATTTATTAAAAAAACCCCTTTCTATCAATTTACTAGCCTAAGATCAGCATTTACTATCGGTTATCTCAGCCCCTTTGAAGATCTTTCGGCAAAAAGTTTAACCTGGAAGAGCCCTCTCACCATCCTACGACGGGCTAGCTACGAGGCTAAGGTTGGTTTGATGTTGCCTCAAACCTCGCCTTCTTCAACTTTGAGCGATTTGGGTGCTAACGGACCTAGCGTCACGTTCTTTTTTAGAGGTAATGATAATCGCAGCCTCTCAAATCTGCCGGTACATTTGGGATTTCAAACCCATTAATTTGTACCATTCGAGGTGGGTTCCTTGTGTCCCCATATTTTATCGGCATGGTTTTTCCTAGCATGATGTTAGACAACCTGCCCATCACGTGGATGGTGCTCAAATCCCTTGATTTCTTCCCGGAGTTCTTAGAAAAATATTCTTTGAGAGTTTTTACATATATAGGTACATCTCATAGCTTGGAGCGGTATTTTAAAAAAATATTTTGTAATTATCTGAGATTAATTTCTGTGAGGTTCTATTTACTCGGGGCCAATCTTTCGAGGATATGGCGGATTTATTAGACGACGGTTAATAATACGTTAATTGTTTTATTTATAATGTTTTGGTATGGTTTATCCCCAAACATTTTTGGTTCTGGTTACGTAACTTCATTATCAATATGTTACGTGAGAATAGGTGAAGTTGGAGCATTCACTACTCGCCCCGGTCGTATTTTATCTCAATGAGTCCTATGGTAGAAATGCCATGATGGAGAGTTAAGAGTGTCAACTTGTTGGACCCATTTATTATTAGGATTGGGTTGGGTTGGATAGGAAGTTGAGGTCGAAGGGATGGATTATATGGAGGTACATTGGAAGATGGCAGGATTCTTTGTTGAGGCATGGATTGGGAAAATTGTCTAGTAGGAGAGGGTCCACACCAGTTCTAAGTCATGAAGGAT
This sequence comes from Pinus albicaulis, assembly GCA_034641835.2. Taxonomy (NCBI): domain Eukaryota; kingdom Viridiplantae; phylum Streptophyta; class Pinopsida; order Pinales; family Pinaceae; genus Pinus; species Pinus albicaulis. The sequence continues at coordinate 96,779 of JAXQQM020076972.1, read as the reverse complement.
TCAAAATAGTACGGGAACACATTTTTCACAAGGTCAGACATTTGATATTGAGACCACATTGGTGAAAAAGGTACGGTGGGGACCCGTATTGAAATTATTAAAAAGCAGATGGGTCTGGCTGCTGGATTCATAATTGGTGGATTGAAGAGTCCTGCAGATTCTTCGGTCCCATGAAGTAAGTTGATCACCACATTCTCTTCAATTTTCTCCTTGAAAAAGTTTCTTCAATCACGGCAAGGAAGGGCATGATCTAGTTGCATGGGTTTGTTCGCAGCCTATAGGCTTCAGCGTGTTCGATGGGCATTCTTTCGGTGGATGCATCTTTCTGCATTGTGGGCAGAATATAACCATACTCTTTCCAACTCCATTTGTTTGTTTCCCTTGCAAAGTGTGCATACGGGCGGATAATGTACTTAGGATACCGGTCTCATGTTATCCGGTGTATTTCTGATTTTGCCTTTGTGACCCTCACAATAATTTTTTGATTAATGAATTCCTTTTCCATTTCTTTTAGTCCCTCGTGAACACTAAATGCACGTCCACAGATAGTGTCGTATTCCTTCGAGACGTCCCCCTTCGTACCTGTTCAAAAGTTGCGAGAGAATCTTCCTTGGTGTTCGAAAGAAGGATAGGCTTCCAAAATATCTTTATCCGAGTCACTATGGCATGACCTTTGTAGTATGTATTTAAATCGTTCCACACAATATTCCATATTCTCTCTGCTACTGTAAAAACTTAAAAATATCCTCCTTATGTCCACGGGATTCTGATAATCTGGTAACAACCCGAGTTCCTTCATCGCATCCCACGAGGAGATATTATTTCCCCCTAAACCCATGAACCATCGCAAGGTTGTTCCCTTTAAAGTAAAAGGAAATATCTTAAATTTTGATTATCAATGATATAGTTGTACCCTCGATAGAAAATATCAAATTCAAAGAGGAATGTATTGGGGTCCTCGAGGAGGGACGTAGAAAGTTAGGTAGAGTTTTTAAGGGATAGGATTCATTGGTGCATCACCTATAATGTTTTAGATTTCAAAATCAATGGAGGAGCTTGTCGGTGCCTTAAATATCTTCCAATACTCCTTGAGGATTTCAGCGGTTTGCTGGCCATTAATTGGGGTGATTCAATTGCGGGAAGTTTATAGCACTCCCTCGATCTCATGGCGACACAAAACTCCCTTCGGGATTTCTTCTTCCCCAAGTTGATGAATTTCTCAATTCCTACGACCCTCTACTTAGAGTTTCTTCTCCTTCGCCAACAACGGTATTTCTTCTAATGATTATTTATTTACTTCTTCTTCTAATGTTGAAAGGATTTCCCCTAGTACCATGGATGACACTAGCTGCTCTGTATTGCCCCTCGGACTTCGTACGAACCCTTATCTGGCAACAACACGAGAATATGCTTATGATTAAGCCTTTGTGATGATCTCTTGGATATATATGTATTCCCTTCCACTTATCCAGCTATGTTTTTTTTTTTCTTTGGAGATCTTCCTCTACCTCTCTTATTCAGTCTTTGTTCATGCAATTGGTAGAATAAATCATTAAAATAATAGAAGTGATCGGGACTTGGAGTAGAACAAATAGTTCCTCCTTGGACGAGAGATTGGATTCAAGCGAGAAAACAAAACAAGCGAGAAAATTCAAGATTCGAGAGGACTTGGTAGGAAATCAAATACCCTCCCCGAAGAGAAATTGGCCCCTAGAAAAATAATTAAAAAGCGAAAGAAAAATACTACGCTAAGGACTTGAAGCGAACGCCCAAATTCCCTCCCCTAGATGGAATATTGGTTCTAAAAAGAAAACAATCGAAAAGTAGAAATCAAAACCACTCATACTCTCCCGAGGACTTAGACGAGGGTAACAAGTACACTCCCTAAGACGAGAGATTGATCCTTGGATCGGTCCCCAGGAGCCGTGTTCTTGTGCCTTGTGCTTCACGGAAACATCACCAAAATGTGTTGGTGCCCAAGTGTGAATATACTATTCCACCCTTTTCCATATTAATTTATCAATGCGGGTACGTCACATTATTTCAGGTAACACGCAAGGTATATGCATGAGAAATGGCACAATGCGATAATGATATCCTGAGATTCAAAAATTAAAAAAACCAAAACTAATGTAACAACAATTAAAGATAAGTGCCGTTATAAAAGCATTCAAAGCAGTGAAGGAAACATATCGAACAACGATTAAAATAATCCAAGACAAATGCGAAAGAAAAAAAAAAAGGTAATAACACTGGCATACGATCAGAAGAAGTGGGCACAACTCTATAACCGGAGCTTCGGTAAACTCTGACTTAAAGATGGAGCAGAAAAATAAATTTCCATTCGTTAATTAGATTATTACATTACAAAATTGGTCTCTTGCACGCTAATGTCGATTTGTGGACACAGATTATATAATATTTGGAAAACCTCATCTTCCAAATGCAGTAATAGCTATCTACAAATATACGGTGTTACAATGACCAAACTAGTTGCAGAGATAAAACCAAGAAAGGTATGAAATAGATTTGGGGGTAGGTTTCGATGTTGTTGTGCTATTACAACATATCGAAATAACAATGAAAATTCGAGTTGTAATGACTTCTAGGATGCTGACCTTTTGCTTGCCGGATCTATGGAAATAACAAAATTAATACTTGCATAGGTAAAATCTCCATGAATATTTACTTCATTAATCAAACATTCCATATAAGACAATGAAATGGATTCCTCATACATTTAGAACAGTGTGTCCTAAAGATAGAAGAGTGGGTGAAAATAGAAGAAAAAGTATGCAAATTTGGTACTAAAAATATATATGGATGATCTTGTGATTTGGAAATTCATTTTGAAGAGGCTCTTGAAAACTTGGAAAATATTCTTAAAAGATGCAAAGACGCAAATATTTCATTAAGTCATGAAAAATTCTTTATAAATGTTTACGAAGATTGTTTTAGGTGTGATTTCGAGGGATGGAGTTAATGGAGACTCATATAAAATTGAAGTCTCATCTCCAAACTCTCAATTCCAAATTTTCAAATGATGTTAGAAGTTTTTACAAGTTTACGGGGTACTATATAATATTTATGAAAACTGCAAGAATAACATCTCCACTCTTCAAATTGCTTACCAAATATTGTGAATTCGATTTGGAATCACAATTGCCAATTGACATTTGAAACTTTAAAAACAAAAATTTACGGAAGCACCATCTATTAAAGGTCCAAATTGGAAAATACATTTTCACATTTCAACGGATGCTTTAGATACAACTGCGGGAGTTGTAATAGGAAAAAAATATTTATCCCCTATGCCATCATACACAAGTAAAAATTGACTCCTGAGTTAAATTATTATTTGAAAAATAATTTCTAGGCATTGTCCATGCTATTAAAAAATTTAGAAACCTCGTCGGCTATGAAACCTTTATTCATAGACCAAAACATGCGATTAGATACTTAATGAATAAATCTATCACTAAACCCAAAATCCATGGTGCTATTACTCTAAACGAACTTAACATTACCATTCTAGATTGACCTAGAAAACAAAACACGATTGTTGATTTCTTGTCTAAATTAAAAACAACAATAATGATACTCTGATAGGGATAATTTTCTAGATGAATATCTCTTTGCAATAACTACTAAATCTCCATGGTTTGTAGATATTTCTACCTACTTAGCTGAAAAATTACTAGCATACTTTTTTCCTAGAAGAAAAGAAAATTATTCAAACAAGTGCATTATACTCATGGGTTAATGATGAATTGTATAAAGCAGTCCAGATCTCATCATGAGAGTGTGTTCGAGAAGATGAAATGCAAGAAGTCGAAGGCATGCCACGATGAACCTTGTGGTGGACACTTTTCTTTGATAAAGGGCTAGCTATAAAATCCTTCATTTAGGATATTGTGTACATCCATCTTTTAAATATTCAAAGAGTATTTCAAAAAGTGTCGAATGTCAAAGAATAGAAGCTTTGTTCCTACAAATGAAATTCCCTTACAACCTCGGGTACTCATCGAACCATTTTGAAAAATAGACACTTTAAAGATTTGTTGGACCAATCGATCCACCATCAAGACAAAAATAGGTATATTATGGTTTGTATTGATTATGTCACTAAATGCGTAGAGGCTAAAAGAACTTTATTGCTAATGCAAATGTTGTGACTCATTTCCCACAGGATAACACTCGTTTTGGTGTCCCAAGGAAATTGTGACGGATTGGGGATCTCGATTTACATCTAAGGTGGTACAAAATATTATGGATGAATACAAGGTTAAACATGAAATTATCCATATCATCCTGAGAAGAATCAGTGGAGTCCACAAATAAGTAGTCGAAATGATGCCTCTAGGAGCTATATGGAAGGATTGGATAAGATAGGCTACTGAAAGTATATAGACCCTGGAGACTACGCATGGAGGAATACAACATGACATGCTCGCTATGGGCGGTTTGTGGGAAGAAAAGTCTATTTCTATAGAATTTTAGATAAAAACCTTCAAGATAGCGATCGATTGGGACTTAAATTCATCGAGAATCCCGAAGCACAAATGGAACCAACAATGAGCTTGATGAGATCGGGCAAAGATGCAATTCAAAGAACCAATCTAATCCGGAAACAAGGTCAAATGGAATGATAAGTACATAAAATAAATAAAGTTTCAAGTGGGATATTGGGCACTTTTGATAGGTCCAAGTTAGAACTTACAAAACTTCGGACTCATGGGCTCAATGGGCCCAGTGAGATCGAAAAAGTCTTTAACAATGGAGTAGTCGATTATAAGGAAAAATTATGAAGAAAAGGTACTATTCTTGTGAATGGACATTGATTGAAATTCTATCACAAGCCAATTAAAAGGAGGAATTTATCAAAAAATTTCAAGACAATACTAATATGAAGTTGGTGAAGAAGAATCCTTCACTTCTTCCCCCAACTTAGTCTTCTTTTATTATATCTAAAAAAAATAAAAATAAAAAATAAATAAATACTATATATATATATATATATATATATATTATTAAAAAAAATGCATAATTGAAAAATAATAAAGATTGGCATCTTTACACACAAAATACAAAATGAAAATCAAAGTTACGACATCTTATATTTTCTCCCATTCTAAAATCTCAATTTCTTGTTCCTTTCTTTCTGCGAAGCATACAAAAGTAGCTACATAATTGCTACAATTCTTGACTCTCAGGAAGATCACGTAGGCGGCATCATCACTATGACTCGGTTACATTTTATTACAACCCTGCGAAGCAAACATGCGAACGAGAGGAAATTGAGAAATCATTGAAGATCATCGTATTTGAAAGGATAAGAATCATACAAAAAAACAGCAAAGGTTAGTTCAAAGGTATGTTACAAAAAATTTGTTTAAATAATAAGACCAAAAACAGTAGCATATATAATTTAGATGATGTATAGCACAATATGTCATCATTAAGTTTAGGTTCAATTACATCATAATTTCACAATCGACCACAACATCCGTATCATATGTCATAATAATTCTTAACAGTTTTCACATTTATGATTAACAGTCATGTCTCTTCCTTCTAACCCATTCATCCACTTTCTTACAAAACATCACCAAATATATATTTCATTGTATTCTCTACAAATCACGAGCATCCTTAAACCGGATACGCAACCTCAATTCATTTGATCGAAGAATAATTCGAAGGTGGCTTCCTCATGACATAGACATGGTCGATAATGATAACTTAACTAGTGGGAGAAAAATTCATTGAGGAGTTAGCCTCGAGTAATGCTATAGAAGGTACAGTAGCTCTTACAGTTTATAGAAAAGTTGTGGATTCCATAAGGAGAGTCACAGTGCTGCAAGATATTTTCGATGGGACAAAGGTCAAAATTGGAGATATAAAATTCCGGTGGTAGAAGCCTTTTGTAGGAATTTACGGGGGTAAGTTCCTTAGATCAGAACAAATGTCTCCTCTCACAACATATTACAAATCGATACACCGATTATAATCACGTGGTTAAAACCCTCAAAGAGGAAACGGTGCCCTTTGAGCCAACGCGGCCCACTTCGGGCAATTTATTAATATAACAAGAAAAGTTACATATGTTTCTCATAAGCTAGTTGCAGAAAAATGACCCTCCATGCTCTTTAAATAGAGATCATGGACCAATCGAGTGCTAAGCCACGGATCAAGTGTCCTTATCTGGTGAGAGATAACCATTAGATCACTACAAATGTGACCATCGGATTATAAGTTACAAATGTAAAAGCACACTTTACCTAACTCTGCACTGAACTAAGTTATTCTTAACTATTTCCTAATAATGTCAGAATATCCTAACACCTTTGTGGTAGGCTTCTAAATACGAAACCTTCGAAGAGATGGTTTAGAACGAGAAATTCATAGTAAAGAATGGAATTTTTTACGAAGAATCTAGGTATGGACACTACTATTTACAAGAAAAGATTCCTAGTTCGGGACTAAAAAACAAATGGGAAAATATGCTTTTAGTTTTACAAAATTTGTTACTTGCGAAAGGAAAGATTTGGATGTACTGTTTTTTATCATGCTCGATTGGTGATGAAATTTTTGGAAGATGGAGAAATAAACCTCACTTCCATGTTAGGTAATTAAAGAAAGTGCCAACAAATATCAAAAGTCCATTCACTGAACAATACCATGCCTGTCTGCTGGACTAATGAGAATTCTTATTGAATTCCATCTAAGAAAGTGTAGGAGAATCTTGGGAAAGTTTCCTAATTAGAAATCACTTTCAAGATGAACCGAATATTCAAGATGGTAAAACGGAAAAGAGTAGGAGAAAGGTTGATACATGCATTGAGAAGAAATCCTCACCTCAAGCTCAACAAGAAGAGGAAGAAATCACCATTGTAGAGCTAATGAAAAATAAGAAACAAAGTGGAGTCAAAGAAGGAAATGTAAGAAAAGAAAAGTTACAAGTTTAGAGACTTAAACCCTCCACAACCAAGGAGAAGCTCTAGACTTCGTAAAACCCTTGAAGAATACCATCACGGAAACGAATTTTTTAATTTAGATGAAGAACATCAAGTGCCATCACCCATCCTTTGTCTCTCTTGCACAATCTATAAACCTTCTATGTAGTCTACCGATCGAAGAAGGAAATCCCCGAAGTCAACCCATCACCTTTGGGATATATGACTATATTGATCATTGGAGAAAAAAGACATGCGAGAAGAAAATCCAAGTGTGGAAGAAGCGACCCTGCTAAGTCCCACAGACATACGATAAACACCCTCAAGCAAGAAATTTATGAAGTGGAATCTTTGAGCAGACACGTGCGCAGGAAAATGAAACCTTGAAAGAACAAAAATCACTTGGAGAAGGTCATCGATAATACTCTCTTACATTTAGGGATATGAGTATAAAAAAAAAGAATGAAATTTGAAGAAAAAGAACAAATCCGAACAAGTGTCAAGCCTAAAGAGTACAAACTCCTTATGAAGAACCTAAGTCTCAATCACTTCAGGGAAAGGAAAGAAGAGGAAGAGCTGGATGTATTATCATGATGTCAGAACAAATGTAATAGGAGGCAAAGACTCACATTTTTGGAAATTTCATGAGGACATGCAGTGGTCTCTTAGTGAAATTTATGTTGAACCTCAAAACCATTCTTATTTTGACACCCTTTTCATCATTTCTTTCTTCCTTTTCACAAACCCATGACTCAAATCAATGATAATTGACATATTCCATATCAGAGAAGCTAATTTAAATGATATCTACTTTATGTTACGTGTTTCTTGTTATTTAAATAATTTACCGAAACTAGCTACGGAAATGTGTGCAGTTACGCCAGCTAATGAATGAGCTACTGCCGGCCCTACTGTTATGGTTTTGACGGTTTTGAGAAGCGAATAAGTAAATGGGTCATATGGTATCTGGGAATGATCCACATATGAATCGTATCCCATCCTCACATTTGAATTCAAAGAAAATGTGCCTATGCTCGTGGTCGAGGTCGGTCGAAAGAATGAGATACGCAAGCGAAATACTCTGATTTTCTGGCCGTAGCATATGAAGAGACAACCATTAAATAATTTGCTTAAATAGACTTCTAATTTCAGTTCTAGTTTTTATCTGTAAGCGGAAATGCCTCAAACAATTAAATATGAAACTTGTTTAAATACCGATATTTTGAAACCGGCTCAGTCTCATTTTTGATAATTCGATGTGCTTTTGAAACTTTGTTTTGGTAATAAGAAGACCATTTCAGTCCTTTGATGCATGCATAGTCCTTGATTTTAGAATCATTCTGTTCTGAGAGGGCCTACTGCATGGAAGGGTTTTTTTTTAGTTGCTTTGTAGTTTGAATTTATATTTAATTTCTTGGTGATTTGTTATTTATGCTCTTGTCCATTCATAGTTAAAATTGCATTGTTTTCATAGCTAGATTCATGTTAATTCATAGTTTAATATGCTTACTATTTTATAGATTAGTTTCATGAATGATTTCTTAGATTAGTTTCTAATTAGGTTGTGTAATATTGTGCTCGCTAAGTCGTCTCAAGAAAGTTGCTCTGTTATTTTCCAATTGGATTAGATTTGGGTATTCGGTCATACAGCAGTTGTAGTTTTTCTACATGATTTGTTTTCTTAGATTGATTTTCCAACATGTCATAATCTTGTGCTCACTAAGTCATCTCAAGAAAGTGGCTCTGTGTTTTGAATTGGATCGATTTGGGTATTCGGTCATACGGTTGTCCTTAGTTTCATGCTTTGTATTTGTTTTAATTTTCAATCAACAACATCATTTCAATTCTTAGTAATAGGATTTATGGCACCAATCCATGGAGAATAGGAGTGGAATTAATTAGACAAAATTATTAGAATTGTGTTCTTAAAAAAAATGCTCTATTTTCATAGGACTAAAAGCTTTTGATGGATAATATAGGAAATGATTTCATCTTGTCATTTGAATGAAATTAGATTTAGAATAATCATCTGTTTTAAACTAGTTAGATATTTTTCATAGATGTTTTACGGACTACTAACATCATTCAAATTTTGATTTATTTTAATGCAATTTTATATTTATTGAAAATTTCATTTTCTTCCTCATTTAGATTTCATATTACATTAAAAATAGTTTGTAAATCAATTTCTTTCTTTAGAATAAAACCAACATTCTTTTCTTGCGTCTTTAAGAATTAGTTTTCATCGTTAAAATTCATGAATTTGACTATTCACTAGCATTTAAAGATTTCATTTCTTAGACAAATTTTAGACATAAGATACAAAATCCCCAAAAAAACATAAACATACATGATGATAAAGAGAACAAAGATTTCACTTGTATATAATTACCTCACTTCATCAAATTACTAACCTAGGTCGATAATTCATGATAACAATTTGAGACATCAAATTGACTAAATCGGTCTCAACTGGGCCCGGCACATGCGGCTTTATTAATAGTAAATCATCGGTTCGCAATGAGATCACTAATTATGAATTAAATAATATTTAATTAACTGATCTCTCACTAGTGCAACAAAAATTTACAACTAGTTCAACTGAAATAACTAACCTAATTGATTTAATGATTATGCATTAAACTAATGCACCAGCATATCATTCACTAATAGAATTACTCACATCACCTCTGTACCTCAACTTGAAATGCATGAGCTAACCGAGTTTATCACACTCGGTTGAATATTACAAGTGATCATGATATAAGATTACATTTTATTGCCAATTTAATTAAGGTAAATTAAATTAGACAAACGCAAATTAATTAATTAATCTGGCTCACCTTTGGTGTGTGTCTTTGCTAGGACCTATTGACATTTACTAGTCATCATCTTGATGAAATTTCTTATTGGACTTCAACATCTCCATGGGAAGGGAACTCCCATATGCTATTGGAAGGTGATACAGGGATAAATGACCTCTCATCAGCTCAAAGAGGAAAGGAAACATGAAGGAAAAATGACAGAGACAAAGACATTTTGTCAAGGAAACACATCTGAGGCTCACTTCAGGTTGAGTTATAACGCATCCCAGTAGTAGAAAGGAAGAATTAGTGCCTTGGGTAACACTTTGTCACACTAAGAGAATGGCATTACCACTCATTTCATGATAAAAGGGAAAAATCACATAGAAGCTGACTCGCATTTCCCGCTTTCTTCGAGAATGAGTCGATTCGGCTTGACAACTTGTGGTACAAACCTTTTATTGGATGTTTCCAAACACAGGCGAACATCCTCGAGGAAAAAGCAAGGAAACATCAAGATTTTCCCCATCCAAACTGATTGAAAGGACCAACCACAGAGTACGTGTCCTCCCCAATTCCTATAAATTGGAGTTTGAAACCACCAGTTGAGGTCAAGGTTTGATCGTGTGTAGAGCATAATTTCATTGTTGAGTGTGAGGCTTAAGGATTAGTAAGGTTCATTGGGAACTCTTAGCCCAAGTAATATTACTCGAGATAGAGAAGAGAGAGGAATTAGAAGACTAAGGAGGGATTAGCTCCAACCAACGGTTGTAAACCTCCTGTATAATAATATAAGTTTGTACCGAGTTTTCCCATTTGATGTTTCAATGTCACATTTTTTGTTCATTTGTCGATGAAGCATGATATAAATGAGCTCATGTTACTATATTTTAATGTTGATTATATACTTGTTTAATTGCTAGTAAGTGATACCAGAAAATTACACGTGTGCTTTGTTTGGTTACGGGGTCCAAATTTTGGAACCGGTGAGGAAGGAATTCTAACACTCTCGCGCTCTCCTGGGATCCGCTGTCCACGAGGCAATCCCGCAAGTATCTCGCTTTGTAAATTATGCATTAGCATAAAAATGTGTGCAATGTATTTGTAACTATACAACTAATGCGATTGTTTGCCTCGGAGCACTGAGCCCTAAGAGGGATATCTATCGACTACCACCGACATTTTACCCCTTAGAAAAAATGGTGACTTCGTGAGGAGTTAATCCCAGTTTAAATTATTTGTTCTAAGCCTTTGACTCTTTCCCTTTTCTCACATCCCCATCGATCAATTTACATGTTTTCATAACCATCTCGGTAGCTCACAGAGTCAAATGAACACACAGCCATTTTACAACTTTACCTTTAGTAATGCTCCCCCTGGAAGTGTTTCGATGCTTTATAACACTACTTATTAATGAATATATTTAATCTATAATTGTGTCTTTCTATAGCCTCTTTCATCTAGCGTTACCGATTGCAAAATTTGTTTTTACCCTTGCTATGTTTCCTTTAATTTCGTAGGTTATTGGCTACAGTTAGCTTCTATTTTTGGATCCACAGCCAGCAGTTTCACGTTAGCATTTTGGTTTTCTTGTTTAAAAGTTAATTGTCCATTTGCTTTTTGAAGAAGGACGTTTTTTTAGTTTTTTTATGGTGCATAGCTGAATTAGTTCTAATTTTTAGTTAAAAAAGATGTGAAGGAATGAATAGTCTCCCATGAATATTTAGGTTGAAGCTGCGTTGAATGTTTTATTTGCATGGATGTTTGAAATATCTCTCCCTAATAGAACAAACTCTTCTGCTGAATTCATGAATAAGAGCATTTTACGCACGGTTTTGAGGTACGAGTCTCCGTACATTTCATACGTACACTCCCCCTCCACAAGAATAATAAGCAAGTGCACTAAGAATCAGTGCTATCCAAAATTCTAATCACCTGGTACTATGAGAAGCTCACACCAACACTAGTTGAGCTAGGATATTTGGATAGGAGAAGTGAGAAAATCACCAAGATCACAAACTTAAACTGAGTCATTAAAAAATTTAAATCTCTGCTCTTCTGTTGAGACCACTCAATACTATTGGAGTTAAGCTTGAGACAACAACTGGGGTGCATGAGATGGTGGCCTGTGGAGGTACAACAATGGGCATGCTATATATTGGGATTCCCCTGGGGATGTCAAAGCTAGATTGGGGATCTAGGTGTTACGCTTACATATAGCGTGCTTTCTATTTTGATAGTGTACGCTGATTTGAGGTATCTTTAGTTGCCATAATCTTTAGGGACTTACACAATTGAATAGGGCGGGTAGCTGCATTTCAACAGGTCAAAAAAAAAATATAAAATGTGATCTGGAAGTGCTACTCGTCTTCTGAGAGTGCATACACCTATTGTAAGTTCAATTAAACTTTGAAATAGCTATGCTTGTATATTTGAGCAACTATCTCTGTATGCTATTGTGATACTGGGTTTCATCTCCAACAAATGGTAGTACTCGAACAGGGGTCATACCCCTTAAAGGTACTTGATTGATTGATTTTAGAAGTTATTTCTTTTTTTAGGTGTGTGGTTATGTAATATCCCAAAATAGGGAAAATGTACATAATGGAATATTCAGAATGGCTAAAAGAGGTAGACTACGATGATGTGACCTGGTAGAATAACGATGAAATACATCCTTTTGAAAATGTATGGAAACCATGAAATTGACACAGTGCCTGCAATCATGGCGGCAAGCATGTATAGCCTGATAAATGGTGAGGCAATCAAGCCTCCCTTGAATACATATGCAAAAAATTGGAATCTTGCTCTATTGCGAGTGACTCATGAACATGCTTGTACAATCATGATGGTACCTGTTGTACATGGGAATGTAATCAGTATCTCACATACTGAAGTGGCTCCATACTAACGGTAGAGGTAAAAGTCAAAAACTGAGCTATTCAACAATCCGGAAGGACAAGCTAAAATATGCAAAATGGAAAAATGCGAGATGGCAGGGCTAGGTAGCAATGCAGCCTCAAAACTGGATGGATAACATGGTGTCCCTACAAGCTGAAAAAACCTCCTCCAATAGGATCTCCCAGGTGAAAGGCTGATCCTAACACAGAAGATCTATAAACAATCTCTCACAACTATCAAACCACATATACTCCTTTGAAATAACACGATCAATGAGAGGGACTATCTTTGTGATGTTGGATAATGATTGAATAGTGCCAAATATGGTGGGAAATCAGCCTAGATACTTCCTCAATGATCCTCAAAGGGAATAAGGCTTCCTCCTTTGAAATGCAAGCTCCGGAAGTGGTGGCACCAGCCAGCACTCCACTGCAACACCTGCAACACAATAGCAACTCTAAACGAAGGCGTGCGCTGGCTGAAGGAGGATGCTTGGCCTCAAGCCTGAATGTGGAGAAATTAAGAAATAATCCTTCAATAGGCCTCTCTTTGAAGGAGAAGGAATTACTAAACAAGAATTCTTTGTGCTAAGCAACACTACAACTCTGCTAAACAACAAGAGAAGGCACAAAGTCTAAGCAGACTAAAGTAATAATCATAACATGAATAAAAATGGCTACCTTGCCCTCCTTTTTAAATAAGTGAAAGAAATCTTACCATGGGTCCCACCCATTAGGGTTTTCACTTCACCAAATAAACCTCCTCCCATTCATACCGATGTTTCTTCACCTCCTATCCCAACGCTGTTGACACAGATGCTTTGACCTTATCCCTGCAAATACAAACTCATTCCCACACATGAGAATTGTGAAATCCATCTCCTCTGATGATCCCTTTCCACACTATGAGGATTTTATTCATTTTTGAAATGTATGAGGCCTCCTTACCATTTATTTATCTCTCAATGACATAGAAAAATTAATATTCAATTAGTTACATTATATTTGGAGCTAGGTCCTCCCCTCCCAAATGTTTCTTGTCCTCAAGAAAATGAAAGGATAGAATTGAGAAGCCTCTTTTTCTTCCCCTATATCATCTCTGTGATAAAATCCTCTGAGATCAGTCAAACATCTATCAAGGATATCACTAATTCTCCCAATGCTAACAAGCTGCTTTTGGTGTATCCAAATAGCTATCATCATGTAAAACATCCATGGAGGAAAAATGGGCTGTCTAAGATCTTATTGGGCCATGGTTTAATATCCCGACAGGATCTGTGCTCTATGTGAATCTCATCCCCCAAGCTATCAACCATACAAAATGAGCCACCCTCCAAAATGGTAACTCATGCAAATCATCTCCACCATGAGCTCCCGACAATGTAGGTGGGTTGAAAATATGAAAATCGTAGAGATAGGAGCCTACCCCACGCAATCCTCCTCTCCACTTATGATAATTGTAAGATATGTACTAATACGGCTGCAAAAAAATTTCCCTCAAGTGGCAAGATGAATACTAGATCTCCAAGGTCTCCTCTCCAATGCTGTGAATAAAACTTACCCAAATCTATTACATATGTGATAGATAGGAAATCATCACCATATGGCATCCCATAAATCCTTGCCATGGCCCACCTCAAAAAAGAAACAAGTGTTTGGCTGTGGTGGCCATATCTCCTCTCATGTACATTAGAACACAATGCAAAAGTGTGAGATCTCCTTTAAAAAGGACACATCCAACCCATGTGTCTTTCTCCCAATCATACTTCCGGTACAAATAAGATCAATATCGAGAAGAAATGAAATCATGATCAGCATCAAATGAGGAAAATGTTGAAGGTTTCATGTGGTGCAAGAAGGTACCAACAATTTTCTCAATAGTGATAGTGCGGTTGCAAACTCTTTGCTTGAGAAAATTACATGGCAGTTCATTTTTTGTTACATGGATAATTATGTATGTCATGAAATCTACTGATAAATATCAAATGGATGGGTACATCAACTAAACATACATGAAAGAAAAAACTTTTACAGGCCATATAAGAGATGTTTGTCTCCATCATACAATTTGGCTCAATGTGACCATGGAGCAAAATAAAAAAGCTTGCCCTTTTGCGGAGCAATGCACTACATAGAAATGGTGAAATGAAAATCAATAAGTAGAAAAAACAGACTCTTAAAATGTGAAAATGGTCATTGCTGATCCATGAATAAGTCCTCCTGGGGGTTAGGCATACTCCCATGAATAAAATAAGATCTTCTCTTTGCACCAAACCACCTCTGTATGAAATCCAAACTGAGGAAGAACATGTCACAACAATAGATGTCTCCATCCACTACTTTATCTTTCTCTCTCTCTTCTCCATCAAGTGCATCAAAGTGAAGTGATCTTGAGGACACTCCATCAATAAGTCCAAGCTCCAAAGTGACAGTATTTGTTGGCCTATGAAAATAGGCTTGTCAATACATAGCTCCATTCTTTGACATGCTTATTGTCAAAGACATCTCCCATAATGATGATACATACAAAGTTTCTTCCAAGGGAAGTACCCAGATCATTCAAGGCTAAGAAGTTGCCCCTTTTCACCATGATAGTGTCATCTCCTACTCTACTTGCTCAATGCAGTATGAGAGAAAATATGCCCTTGCTCACAAAAACCTCCAAAGAAACAAAAGTTTCTTTGCCTCCTCATACCCCCACCATAAAAATCATGAGGTGAATATAGTCACCTCATCATAATGTATCCACCTCCTTGTTTATGATGATGCCAAGTATCACATGAAATCATTCCTCCTCCTTGCTGAAGGATATGTCTCAGTGGCCAAACTCTTTTAAGAGTAGCCAATGCAGCCATGCCTCTAGCTGTCCGGTGTCATAAATTTTATTAGCTTACCGGCTTCTTGCTCTCCATCACCCATTCATCCAAATGTGGGTGCCTCTTCTCATGCTCAATCTGTTGGAAATATTGAGAGGGGGGGTGAATCGGTATTTCTTTACGATTAGAGGCATTAGTTAATCTTCAATTATTATCGGTGTTTGTATAATGATAGCAGCAAACAAAGAATACAAATGCAGGTTTTAGGTGGAAATATAGGGACAAAAACCACCTAATGCTTTTCGAATAATTGTTTTCCAACTCCAATTGAAAATAAAGCCCCAACTTCCTAGAATCTATAAAATCATTCTTCTCCGACTCCTTTGGATGGACGCTCATCTACATTCTGAGTGATCGAACGGATGCCCCAACACCCAATGAACTACAACTCACCCTAGCACCACCCTACCACCCTATAAAAGAATAAAAGAAGAATGGACTCCCGTACTAGGGAAAATGATACACTTTTACAATGATATATGAATGATGTATAAGAAGAAGATATACTAGACCATAACCCCAACTTTGACACAACCACCTAATGATGATCCTAGACCTCCCAACCTTGCCTCTTCAACCCTTGGCATATAGACACTAGTACAATTTTGTAAAATAATGTATTCCATTAAGTACAATGATACCTTTAATGATTTGTATGCGATGTTGCCAACGAAAACTATGGTAGACTTCTTCCTCTTCTTGCCTTAGTTTGCTTTCTCATCACTTGTACACCCTCTTGCTACCTTGCTTCTTCTAATTCTCCATTCGGAAATCTTTGACTTAACATCCATTTGGTAGACTTTGCTTTTCTTTAACATGCATAGCAAGAAACATTCGGATGGCTTCCATTCGCTTAGGCGGTGCAAATGTTTTCACTGAAATCAATTCCTTCCACTTGTGCATAGCCTTTGCAAACCAATCTTGCTTTGTTTGGTAACCTACCCATCTTCATTCAATTTGTTCTGAACACCCATTTAGTCCCAGAAATTTTTACTATCTTTTGGTCGTGGAACTAATTCCCAAGTGTTATTCTTTTCATTCAGTCAATTCTTCATTCATAGCTGCTACCCAATGTTCATTTTTGGTGGCTTCCTCAAAACTACTAGTTTCTCAAGGTTTCTAGAAAAGCAATGTGAGCTTGTTTGTGATGAATGAAGTTGTCGACCTTCATTTATGTCACCAATGATTTGATTTGATGGATGGTTCTTTTGAATCCTCTTTGTTCTCCTTGGAGGAGCTTCTTGTTGTTGTTCTCGTATATCTTGATGATCATTGTTTACTTCTTCCTCGTTTATAGTTGCTTCTTGTTCTACAATTTTATCGCTGTCTTTTCGGCCTCATCTCCAAGTTTCAAAGATTCTAGATCCTCATCATTACTCACTAGAACACCATCTTCATCAAATGTAACATTTATGCTCCACTATCTATTTTGTCTTAGATTATAGCATTTATAGACCTTTCTTTTTGCGTGAGTAACCAACAAAGATACCTTCATCGACACGTGATTCAAACTTACCCAAGGCTGATCTTACTATTTCGTCCTAACATTTGCTTCCGAAAGATTAAAATATTTTACATTAGCTAGTTTTCCTTTCCATAATTCATATGAGTCTTGTTGCAATTATTTTTGAGAAGACTTGGTTTGATAATGAATATTTCCGTATCAATTGCTTGAACCCATAATTTTTCATCAATTTTGATCCTTCAGCATTGTTCTACCCATTTCTTGTATAGTTCTATTCTTTCTTTCACTTAACTCCATTTTTAAGTGTTCGTGCTATTGAAAATTGCCTTTTTATTACATTTTAATCACGAGTATTGCTGAAATAATTTGGGAAGTGAACTCTCTATATTATCGATCTTATACTTTATTTTCAAATCGGTTTCATTTTGACCAACTCCTTGTAGATATTAAGCACTCATGCTTGATTTTTCTTTAGAAGCTGACATTATCATCCTTGATATCTATCATTAAAACGAAATATAATTCTCCATCTAATCCTCTTTTGTTCTCAGGAGAACACATAGATCGAGTATGTATCAATTCCAATGGAATAGATAGAAAAGTGTTCTTTTGTTTTAAATTGAACTTTTGTTGCTTGCCATGCCGACATGCCTCACATAGTGTGTTGGAAGGTTTTCGATTTTCAGCAATTTCTCTTATTGCTTCCTTTTGCTTATCTGACAAGATTGTCAAAGTTTATGTGACCCATTCATTTGTGCCATAACCAAATTTCATCTTCCATGTAAATAGAAATGATTTAGTTGCTTCATCCAGAACATATATGTCGTTTGGAGCTTGACTTACTGTAGCCACAATTTTACCATACACCGCCTTTCTGATTTCACATTTTGTGAGTTGATGTAGCATTGTGTGTCCTTGATCACACATTTGTCAACTGTGACGATTATGATTCATGTTTTCGACCAATAGAACATTCTTGGCTATAACATCTTTGCTTTCGAGAGTGACGGTACACGATCCTATAACATTTGAAGATCCATCATTTCCAAAGGATAGGGTTCCATCCTTCTCTTCCGAGAGATACAAATTTCCTTCTATCTCCAGTCATGTGCGTTGAGCAATGGTGTCTATTTTTTTTGTCTTTCTTTTTTTGGTACCGAGAGCGAGAGCACAATTATCGATCTTCTTCTTCTTCCATGTTCGTTCATTATGTGGCTTTGAAGATTCTTCTGGAGGATTTTCAAGTCGCCAGTCTCTTTGGCTATGTGTTCAAAGTTCGACATTTGTAACATTCCATATTATCTCTTAAGTTTTCAAATCTATTGATGTTTCATTGAGCTACTGGGAGGTTCATATTTGAAGAATCTTTTGGAATTGTATTGGTTCATAGGGTACGTGCGACATTCTACAACTTTATGACCAAGTGCCCACATGAATAAAAATAGCCATGAAAAATATGTTGGTACCTGGATGAAAATATTGACTGAAGAATTGTCTTCCAAGGATGTGCTTGCGAATCTTGTCCGATGAAGTCTTCATGTATATCGAGATCTCATAGGTTAGTATGTATTTTGTTGTGAAGGTCCTGCTTCTTCTTCTTTGTAACTTAGAGACGATTGTTGTTGTAAGATGGTTTATTGTTGATGGTTCTTCAATGCCCTTGAGTTGTTGGCATATTTTTAGATAATTTTCCCTTCTTCTTCATACGTAGTGAGACTACTTGACTTCTAATGCTTCCCTTTCTTGGTTTGTTTCTTCCAACTTCTTTTGAAGTGACTCTTGATACATTTATGTTCTTCAACCTCAATTTTCTGATTATGCATGAACTTGTTCTTCAAGAGTGTTGGAATGGATCTTCTGAAGCCATTAGGCTCTTTTATAAGCTTGATTGCCTCCTCATAAAATTATTCTATGGTCAACCCTTCTTCTTCATTGTTTGATACTTCTTGTTTATTGTATGCCTTCATATGTCCTCCTCATTAGCTTCTTCTTTCTTTGTCACTTTCTTCATCGGATGAGAACTCTTATTTAGAGAAAGTTCCTTTTGAATCCTTTATTTTTGCCTTGCTTGTTGAATTTCTTGAGCCTTTCTTTTCTTTGAGTTGCCATCACTTTTTGTTCATTTGCTATGAAATGCCCAACCTCTTTCCTAACTAAAAACATATCAATGGAGATTTACCTTTGAATTTTCCCTTCACGGGTTTAGTTTTATCATAAAGTAAGCATATTCTTCATCTTGAGCCTTTCCATCATCTCCCTTTTATTCACACTTGAAGGTGCATGTCATTTCAATTGAGGGTTGTTTTGTCTTATTCATGGTTTGTAAGATGCAACGAATGCGGTTTCTAGATTTGAAGTACCCTTTTTCTTGATCAAGTCTCATTTCATATGCTATGAGGACTCCATAATTCTTCCTTCTTGGGTTGTACAGTGCATGTTCTAAGACCGATACCTTTGGTTGAATCTCACGCAATAACATTCTAATAATCTTCCGTATAATAGTCTTCTCGTCAGCGCTCTCCCAATCCTTCTAGAGTATTGAATTTATTTCATCGACGTATTGGAAATTGTACCTTGATATTTGCAATCTTCTTTCATTCGTTGCATCAATTTTTTCTCCTAGATTTTGAAGCTTTGCTTCTTTGACATTTGAGTCCACTGTATATATATTCTCAAGCTTTTCCCATACATTTTTGGCGGTTTTACAACCCTTTCTTATGATAAAGCGATTAATAGTCTATTGATAATAATATTATTTGTTGTTTTGCACCATTTACTAAATTCTTCTTACCTTGTTCATCCGTGGTTGATGTAAATCCATTTTGAACGAGTGTCCCATCTTCTTAACCATGGCAAGAGATAGATGCTATAGGGTAAAGCTGCTGCTTGGGTGGTTGGTTTTCGAATATCCCTCTCGGGGCTTTCGGTGCCGAGGGCGGACGATGGGTCGTACATGCTGTTCCATGAAGATGGCATGAGCATGTTCCTTATTAACTTGAAATAACTTGATAGAATACGATATAGAATTACCTCTTTGGCAACCTTGGAGTCCCTTGGAGAGCACTAGGTAGTGAAGCAAGAGTCCTTCTTCACCGACTCCAAATCTTAGTCCGCAATTAGTCGAAGCACTGTGTAACTCCTAACATAACATATATCCTATCAATCGAGCCAATATATAATAGAACTTCTAAAACACATCACGAGCCATTCATATCATACTATGTAAATGTTAAAACAATAATGACAACATTAAGCATTGAATGGACAAAACGAACACGATTCTATTAATTTGAAAGAAGGAGGATTGTGATAGAACATGCCAAACCCTCCTGGTCTCCCAATCTCTCTTATCTCTCAAGTGAAGAAGTCTAAGTCAGCAAAGCTCTCTAGGAACCTCTTTGACTCTTAGCCTTCCTATTCTCTATTCCACAAGTATGCAAAACCTTTAGTAATCCTTCGACCTTCAATTAAGAGCCTTCAACTCCTTCTTCTTATAGGAGAGGGAGAAAGCCATTATTGCTATATTTCCACTAGTTTGGAATGGAAAAAACTTAGATGTTTCCTTGATCTACTATGCTTTTGCCTCCTCATGGGTGGAGTCTTCTTATGGAAATGAACAATAATGAACTGGTGTGTTGTGGTGCATAGGCCCAGTCCTCTTGTGAGGGAAAGTGGAATTCCGTCATTCTCGCAGGATTTTCCCAATACAAACTTCGGCTCTGAGGGTAACCGCTTCCCTCCGAGTGTAAACACAACATTGCCATAGCCACTAACGTGGCCCATTCAACGATTAGTACGTTATAACGCTCTTGTGTTGTTATAGATAGCGTTACTGGCAGAAATAGGTTTAATTTAGGTCTTTGTACTCCTTCCATATTTGTCTTCCCCTCTAGGCAGTGAGGTATTTTTGACATAACGGATGCCCCCTAAAGTGTGGTCGAGCAAAGAACGATGGCGAAATACTTTTACAATTTGTGTAGAGATAGAGATTGAAAAGTGAGGAAAACCTGAAAACAACAACATACGTCGAGAAAATATAGTATTTTCCTAGAGTCGGGCATTTCCCATGCAAAATTAGCTTAAACAACATGATTTCTCTAGAATAGAGATATGAAGAATACGTACGCAGATAAGCACAGTATTACTGATATACATCCATATGCTCTGAATCGAGTGAAGAAAATTTTGTCTCCTCAAACAATGTCGCAACTTGGGGAAGGAAACACAACTTTAATGATGTAGCCTTTGCCCCCGAGGGTCTTGACCGACGATTCACTTAAACTGCATATTTCTCAACATGTGATGAAGGAGTTGTGCGTGGTGGCTGAACATATTGAGACTCTTTCCAGAGTGCATAATTATTTTCATTGAATAGAGGTACACCATTCTTGACCATATCCCTTTGACTCATCTCATTTGATGGCTATTATTGAAGGAACCAAGCTACGATACCAATTCGTGGAAATACGAGAGGGGGATGAATCGATGTTTCTTTCAATTAGAGCATTAGTTAATCTTCGTTATTATCGGTGTTTGTATAATGATGGCAGAAAACAAGAGGAACAAAAATGCACACGGTTTTTAGGTGGCTCACTTTGGGACAAAAACCACCTAATTCTTTTCTAATAATTCTTTTCAACTCCAAGTTGAAAATAGCTCCAACTTCCTAGAATGCAGAAAACGCTGTTCTCCATCTCCCACTAGATGGACGCTCCAATGCAAGTTCTTCGGTAGTCAACGAGCCAGTTACAACACCCGATGAGCTACAATTCACCCTAGCACCACCCTACCTATAAAGAATAAAGAAAGATGGACTCCCGTGCCGGGGAAAATGGTCCACTTTACAATGGAGAAGTATAGAATGATGTAGAAGAAGAAGATATACTAGACCATAACCCCAACACTGACACAACCACCTAATACAGTGATCCTAGACCTCCCAACATTGCCCTCTTCAACCCTTGGCAGATAGACACTAGTACAATTTGTACGATAATGTATTTACAACCATTATTGCATTGATACCTTTACAATAATTGTCTGCGGTGATGCCCATGAATACTTCATATGATGAAATTCTTGTTGTTGTTGGCCACCTTGGTTTCTACTCTTGTCATGCTACTCTGTTTTGCAACATACTTTGCTTCTTGTCGTATAAAATACGGTCCTTTGCAACTCAAATAACCGCCAATCCCAACACTTTATACTTGCCTTCTAGGAGCTCGATATTAGTACGTGTATCTCTGTCATTTCAGATCCTCAATATCTAATTTTCCAGTCACAGCAGTAGTCCTCGGAGTCATCTTTCCAATGCCACAGTTGTTAGTTGGGATTCTTCAAGAGAGAGTTATGCAAATTTCTCACCTTGCCCTAATTA
Organism: Pinus albicaulis; assembly: GCA_034641835.2. Taxonomy (NCBI): domain Eukaryota; kingdom Viridiplantae; phylum Streptophyta; class Pinopsida; order Pinales; family Pinaceae; genus Pinus; species Pinus albicaulis. Next base: position 74,401 of record JAXQQM020076972.1, on the reverse strand, counting down.
TGGATTGTTTCGACGGAAGCACTTGTACGGCGTGCCACGTGTCTGTATATTTATTGCCCTCTAAAATTGATAGATCCAAAACTAATGACTGTGCAAGATCTTCCTTTTATGGGAATTCCAATCCAGTACTCGAGAGGGATTATGACGATTTCCCCAAAGTCCTTCTTTGGGGAGTGAATTTCGGGGACTGCAAAACCCTTACTTCCACGGATGTCTCTCCAAAAGTTGTGCAAATTGATTTGAAATTTTGCTTCAGCTTCCTCAAGTTTGTCTTCACCTCATAAAAATTTCAACACGAACCTTCGTAGAAAAAAAGTTAGAGCGAAAATTCCAATATGACATGTTTCGGATGGCCGAATCCCTTACATAAGGAGAAATGAAGATCACAATTTATATGAATATAGCAAAGTTGGGAAGGGGTCTTCAACAAGTGAACGTGGGAGGGATTTTAGGAGTTTTAAAAATATTAATTATGACTTTTCAATGACCCATGCCCCCAACCCCGGCGGGGTTTTGGCCCCATGGCAGGGTATAAACTTCAAACACGAATATCTCTCAAACGGTCGAAGTATTGCATGGCGTGCCATATATCAACGGAAACATATCGAAAAGTAAAAAAGCCCATAAAATAATTATTGACCCCGAGAATATATTAATTTGGTAGGCCAAAATTCCCATGCAATATTGGGTTAGCCCCTGGTCTTTAGCACGGGTTGACATTAATAAATAGCACTTTATCAACACAATCTTGTGATACCTTCCTGCAGACCACCACCATCCTCCCAAATCATATTTTTGTCTTTGCATTTCATGGGACATTGAAATGAAATAACCTCAATGACCAAGTTGATCCCACTAAGATCCAAATGGGAGTGGAAGGCAGCTCTCCCAACATCGATACCTTGGGGCTCTGTGAGAGTATCCAGCACACACATGAGAGATGGTATCCATCCTAAGATGTCCTCCATCATCTATACGTTTTCCCCTCTGAGATTATGTATATGGGAAGGTCATTGGAATATTTCATGATGGTTGGGCCCCCAACTCATCATTACGCTAAATGACAACGTTGTTAATATTTCTAATGTGTACTTGTCTCATGCTCCAACTCCAAGGGATGAACATATGGTTTTTTTAGTAGCAAGTTTGTTTGAGGCAAATATTCATCCCACTCTCCTCCGAGTTTTCAAACCCAAACCTCCAAGTGTAGTATACAACTCATCAATGGTATGAGGATGATGGTTCCTCCATTCCTTGAACAAGTCAAGGTGGCACGGCACGATTGAAAGTTATTTGCTCTACATAAGCGATATGCAATGGTATACAACCATCCATACTGGTATTTATTAAATATTGAGATAAAAGCTGCATTTATACCTTGGTGAAGTTTAGGAAGAATCTTGTATGTTTCAGAGTTTCTTCCTCTAATGTGTTGGCTCACTGTGATGTGGAAGGCTTCTCTCCCAAGGTTGTGATAGCATTGGTACAGTCTCTCTCGATGGTGGTGAGGTTTCTCTTCTCAGCACAGTTCCCTCTTTGCCAAAATTTATAATCAACCTTTGATTAAACTACTGCAAAAGTATGCACACTTGCATGACTCAAATGGTTGAACCACAGTATTGGCCTCACCCTCAGGTACATCAACATAATTCACTAGCTTCTTTCTCTACCCCTTGGATGTAGTAGGAAGAATGAATCAAGTTTTCTTGTCCAAGCCCTTGTTGAAGATGATTCATCGAAGTAGGCAAGTAAAACCTATTTCCCTTCATTCTTCTTGTCTTTCAAGATCTCCTTTCTTCCTCTAGTTGAATGAACCGTGGGAAGGCTAGAGTCTCCTTGAAGGCTCTAGGTTGGAGTCTTGTACTCAACAAGGTATTTACTTAGGATCTTGTGATCGAATTTTCCTTCATCTTCTTGCAATTTGTCTTCTCTTTCTTTCCAAAATGAAGGTATAGTCCCAGCACTTCTTCTTTTGGTGACCTCCTTGTTGAGGTCAACTAGCATACGAAAAGGAGATGAGAGAGAGGCTCCATTCTCTCCAGCAATCTGATATTCTTCTTTTATTCGATTGCATAATGGCTAAGATTCCATGGGAAATTTTAAAGCCAAGATTATGATCAAATCTGCTTGTAATATCAAAATAGGAAAATCTACAACAATGAATATCTTAAGATATTCCAAAGTGGAGCTACGACAATCATGAACATAAACTGAAATAAACGGAGTGACTAACATCATACCAAAATTTATGGAAACAATGGAGCCATTTTATTATGTAAATCGTGCAAACATGTGCAATACAAATGAAATGATCAAGGGCAATCAAGCCTCCACTTGAATACATATGCAAAAGTTGAATGTTTGCTCTACTAGGTGACTCATGAACGTGTCTTATGCGGTCATAGATGATACCTACTACATGGGAATGTGAAATAGCATACCATTTGCCTGCATTATAGATGGCTCATACAACATTGGGAGTGAAGATCTAAGCTCCCAAACACTATTTCAATACAATCTACTGGGGAAAAGTTAATTTGAAATATGCAAAATGGAAAAAAATACCGAAGTAAGCGAGGAGGCGGGTATGGTACATTTTGACTCAGAAGCTGGATGAGAATGGTTGTAGATGATACAAAAGTTGAACAAACCTCCTCAAATGGATCTCCCAGTGAAAGGCTAATCCTAACATGGAATATCACCCTCAGGAAACAATCTGCACCTTCACTTGTGGAGTGCTCGTGAAAATAATGTAGTCAATGAAGGCTGTGGTAATAGATGATAAATAATGGTTGAATAATGCCAAAGATAATTGAAATCAGCCTGAATACTTCCCTCAATGATCCTCCAAAGGGAAGAAGCTATCTCTTGAAATACAAGCTTCGGAAGTGGTGTTCAATAACCTCCTTTGCACAACAACTGTAGCCTGGCAAACTCATGAAGCTGTCATGTTTGAAGGAGATGGTGGCCTCAAGCTTGAATGTGGAGGAATTAATAGAAATATAAAACTGAGAGGCCTCTCTCTTAGAAGGAGAAGAATCTAGCAAGAATGCCTTGTGCTAATTAACAACCCAACTACCTTTAAACGGCAAGAATGCACAAAGTCTAGCGATGAAAATCAGCATCTGTGAATAACAATGGCTGACTTGCCCTCCTTTTAAACAAGTGAAAGCCCTCTCAACATGAGTCCCACTCATTGAGGTTTCCTTACCAAAAACCTCTCCCATTCATCTTTTACTATTTCTCTAAGTGTTCTCCACCTCTATCCAGTAGCTATTGACTTGGTCAAACTTGACCTTGTCCACATCAAATGACGTTGTTCACACATGAAGGCATGAAATCCGAATCCTCTGATGATCCTTTCCACCTTCCTTGAGGGTTATTCATTTTTGAAATGTATGGACCTCACCCATTTATTTATCTCCCTGTTGACATGAGCAAAAATTAATATTCCAATTAGGCATGCTAATTTTGGAATATTACGGAGTTACTATCCTTTGAGAATTTATAATACATCACAATAATAATTTGATAAAATTAAACGGAGTGCATGTGTGTCCTTCGACCATCGTTGTCTTTAAATACGAAAACAAGGTCTCTCCGTTAGGCGAGGGAGTGGGTCTTGGTGAGCGGTGCCTTCTTCGAAAGTGGAAGTCTCCCGGTGACAACCACAGCTTTCACCGCAAGCCTATATACAAAGTTTCCGGAAGGATCCTTTCCCTGGAAGGAGTCATGCCTCTTAAAATCATCCTCTCAACGACTCGTCGAGCCATTGTTAGTTAGGTTACACTAGTGCTAGTCATGTCTTCGAGTTTGCACCTACCATCATTTCACAATCAAAGACCATAGGGTCAATCACAGATTGATGGCCAACAGTTCAGCACCATATTCCTCGTAGTTATCGGGATCCTACGTAACTCATTTGCAAAACTGATGCTTCCAGGTCTATACCCGATCCCGACGATCAGGTCACCACAACTATAAGCGGACCTTCGAATCCTTCGGAATCTTGCTCCTATAGTGACTATGGCCCGGGACCCCACCAGTTTCCACTCTCACTAGTGGGGCTACTTCAGTTCCTTTCGACAACCCTTTCGGTTGGAACCCATTCTTGAGTTCAAACCCCTTGGCCATATGCTAGGGGGTAGTGTCACCAATACATATATGCTAGGGGGCACTTTGGTACCTACATTCATGGGAAAACTAGGACCGCCAATTTTTTGACGGTGTTCCTTCAGTGGTCAAGCACGGCAGTGCCAGAGATTACACATGCCCAGGTAGTCGATGTGCATAACCATATGCCACTAGATAAATCTATCATGTCCATATGGTGGCTAACCCCAAAACCAATTTGGCTGCAAGGGCTGCTCTTCTGCTAGGCCTTAAAAATTCCCCAGGCCTGTGTATACCCTATGGACGACAACCTTACACCTACCCCACTCCTTTAGAAAATTTTATCAAAAAATTCCTACTTATGCTATTTATTTCCCATTGATGGGCGGTGCGTTCCAGATAGTTAGCCAACACCTCAGCTGAATCCGAGACAAACACGTAATTTCCATTCTGCAGCGGCTTTAGACATTCGACCTCTACGTTACCAGCAGTCCACATCAGCCACAACCCACTGCGGCCTCTAGTACTACACAAGATTAGGTTAACATCCCTAAGTCAGAGAAACAAAGGGGAGGGATTGGCTACACACATCACCACCTTTTATCTGTGGTCTATTTCTAACTCCATTGTGGATGATAATATCCCTGACTCAGGATTTTCCCATGCACTTTCACGAACACGCTGCAAGTGGTACATTGAGTTACCACATGCAGACTGTCAATGTTCCCAGGCTAGCAGCAATGAAATTTCTTGAAATTACAATTTTCATCCGATATGAGCGGAATGGAAGTCTGCCTATATTAAAAGACCCCACCATCCATCTTCGATCACATTCTTGAATGGAGACATAAGCGGAAGTTAGTCAAAGCACCAATCCTGGATCATCTCTTATTGAGCTGGTTTTGTAAGTAACTCTTACCACCACTTTCTAAGATGTTTGCTTGTATGGCGCGGTCACGGAATACCAATACATCCGTCGTGAACATCACTTCTAAGATCTCATCTATTCGCAATCGGCATCTTTGTATGACTTACTCCCCCATGCCCCCGACAACCGAATCCTCACCTTTCCGCAATTTCTCGGAGCGCACGCTCAGCCTCGTGGGTGACCTCGACAACTAAAAAAACTCGGTGGGAAAAATTGACCATCCTTGGGCTTTCCCCCCTTCTTTCAATGGTACACTCTTCCCCCGGCGGTACACTACGTAGTAATATACAAAAACACAGCAGCAGAGGCAAGAAGAATAAGAAAAAGACCTCTCATTCGAAGAGAAATAGTGCCAGAATAATCCCAATCATAGAAACCTCACTAAAAATGAAAAAGGAAAGGAGAAAGCGGAAGTGAGATTCCCAGTGCAGAATGCACAAATTTTAATACACACAAAGGAATCTAACGTGGGGCCACATCATCCTTCACAATCCCATCCTAATCTACGTAACAACAACAACACATGGTTCCAAACCCACCACAACCCCCAAAAGTGATGATGAGTACTCATCCTTTCGATGAAGGATCATACGCCATTTATGGCATGGAGATGATTAGAACTCCAAACCAAAACTAAATATATGGAAATCCGATCTGTTGAGGCTCAAGAACACAGTTCAAGTTGAATCCACCACCGCTATGGGTTTGCATATCGAAAGCTGCTTCTTGACCTCATGGTGTATGCCCAGAGACACTTCTGACGCACGACTCATAACACCTGCATATGCCCAAAGCTACAACATTGTAAGGGTGGGTGCAAAGCCTTATCAAACATGTCTGCACTCAAAATATTGCAAACCTACCCAACGCAAAGGAAAGCTGTATGCTTTTGGCCATTGGTGGAATTGACTGAATTCTACGCTAGCCATCTTCGACATTGAAAAATAAACCTCGCCTTTCACACCATCTTGCTTTCCAAGTTCAAGTTGTGTCAAAGGGAGACCAATCCATCACACTATCATAGATGAGTGCTTCAACCCTACGTTATGTCAAGTTCGTGCTAGCTCGCTTTGGGTTCTGCCCTTTGTCTCCTTCCTTGAATTCACTTAAAGCTTTCGATATGCCTGTTCCTCCCAAAGAGCTACCTTGCTAGCTACCCCATTAAACTTAGTGGAAAATAAATAGGTGTGGACATAGAGAAGTCGTAGATAAAGTCATCTCGACTATAATATTTTGCTTGGGTATGATTAATTCTTAGCCACAGCCAATGCCATATTCTCTTTGGTTTTCCGACTCATCATTTTTTCCATTGGATGGGAAGATGATTCTGAAGTCAGACAGTTATCCTCCGCACCCCCGATTATGCCACGCTAGCAAGCCACTATACCCTAGTAGGAGGCATTCATGACTCACCCGTCGGTGTACGTACTAGTGTTACAGAGACATCTTCTTGATGGATTGTTTTCTCTCGTGCCACGAGGTTCCACACATGATTTCAATGATATCTACCATCTCATATGGCACCTCAATCATGGATCTATCGGCGCCTTCTTAAATTGAGTTCCTAAGGAGATCATATGCCACTATCACCCGGTGGGTTGGCTTATCAAGCCATCAATCAACATCCGAACCCTCCCTTTGCTTTGGTTTCGACCAATAATTTCATGATTCCTTCTAAGGATATCCTTGATGAAGTCCTACATGGATGAAGCTATTCGAGATCATGTCTCTGAAGCAGCCTTGGGAAGAGTTTCACCATCGACGCTTCGATATTTTGATTCAAAAGACCACTATTAAATCGTGCAGTACATGAGATCGTTCCCTGCGCACACGGTTGTTCAAACTATTGACGTGGAGAGGGAACATGTATTTTCCAAGACTACATATGATATCCGGGTCCATCGGTATCGTGGAAAATATATGAATTGGTAGGATTGGAATCCCAAGGAAATTGCATGCTTCACATCCCTTTTAGAGTTCAACGAGGTTTTTTCTTGGTCTTAGAGCGAAATTCCTGGCATGAATCCTTCTGTTCAGGCACGAAATCAAGATTTATGACAATGCCAAACACATCTGCTCAGGCTTTGACACATCCACCCTCACAAAGCATTAGCTATCAAGGCTGAAGTGGAAAAACACTTGCTGCGGTTTCATCTATCCCATTCATGCGGCGGCAATGGTGTCCAATCCGAGTTCCCATAGATAAGAAACAAGGCACCATCCGGTACGTATTTGATGCTATTGTTGATTTGAATCTTTGCTTGTCAGACAATTATCTCCTACTGCGTTCATAGATCGATTCTTGGTAGTTGCCGCCGGATACGAATCTTTCTCCTTTATGGATAGTTTTGGGAATCTGTAGAATAAAGATTAAAAAGGGCATTGACATAAAGTCACCTTCATTTTTCCTTGGGGAAGATTTACATGTAAATACGCTCATTATTACGAAGAATGTGGGAGAATTTTCAAAGACACATGGACTATGCATTTCACGATATCGGACACATTGTACAAGCTTACTTGGATGACCTTTCGGCTCACTCCACGAAGCGAGCCCATCTGCCACATCACCAAAAATATTTGTCATGCAGGTTCTACAACATATGTCTACCAGCTCTTGCATAGCGAGTGCGTATTTTTGTCTAGTCTAGACGTCTTCTTGGCATCATTTTTTTTTTTTCAGCATGGGATTAGGGTTGATCCGATAAGATTAAGGTGATCGTGCGTTTCCACCGCACATAATCCATTCTAGAAATCCAACGTTGCGAGGAAGGAAATTTTTTTATGTCGTTTCATCGTAAACTATGCGAGATGACAAAAAGCTTCATGTGCTTGCTCGAAAGAGAGTGCCGTATCGGTGGGATGATCAGGCTCAACTATACGTTGATGTTAGAATATTTTCGTTTACGCACTTCTTAGTGCCCCCAATATTCCATGGCAATTTCTCTCTACCTAACGACCTCACCATCCTCACTGAACTGGTTTTGGTTCAAGTTCAAAATGACGATAGTGGAGAGCATATGATGTGTATTGTTGTCAAAAAGGTCTCATCGGACCCTAATTACGATATTCACATGTGGAGAAATTATCTCTCGTGGTGGTCTATTGTCTACACTCGACACTATATATTGTTACGGCAGGACACATAATTGCTTTGCGGAATCTGTCTGACACATCTTGTCTCCATTGGAATCCATTGGAGAAAAATATTCCAAATGTATTGTGATCCTCTAGCAAGTTTGATTTGGTTTTCAGCACTGCCAAAGTAAATAAATCTCTAGTCTTAACCGAATTGTTGTCGGATATTCCCCGGAGAATTAACAGTAGCTCATGATCCATTTCTGAGTAGATTAGTCTATCTGGTCGATTTTCACGATTATTGAGTAGCTGGATACCTTTGTCCTCGAGCCTCGTGATTTAGGCTCACAACTATCACATCAGAAGACCGTCGTCACATTGGAATGCCAAAGCGAAACTCTATCTCGAGGCCCGAATGATACTCTATATAAATATGTTGTTGATACTTTTCTTTGGCGTTGTCGCGGTCTTAACAGATACTTGCCTTTAAATAAGTACATACCTTTAGGTATGCGGCGGTCATCTTTTTGGCATAGCCTACGCCCAAAAAATATTGCGTGCGAATACTATTGGCCCACTTTGTTTAAAGATTGCATCATAGTGGTGTAGAAGTGCCATCCGCGTTAGATTTTTACAAAGAAAATGTGCGCTCTCCTACCCTCTTCATCTGAACACCTCGTTCCCAGTCCTTTCCCTAGAGGAATAGACTACATCACATGAAATCCCACTTCTACTAATGGACAAAACTACATGTGGTTACGGTCGGCTACTACAAAATGGATTGGAAATACATGCCTCATTCACTTTCGGTACGATGGAGAAACCACCACTCTCTTCTTGTTCGATTAGGTCATATTTCATTTCGGTGTACCGCTCAATCATCTGAGATCATGGTTCACACTTTCCAGACCAAATGATGACATAGTTATGTGCTAAGGTTTCGACGAGATCGATCTTCATCCTACTATCCGCAAGCTACCGATCAATTCGAAGTTGTAAATGGAATCCTTCAGACCATGATTCCTCGGTTAGTCGGCAATCATAAAATCATGGCATCGGAAGCTATACTGCGTTATGGGCATACCGAACGTCGGTGGCCGCTATAGGCTTCACGCCATTCCAACTTCTTGCATTTGATGCCAGAAAGTCCTTCCAATCGAGTGTGAGATTCCATCATAAGTAACTCTTGAACTCGCCCAGAACCACTGAAAAGAGCACTTGCTCTCGCTCGTCCGGTGGAAGAAACTCGTTGAGATGCCACCGCGGCACTCGAAGCTCACAAGCGTAGAGTAAAATCTCATCGACCAGATACTATCAAGCACTTGTTCATTCAGAAAATTTGATCTCGTTCTACTCTATGATCGGAGGCACAACCTCTTGAGGGGCGAGGGTACACTTTAGCCATTATGGCAGGTTACGTTGTCACAAAATTCCTTTCAAAAGACACACATAATTAAGTATTGTAATGGAATTCCACTCGTTGGTCCTCAACGGGCTCTATACGAAAAATTATTTCGCCTAGTGTTCAGGAATATGTTTTGTAATTTTATGTATATAAGTTTTGTCCATTTTTTTGGTGTGTTTAGATATTTTGGGTTTGGTGTTTTTTCTCATGAAGGATCCTTCTTTTACATAGAGGTCTTCATCATCCTTACCATACGTTGATGCCGGATGGTGCTAATCGTCACACATGGCACATTGCATTGGTTACTTGGGTCCCTCTATACCGTCGAGAATTACTTGGTTCCAAGGGAATCTTTCTTGGCAATGGCACCAAAATATTCATGAGTACATGTCGGTGATACAACTCCTCATAGAAGACTGAATCTCGCATATCTAATCGAGTAGTCTGATTCCGTTCCCAAGTTTTTTTCTTTTTTTTTCTTTTTCTGAATAAGAGTAGTCATTAACGAGTGAAAAAATAAAATGAGACTTGTGATCGAGAGCTACTACCATGGCGGATATGTCATAGAAAACCGGATGTAGAGCGCCCTTTGATAGGGAAACTAATCAGGACAAACATAACGAAAACCCTGCAGAGCTGATTCATGAGTTTCTGAGTGTACATAAGATTAATTATACAAAAAGAGTGAAAAACAGGCTTCGCTTGAACATAGACAAGATAATGGTATGGGCAGCGGGAACATAGAAAAAAACGAGAATCGATTAATCATCGGGGAGGCTCTTCTACAATTCGGCACCAGCACGAGCCATCAAATCAGCGAAGAGCCTCGGATTCGGATGGACCGGGATCATTTGGAGCCATGGCCACATCGGGGATCTTTCTTGTCGGGGACCTCCCGGCACACAATGAGCGAGCGCCATCCCCCAAAAAATTCGAAGTCTCGGCAAGATCCATCTCCGAACCGGCGGGAGGCGCTCGATTCCTCATGAGAAAACCACGTGAAGAGCGCGGTGATTCTAGGGTGAACAAGGGGAAGGCTGAAGGTAAACGCGCGGAGCCGGGTTGTGGGAGGAGGCGAGGTAGCAGGAGGGTGGGAAGCATGGGAGCTCCAACCATGATGGGTGTTAAGATAGCGCCCCCTTCCACTACGTGTGCGAGGGTAATGGCCAGGCATTATGCCGCTGGAGAGAGAGGCCGAGACCGAAGATGGGCTAGAGTAGTCTCTTGCAGGACGGCCCCTTGTGCCTCCACGACGACTCCGAAGCCTATGACGCAAACGAGGCATTGCGGAAACCAAATGTATCCAAGCAGCCACAGTGGCAGGGGTATGAGAACTTGAGACCAGAATGGTGATTCGAGACAAATGTCAAATGTGCAAAAGAGGTTTCACTTCAGTCGAATTGGAGCGCCACTTCAAGAGATGAACCCCCTTCAGACTGCTCAAGATAGCAGGATTGACGATAACGATTCCACGGAGGTAGAGAGCCGAATTGATACCGGAGAGGAGAAGGAGGCGGACGTAATGTGTTTGAGACCTTGGCATCATGGTCTTATCATGACTCCACCCCTTAATCTTCCTGCACGCTTGTTGGAAATCCCCCATAATTACTGATGCATTGAATAGATCTGCGCAGAAGCGAGTGATAGCAGAGGCCAGATCGGTGGGCATGAGGTGAGGTACAAAACCAGTTGGACCGGATCCTTTGGTTTCTATGAGATTTAAATGCACAAATCTGTTACAAATCACACTGAGATCTTCGTTGTCCGGGGTGGGCAGGTGTCGAACCACCTCGCCGCACCTTTGTCCCATCGAATCAGACATCCGTCGGAGCACCCGCATCCGGGAGATTTGCATCCCTTTGGATGAGTGTTTTGCATTCCTGATTTTGATCATGATTCTGAAATATGTCAAGGGCTCCTATGAGAAGAGTGTGCTTATTATCCACCCCCACATTGGCCAGAAGGTCAGCCACCTTGTTGCCTTCACGCATCACATGTTGGAAAATGAAAACCCGATTGGTTTGGAGCCATTGTTCAATCGCTTCCAATCTGGCTTTGAGTCTCCAGCTATTAGCAATTTTATGCGCATGTGTCCCATTGAGGAGTTGATTGGTCATATTGATGAGGATTCGGGAATCCTCTTCTACCACCAGAGGGTGGAAGCCATGTTGCTGGGATAGGAGTAGACCTTGCCAGAGACATTCCAATTTAGCGGAGTTGTTAGTATCCCATCCAATGTTACCGTAAAAGATTAGAAGAGGCAGACCCTTATGATCTTTGAAGACACTGCCAAATCCAGCTTTGCCTGGATTGCCCTTAGAAGCTCCATCGAAGTTGAGCTTGAAACAGAACTGAGGAGGGGGGGTCCAAGAGAGCTCTCTGATGTTGTGGCCTTTCGCAGGGCTGCAACTGTGCATACCTTGAGACAGTTGTATGCTCCAATTCTCCCAAATGGTTTTTTCATTGGCCTGCATGGGATAATATTGCGGTTGCCAGGTTTGAAGATTCAAGGTCTCTTGGATATTAAGACAGAGGGTGCCCCATATAGTGTCTAAAGGAGTGCGTTGATCTTTGAATATACGCTTGTTCCTTTCTTTCCAAATAGTCCAGAGAAGAAGGCCGGGAATCAATCTCCAAAGTTGGTTGAGAAGTTCACTTTTGTAGGGGTGTTGGTGCCAATGTCGAATAGAATCATTTATATCATTAGACATTATGCAATTATTTTGACAGCGGAAGCTGGCCTTCTCCCACAATTGGATGGCTAGAGGGCAAGAGTTCAAGAGATGCTGGAGAGTTTCTTCCTGAGCGTTGCAGTTGGGACAAATGGAGGGCCCATGGAAGTTTCTTTTCCAGAGATTGTCCCACGTGAGGATCTTCTGGTGTCCCAAAAGCCAGAGGAAGAAAGACACTTTGGGCCAGATGCCTGAAGACCAAATTCTACTTCAAATGGGATCTAGGGGCCTTGGATCATTGCTTATGATTTTGTATGCCTCTTTGGTGGAAAAGGACCCTTTTGGTATGTATCCCCATCTGAGGATGTCCCTTCCATTTTAAATCCTTATGCGCCTGTTCTAGAGTTCACACTCCATGACCTCCTTGACCTGATTGTCTGCATTTTTTATTAGTCTGTCAATCTGCGTCCATTGCCTGTACCCCTGTGCAGGCTCCGGCACCCATTGTTGTTGAACTGTTTCCTGTTGTTGCTCCTCCCACTCTTGGCTTGGAGGCGGAGTGTACATGCTGTTGAGCTTAGGTAGTTGTTGCCATGCGTCCGTCCAAAATCTTGCAGAGCAGCCGTTCCTTACCTCCCAGAAACTGTGTTGTTGGATGAGCGCGTAGTGTTGTCAGGCTGCATTCCATATTAGGGATCCATTTTCAATGGGAGTGAATTTGATTAACTCTTTCGGCGGTCTATGATTTTCATACTTAGCCATCCAGAGGGCTGCCCATGGTTTTTTGGCAGAGGAGATCCATTGCCACCATATTTTCGCACCCATTATTTCATTGTTGTGTTTTGGATCTCTTAGCCCTATGCCCCCTCGTTCTTTTGATTGGAAAGCTGTTGTCCACTTTACCAAGGCCCATTTTCGGTGTGTTCCTGTTGCACCCCAAAAGAAAATTGCGTTGAAGAGATTTTATTTTTTTCAGTACCCATTTAGGTGCTGCCAGAATAGAAAAAAGATAGAGGGGCATCGCTTGAAGCACTGCTTTGATTAGTACAGATCTTCTAGCAATATTCAGTGACCAATGCATCCAGAGGGTGAGACGTGATTCAAGTTTCTCTAGAAGCAAACGCCATGAGGTGTGCTTAATGGCCGAATCAATTAAGGGAGCTCCTAGGTATTTGGAGGGTAAGGAAGCAGTGGAGAAGCCCAGGATGTGGGAAATGGCATTTTGAGTGACAAGAGGGGTATGAAAGAAGAAGATCTGCGATTTGGCCTTATTTATACTCATCCTAGAGGCATCCGAGAAATCATTCAAAATGGATTTAAAGGTGGAGGCTTCCTAAATTAAGGGGTACCCGAACAACATGTTGTCATTGACAAATTGTTGATGAGTAATGGCAGGAGAGATGTGGACAGAAAGACCCTTGAGATGCTGGGTGAGGAGAGCATGTTTAATGTGACACCCCAAGCCTTCCGCCATAAGGACAAAAAGGAATGGGGAAAGAGGATCTCCTTGTCGAATACCTCTGGAAGGCCTGAAAGGTTGTGAGGGAATTCCGTTTAAGAGGATTGAGAAAAAAGAAGAGGAAATTAAACTCAGAATCCATCGAATCCACATTGGAGAGAAACCAAAGGCTGTTAACATCTTTTGAATATAGAGCCAGCTTAATTTGTCAAAGGCTTTGGAGAGATCAATTTTGAGAAGCATACCTACCTGTTTGGAGTGCTTGAGGGAGTGTATGACTTCATGAGTGAGAATTATGCCATCCAATATCTGTCGTCCTTCTACATATCCAGACTGTTCTAGAGAAATGAGTAAGGGAAGTAGCGGCTTCAACCTGTTAGCGATGAATTTGGCTATCACCTTGTAAATTACATTGCATAGAGCGATCAGACGGAATTTGTCTGGAGTACTGATGTTCTCTTCCTTTGGGATGAGGGCTATAAAGGTTGAGTTCAAAGCTGGTAAAAGCCAATGAAGAGTGCGTGATTCCTCCACCACCGACCAAACCTCCTCTTCGATGAGATCCAAAAAAGAGTGGAAGAAGGTGGTGGTAAAGCTGTCTGGACCAGGGGCTTTGCCTTCCTTGAGCCGATGCATGGCTAGGTCCACCTCCTGAGACAAGACAGGTCTGAGAAGGATTTGGCTGCGTTCTTCTGTTATGATTTTTGGAATATTATGAGTGATCTTGTCAATTGCAGGCTGTCTATCGATTGGGGGTTCCTGATGAACCTCTTTGAAGTGATTGATGAACTCCTGTTCGATCTCTGCATGGATTTCCACTCTATTCCCCTCGCGCTTCTGTATGAAAGTAATGGTATTGTGCATTCTTCGCTGTATTGTAGTTCTATGGAAGAATTTGGTGTTCCTTTCACCTTCCTTCAACCATCTGATACGAGATTTTTGCTTCCATAGAATTTCTTCCTGCTTTCTGCGTTCTCCAATTGATGGTGAATGTGCTTCTCCTTTTCCAAACTCCCTTCCGTATGGCCCTCTGCTATTATCTGTTGCTGTAGTAATCTCATTTATTTGTTTAAGTCTTGCTGTGCTTGGAAGATATTTCCGAAAGTCTCTTGATTCCAGCGCTTGATCTGAGTTTTCAGGAATTTGAGTTTCTGTTGAAGCTAATACATTTTTGATCCTTCTGGCTTAGGGAATTTAGTCCAGGTAGATCTGATGAGGTCATTGAAAGCAGGGTGTGTGAGCCAAAAAGCTTCGAACCGAAAAGGGCGTCTGGTGGGGTCACTTGGTCTATTCCATTGGAGAGAAATCGGCCAATGGTCTGAGCCTGCATCAGGAAGGATGGATGCCGTGATGTCACCTCCAATATTAATTGCATTGTCGGATATGAGAAATCTATCAGGTTTGGATGTGATTTGTTGCCTTCCCGCTCTGCGATTGCACCAGGTGTGCATTCCATTGCAGTATTGCAAGTCGATCAATAAATTTTTTTGGATGAAGTCTTTAAAGCGGCTATTCTCTTGATCTAGTTTTACTCGCCCTCCTTGCGTTTCCTCCAGCTTGGTAATCATATTAAAGTCTCCTCCAATGATCCAGATAGGATGGAGTCGGTTGAGATTGGGAGCCTCAATTGTGTCAAGTAGAGCAATTTTGTTGCCTGCTTCCTGAGGGAAGTAGACATTGGTGAGATGTCCATGAACGTTAGTGCCAATGATGTGAAAAGTGGCCTGAATGATGTGATGAGAAGCATGAAAATCTGAGAGCGTGATGGCTTGCGTATTCCATGCAATTTCCAATCCCCTTGAGGCACCAGAGGCATCCACTGCAACTGAGTGACTACCTGGCCATGCTTTATAAAGGATTTGACCAAGCGTGGTGCTACTACATTTCGTTTCCTGTATGAAGAAGATTTGGGGTTGTTCCTACCTTATCATGTTTTTTATCATTCTCAATTTCCTGGGGTTGTTGAGCCCTCTTAAATTCCATGAAGTGAGCTTCATGATTCACTGTTAGTTGTGGGCTTATAGTACTTTGTCAATTTTTCATATCTGCCTGAGTCCACTAGGATTTTCCCTATTGTGATAGTTCTTTGTAGATCAGTCTTTCTTCCCCATTTTTTAGAATCTTTGGGGGAGAAGATGCCATCCCATTGACTGCCGGACTGTATGCCTAGTTTCTGCTGCTGGTAAGGCCTAGAAATGATGACTTCCAGGGTGTTGAGTTGGTGCTCTTGAATCTTGTTGTATTCTCTCCTTCTGCATGCTTGTTCCAGTTCCAATATGTCAAGACCTCCCAAATCGATGCTTTCCGGTTCTTCTTCCATATGTTGTGTTTGACTGTGCTCGGCATGAATGGATGTAGATTGCAGAAGCTAACTGGGGATGCAGTCCACATCCATGCCATTTGGCTTCCAATCTAGATCCTTCTGAGTCGCATAGGGGATTCCCAAGTTATCATTCAGGGGTGATGGAGTAGGAGATTGGCTCGGCCTATGAGGGGGAGATGTAGGAAGGGTCATCAGAGGGATTGGCGTGGTGTGTTGAGGCAGGTCATCCGGGTTTTTTCCTAGAACCTCGAAGCTATTGCTAGTGGAGGGAACAGAGGCGCTATCCTGCTGGGTCTTTTTCCCGGAGGAAGGTTTCTTATGCGCTCTTCTTCGATTGGCTACTTTTGTAAAACCATCTTGGGCTTTCGAATCTAAGTGGTTAGGGGTTTGGGGTTTGGCATTCAAAGGGCAGTCCCTGAAAAGATGACCAAGAGTGTGACATTTGCGACAGCAAAAGGGCACATGTTCAAAATCTAAGGGCTGAATCCATTCAAAGTCATCATGGTAGAGACTTACCGAGTCCAGAAGTGGCTTGTCCAGGCGCATGAAGACGCATATACGGGCGTAGGATGTGTATCTGCGCAGCTTCGTTTCTTCAGCTATTTTAATAAATTCTCCTAGCCCCTTGCCAATGTCTCTCAGCGAATCTTCATCCCAATATTCCAGCAGGAGCTAGTACATTCGGATCCAAATGGGTGCCCAAATGAAATCCTCCTTGTCAGGGTTGAATCTCTCAACCCACTCCCTTAAATATAGATCGACTGAGTTGAAGAAGTAAGGGCCGCCATCCATGACCATGTTTCGATCTTCGATGCAAATGAATATCGCTGTGAAAAATCCCTTTGGGCCTAACTGTAGAGTGACGTGCCCCTTGGGTTTCCATTTGGCCGCAATCCATCCATACAGGGCTTTTTCAGTTGGCCAGTACCCAATAAATTTTCCAATGAGAGCATGATCTCTCATGAACTGGATTTGTCCATTGATTCTATGACTAGGGAGCTCTATTTTGGGCCTTTCCGTAGCTATGGGTTTGCAGGTCGCTGACGTGACCTTGGGCTATTCCTTTTGGCCATTCTCGCCTTCTTGCTCTACACTGTGCTTTTCTGACTGTGTAGCAGTAGCATTTGTCGTGTCTTGCCGTAGGGAATCTCTTGTAGCAGTGTGTCCTTGAGTTGGTTCAGAGTGATTTGTCAGATCTGGCGTCTGATGCTCGGTCTCGGCTGAAGGGGAAGGCTTTGCGCCCCCCCCCTATGGGTTAGTCATGAAGGAACTGACAATGCTGGCAAGCTTCAGAAGCGCGGAGGGTAATGGACAGGATGGTACGACTGAGGGCGAACAGACTGAGCCATTGCAGGGTTTGCCAGGAAACCCTAAGTTGCAGAGCCGTCGCTAGAGCTCCTCTCCATTCAAGAGGACATTCGGATTGGGACCCCTTTCCTCCGAATTATCTTCCCATTTCTGAAACCCTTCTTTACTCATTTCTTTACCATACATTGGACCCTTCTTTCATTTTTCCCAACCAAACAACAAAACAAACAAAACAACAACCCCTTGTGCCTGTAACTATCCTAATACCTTAAATTGAACTTCAAAGATATATATTTCTTTGCCTTTATAGAAAGATCCCTCTGCGGATCCGGGGTACTGAATCACGGGATCCCAAAGTATTTTGATTTGTCTTGTCATTTGGTATTTCCAAAATACGCCAAATCATAGGAACCACAATAGGTTGAAAAGACAAAATTCTTTAATATTGTAACAATAACTTAGAGAAAATGGTTTGGGGACAGGTCTTCATTAAAGAATAGAAGACAAAAATACCTAAATAAACTACGAAATATTGAGTTTAAATTCATTTGTGTGTAAATCCCATGTAGAATAAATAGAAAATCCAATTGGACGAGCCTAGCAACACACTGGTTATTTAAAGATAATAAATAAATGTTCATTTAGCTACAAAATTAACTAAAAATTGAAAAGTAATATTGGATGTTAGAAATAAGGGTATTTGTCCTTGGAAGTATGAGACAAAAATTAGAAAATATTTACAAAAGCAAGAAAATATGTGAATATGGTCAAACGATGTCCAAATAATTCGGTCATAAATGAGAACTATCTATTCTATTCAATATTAAGGAGGAACCTCCTCAATAATGTAAGTCTATATACTTAGAAAGAAATCAACTTTCTAGTGATGATAACATAGCTGCTTTTGAACATATCCAACATTCTATGTCTTTTGAAGATAATAAAACAACTAATAGAACCTTTTTTTGAGGAAGAAATCTGAGTAAGTCTCTGTCACTTTGAAGCGTAGGCCATATACTCAATAGGTTGAATTGTGAATGCGTTAGTTTCACCAGTGAACTTACCGTTAAACCATATCCTTTGTATTATATTAATCTATTTTTTCATTTTCACAAATTAATCTCACATCTTTGATATATACTAAGTCCTAATGGAATTAACGAGAAAATAATGGCTTTGATATTAATTTGTAAAACTAATTACACACCAAAAAAAACGCCTTTGTATTAAAATAAACTTACATATATAAATGTATTAATTATTGGTTAAAGATAAAATATAATCATAACCATCTGATAAAAAATATTTCTCAAAAAACCAAAATACTATTTTAATTAGGGTCATTCTCTCGATCAAATAATTAATATAAATTTTCGAAGATATTTTATGCTTGATACGATTTTACTTTTTATTACGCATATAAAAAAACAACGATCGGATATAAAAAAAGAAAGTAAAATACTAATAGAACATGCTAATAGATTGACATAAGACAGAAAGCAAAAAATACACTTAACTTGATCGACAAAATATGTGTTCGCGGGGCGTTACGGCGGTCGACGGATGCTTCGACCGACAAAAGTCTCTCGCGGTACGACAACCGGTGCTTGTCCATAGCCTCTTGGACGGAATCTACAGCAGTCGACCCAAAGTCAACGAAATTCAATGTTGTCAGGTCAACAGTCACTTTAAAAACAACAACGACAAAAGTTAACGCAACTTTGGTCAAAGTCAACTTCTAACCTCAATTTATGTGCCAAAAAATGTGGGTGGCAAAAATCAGAATTTTAGGATAGTTTGGGAATTAGGTTGACCACATGTTGACCAAATTCAATGTTGGTCAAGGTACTGACACGAAAACCGTAGGTCAAAACCAAAAAAACCTTTCTTTGCCAATTTCCCATTGTGAAAGCCTCCAAGATGATGATCGAACCAATCGGATGATGAGAGAGAATGTGTGATGAGTGATGGTGAAAAGACTATCAATATTGACCTATACATATCCCTTGGGTGAGGGTGTGCTGACACATCATTAAGACTAGCCTACATTACAATTACGGCAAACCTTGCATAAGTGGAATTAATTCAAAATAAATGTTCTTCTCATCGGATCAAGATGATCTTTGAACGATCTTTCCACCTCTGCGAAGAAGAATCCAATAAAAATATTGGCATCTTCATACGAGCATCACAACATGGCAAATTTGGACGTAGTTGTCCAAGAGTACACTCTCTCAACTAGGGCTCATCTGTGCCATCCAAACATCGTGCGTCATCCCATAGCAACTTGCTTTGCTAGCTTATTTATTCAGAGTAGTCTTACGAACATCTTGGCTGAAAAAATTAAGCTCGGAGGGTCTAAAACCTCTATAGGACTCAAAGGTCATATACCAACTTTAATTTGGTTTAATTGACCGAAGTCGAGTTGGAGGTCCGAAACCTCACTGAACTTGATCCCGGATCAAGTGGTTGGTTGTCACCATCCTAGACATAGAAATATGGCAATCTCCATTCGTCATCGGTCTTTGCTTTCTTTGGTCTCTATATTTTCCCACCTCCTTTGGTCAGAGTAGTGCTTCCCATGAGTCCTAGACTCAATAGGTGAGATCTTTTATCACAGGCATATATCATGAGAGATGAACAACACTCAATATCATATGATGGGAAAGACCTGTGAGTTGAAATGGCCTAGCCATGTGGTTTCTTGTAAGCAGTTATCCCAAAAGCCCCTCTGAAGCTCCTGGGCTCCTTCGTCCAACATGACCCTCGGCCTTAGGGTCATTCTCGTTACCAAGATTCTGCGGAAGGTTGAACTTGACCTTCCCCAAGGGCTTTATGTGAGAATATGGGTGACTGCTCATCGAGTTCCTATGTGATAGGGCCTTACGATGCCTATTTGTACCATATACCCAGGATAAAGGTATTGTCGATATCATGTGCTTGGATGTTTGTGGAACACGGGATTCTCGGCTTGAATCCCTGCGAATTGTCACAAAGGATAATGGTGGTATCTATCACATGCACGAATAGCTCACTAAAGAGCTTTCTGACCAAATATTTAAAAGGCCATGCTCACTGCAGTGTATTCGACTCGACGGTACTCACAGCCATCGACTTCTACTTCATGCTCATCCAAGATATGATGGAAAGCCCAAATGTGAGCGACATCTAAATGTGCTCTTGCGATCACCATAATTCCAGCTCAATACCATTAGTATATCATGGGGTGTCACTCACCCAGTGTATCTAGGCCACATGGTTTATCGTGCCACAGAAAGATATCTCCAAGATTCTTGGCACCAACTAGTGAATGTGATGAGGATTAACCATGTGTTGAATCAAGTGTTCACTATGACTTCGTCAGAACGGTGTTCATTAAGAACATCGATTGCCCACATGCGAGTTGACGATACTCGATGGGATTTGCTAACACGGGCCAACAAACACGATATGCTTTCGTAAGAAAGGAAAATCTCACTAGGTCTTTTGAGACCTCCAAGCTAGGAAGTAATGCATCAACCTAGGTCCTTAATCTCAAACTCCAAAGTGACTCCTACTGGAGCTAATGAATGAGAGGTCATATCGAGGAAGAATCATCCCACATAGGCAAAAAAATGAGAGGCTTTTCTCTTTTAACCTTGAAGTGAAGGTTCGGTCAACTGACCTACCTAGGTGGGCCAAATTCATCGAGTGGCTTTCTGTCCTCTCATACTAGCTACTGAGAGCTTGCTTGACCCGCAAATTTATCGCTGTAAACATGGGTGTCTCTATCCTGGACTTCGAACCTGGGGTTTGCTCATACACCTCTTCCTTTGTCACCATGCAAAAATGTAGTATTCACATCCATTTGATAAGAAGATTCACTCCTTGTGTGGCGGCAAGGGCTATGATAGATCGGATGGTGGTATATCGGCCACATGTGAAAATATGTCATCATAGTCTCGCCTTCCTTTGAAGAGAAGCCTTGAGAAAGAACGAATCTTGCTATTGAAATTTTCAACACTACCATGAGATCCATGCTTCGGTCTTGTAGAGCCATTTCAAGGTGACAGGCCAGCACATCTCCCGGTCTCGGAACCACTTCCTAGACATCATTCTTTATAATGGACTCATATTGACTAGCGCATGGCATCCTTACGGTCGATGCTTGATGGCTTCTTCAAAAGATCCGGGCTCGAGATTATACAATTGTGCCATGAGCTGTTAGATACCCTTGGTATTTTATTCGCTTCTTTCTTTCACGAAAATGTCCTCCTTCGGGCCATATGTCTCTAAGCATCCTCGAGGTTTCGGCGGGACATGATGGTTTTCTCTTCATTGCGGGATGTGGATCAATAGGGTCCATCGGTCCTTCAACATCGAGCATCGTCTCATCCTTGATTTCTTCTTGATTTCCCTGAGCCTTACTTCATGATCTTCTCGAGCTCGGAAGATTGATTACTTTCCTTGGGAAGCATCTTCGTCAAAGTTAACATCGTGGCATATCTCACTTCTCTTTGACTAGGCACATGGACCTCCTATAAGCCTTTGAAGTTTCAGCATAGCCCACAAACATTCCCTTTTTTCATAAGCATCCAACTTGCTCCTCTTCTCTTTTCGATACATGAAAATAAACGAGACAACCAAAAACTCTAACAATGAGATACTTTGGGTTTCTTACTAGAAAACCTCTTCGAAGATTTAGAATTCTAAGGAGCAAATGTAGGCATCAATTTTGTGCCACGATAGTGTTCGTGACTTCTCTATCATAGAAACCCGGAAGACCTTGGTCACATAACGTAGCATGAGCAGCTTCCACGATGATCATGTTCTTTCTTTCGACAACGCAATTTTTCTCGGGAGTATATATGGTTGTGGTCTCCTCTTACGATGCCGACTTCGATCTACAAGAGGTATTGAACTCATTCATCTCATGTTCGGTGCCATTATCGGTCCTCAAAATCTTGATCTTCTTTACTGTTTATTTTCTACCAAGGCTTTGAAAGTATGAAACCACATGAAAGCCTCATCCTTCTTCTGGTATATCCGGAGTTTTTGCGGAAAGTCATCTATGAAGAAAGTCATATAATAAGAAACATCCTCCCAAGGATGTCACGGAGTAACGTACGGAGACAAATCAAAATGTGTCAATTGCAAGACATCATATGTCTTAACGGCATAAGGGAAAAAGTCTCCTTATGTACTTTCATCGCTTATGACACAACATACCTGTCGCAATCATTTTTGAACTAAGGCATCCACATCACCACCTTGTGCCTTGAGAAGGGCTTTGTAATGAAAATCTCAAACCTCGATGTCATAGTTAGGTTTAGCGGATAGTATCACATGTCATGCTCCCGATGGACTTCCTTCAACTTTGTTAAGTGTATCGACTCTAAACCCAATTATGATAGCTTCCTTCGAAGCTCTTCTGCTAGTGCATACCTTCCATCAACGAATGCCACATTGAAACCTTTGTCTTCCATGGTTCACTCGGACCACCATTGTTCTTATTCTTAACACGAGCGATGAAGGCATCATTACCTTCATTTCATATTCCTTAATTCTTGTCTTCTTACGTAGCATCTCAATAATATTTCGTCAAAATCAAGTATCACATTGTTGAGAATGGTAGTATTGAAAACATACCCATTCGGAGGAAGACCTCCAAGTGCGGTGAGAACCATTTCTCGATTCGCTATCGTCTCCCCAATGGCAGGAAGGTTATTTTTTGATTTCGATCAACTTCATAAAATAATATTGAACGGATTCATCACACGCTTTCTTCATATTCTTCGGTTAGTTCTTAAAGAAAAGGACTTGATTTGAATTGTTGACGCTTGAACATGTTGACCAACTTATCATACATCTCCATGGATGTTCCCGACTCGAAGGATATGAAGCAACTAGACTCTTATGAATTGAATCCTTGATCATCAACTTTGCTTTGATTTCCCCCTTCTTTCATATTTTGACTTGGTGGCGGTGGGTGGAGATGATGAAGGCTCTTGAATTTTACCACCGCACATAGTCCATGACATCTTGGTCTTCCAACATTAGATCCAAACTCATCTTCCAAGCATGGAAGTCTTCCTTCCGATCAATTTGTCATCAGCAGTGCCATTGTAATTTGAGGTACCCATGGGTCCTTGAAAAAATGCTCCTTCGGTGATTGCTCTTAATTCAAATTTGGGCTTTTTCTTCACCTACTAAAGGTTAGATACCATGTAGATTTTGAAGATATTCTGTGTGATGCAATTTTACTTTATTCCCAATGTCAAACAACAATCACATAAACAAGAAATGAAAATCTTTGATAGAACATACCAATAGATACGATAGAAAACCAAAACCAAAAAAATACCTTAACCAATCGACAAAATATATGTGTTGTAAGGGTGTTATGGCGGTCAACAAGATGCTTCAATAGCAAAAGTCTCTATACGATCCTTAACCGAATGTATCTGCAACCTCTCAAATGCTCTACAACGGTCAACCCAAAGTCAACAAGAATTGATATTTTCAGTGTGACCAACGCAAAACAAAAATAACAAAGTCCAACAGTGGTTGAAGTCAACGTCGACCTAGAATTTCTGCAAAATATGTGACTGCAAAAATCGAGTTACAGGAAGTTTGAGTTCCGAGTTTGACCATGCGTTCACCAAAAGTCATCGTTGGTTAAATCTACCAAGCGTAGAGGTCAAGAACGAGAAAACCCGCTGCTGCAATTTCCCACATGTAGAGAAGAAGAGCCTCAAGATGATGATCCGACCAATCGGATGATGAGGAAAGTGTGTGATGAGTGATGGTGAGAATGACCTCCAACATTGTGACCTATATGTAGCCATCGGTGAGGTGTGTGACTTGTCATTGGGGCTTCAAGCCTACATCATAATTCGGTGAGCCTTGCACATAAGTGGAATTAATTCAAAATAAATGTTTTGCTCATCAGATCAAGATGATCTTAGATTGATCTTGCCTCTCTCAAGAAGAGAATCCAATAAAAATATTGGCATCTTCATCGAGCATCACAACATGGAATTTGGACCTGAATTGTCCAAAATTAACAATTAATAATTAACTAACTACTTTTAACTATTACATTTATATTAAAAAATATCACTAAATGTACGAAATAAGTTAAGTCTCTCCAACAATTATATGAGTTCTAGCATGTACCAATCATAACTGATGTGGATGCATAAGCAAATTTGATAGTGATGTCTTGATTGAAAGAGTGCCAATTTTTGTGATGTTGCCTCTGAATAAGGTAGGCATAATCAAATCCATACTCAATGTTGGTATATTTTAATGGGATCTCTCCATTTAGAAAGTCTTGACAAAACTTATTCCTAGGCTATACGTTATTAAATGCGATTGGGCATATAAGTACTTTGCATTATGTCTCTATCTGGAAGCATTTAAATCTAACGGTGGGCAATATTTTCCCCACCCCATTTAATAACGTATAGCCCGAAATAAGGCTAACCATCTCTACTAGTCACAGTGCCTACAATTAAAAGATTACAATGTGAAATCTTGTTCCAAATTGTTGGAAAACCAATTATATTTGTTTTTGTTTGTGGCTAATTAAGTTAGGTGTATGTTGAGAATCTATTTCTATCATCGATAAATTATTTAAGCAATCACTCTCACTGTAGTTGTTGAAATTTTTTTGGCGGTTAAAACTAAAAAAATTGTGAATGAGGTATAAGAAAAGTTGGTGGATGCGTGTAGCGATGAAAAGATTCAACGAACCATAACGTTCAATCTGACTTGGTAGGATGTCAATTTAAAGGGCTTTAAACACAAATGAAAGGAACTATCATAAGTAGGCAGTTTGTGGAAGGATTATTCAACAGCAAGCATAAACTTTGTAAGTTACATAGCTTCTTATCTTCAATTTATGTTCTGTTTTTGTAAACGAGAGATTGTAAAATTCTTATGGCACCAATTTTTGACTTCTGTAAAATATGGTAACTATGTACGATTAGGTACAATTTTCTTGGACGGAAGGAGATTATTGCGTTTCCCATCCCGACCAACTGTTTCTTTTGACTTGTGAGTTACCTGCAGATGCAGGAAAACACGCAAGAATGTTGGGAAACAATGCCCATATTCTGAAGCCCGAATCCTCCATAAGGTGGAGGGGACTAGTAGCATCACCTACTATATTAAATATCTTGTACCTGAAGTATTGATTATTAATTTTCATGTTATTACATTCAAAGTCGCGATCATTAATGATTAATTATTAATCAAATTATTAATTCTCATATTATATTAATGTCACCTCCTTTTTTCCATATTTATACCTTATCGGAAATATATTAAAGGATCATTACCCACACAAATTGTATCAAGGAATTAATTTTCCTCGAATGAATGAATTGATGCAAGCTTGTCTGTATTCTTTGATCTGGTTGTAACATTAAAAATCTAGTTGTAATATTAAATATCATGTGCAGGGGGAAACTAATGATTGTAGAATATGTACGAACCGGTGGGATCGCTTAGGTCCTACTGTGTTTGAATCGGAAGTTTGGTTTATAAGTCTATAAAACGATTACTTTTAATGACTAAGCATTGGATGTACGCGACCATTGTTCTTAGGTTTTAGTTTCATTAATGTTGTTAGCGGTATATACTTATAGTTAGATTTATCTAGCAGTGAACATATAATGCCAAATCATGATAATATTCTGACTTTGAAAATATATCCATGATGAATGTGGGGCTCATGGGGCTCCTAATAAAATTATTAGGGGTCTATAAACCATATGTTTTAAAGTTTATAGATTTCATTACAAATCTCTATTTGTAGGTGTAACTAAATGTCCCAGTGTGTATATGTAATTCTGAAAAAATATGGTGGACAACAAACTAAAACAATTGAATAATTTTTTAATTATAATAATTAATTTTATCATAGGAACTAAATAATTTTAAACATGATTTTTGATAAGTAGAATTTGAACTTTCAAAAAGTTCACACATTCTGAAGACATTGTTTATATTAAAAAGATAAATAGTACATTGTCATTATCATATACTTGTTGGCATCAACCCGGAGAACCCCATGATCGAGCCGACCCGGAAAGAACATGTTCATAAAAATTCAGACCGGCGTATCCCTCTAGAAAATGAGGATAGTGAAAAAGGAAAAAAAATTATACATGAACTTCGATCATCCCATAAGCAACATTCAACATTAGAGAAAAAATGCTCACTCACCCAATCTCATCATGACTAATACTATAAGAGCGCATGTGAGGATAAAGTTGTACATACGGAGAAAATTTTTGCATCATCACAGAGTTGAGCGGCAAGGTAGAGACATATACCCCAAAATCATGGGACCCATGGCAAGCTAGATAAAGACATTCATGTGAGATAGAAATTACTTGCGTTTGCAGTGCCATGAATTCATTGCATATAGAGCTAGAAGCCTTATCCAACATTCATACGGATAGAGAAAAATATCAAATCAAGCTCACTTGATGAGAAGCTTGAAAGCTACGCTTGCATGTAAATTGGCTACTTTGCTTGAGACACTTCTACAAAAAACCAATCCGTAAACTTATCCAACACCCATAAGTGCATGTAGTGATTCATGTGATGTACGATGAATAAACATACAACCATAAACAAAAAGAAAAATATGAAGGCGCTCATGGCAAATGTAATTCAAAGTTTAAAGACGACTAAGCATCACGAAAATGATAAATATGGACATTTTGCCAAAGAAAGGAATAGGGAGGCCTTTCTTTGAGGAGGGACATCAACACGAGTTGTTCCACGTAAATATGTTGCTGAGCGGGTGCGATAGCGTGGTCGAAGATATTTTTACACGATCAACCATCACACCAAACCATTTAGTGAAGATAAATTCACACCGGAAATACGTAAAGTGATCTTACGCATCACCATAGATATTCTTCCATCACAACCCTAATTCAAAGCCACCCAAAGCCCACTCCATAAGCAGCTCAAGCGTGCAGCATTGTTTGAGCCCATCCCAACATTCCGGTGGGCGTATCTTTGAATTCTCTAATTTTTTTGTCCATACACCACAATCATGACATCCCGCTTGACCGCACCATCGTAGACCTACGTGAAAATTGGGTGCGGACGAATGCGGTGACGAATCCTTTGTGAATGATACAAAGGAGGATAGGCGACCAAATCCAAGCCATAATGGCCCCATGGATATAGAAATGATTGTTGGCTTTCCATCGAATAAGGTCGATTGTGGTCACAAGCAAACCTCCCAAAACAAAAAAGAAGGGAAGATATTTATATTTACCTTTGATTTTCCCCCAAACCTCGGGGGTATTAATGAAATTATTAGGCACTCCATTCCGGATCAATGAGATGGTGAAGAGGCAAAGGCCATGTGCGGGAAATGACGAACATGAAAAGAATAGGTGGAAGCGATTCCCCCATGAGCATGACATAAGAAAATACATCTGCATGCCCGAAATTCCTCATTTATTAATTTGTCCCAAAGTCGAAATTTTCCCCTTCCATGCTAGCCCTCGAAACAAAAAAAATCTTGTGTGGGTTTCCACCTCCGGATGACCGGAGAGGAGGAGACCTATCTCAAGTTGATTATAGATAATATGGAAATATACATCTTTACACGGCCATCTGACCATAATCCCATCCCAAACAATTTGGTCACCCTCTTGATGAAGGAAAAGCTTGTCACTTTATGCTTAGCCATGTGTTGCCCAAGGAACGTCGAATCGACGATACTAGTTGATCGACATATTTCCATATCGAGAGCCATGTTGCGACGCATAATAACTTATGGTAAATATAAAAATGCCTCTGTGACCAACTTTGTGAATGAGTCTTTCCTCCAACATCGGACCCATCACCAAGACCTTTTCTGTCACATTCTAGTGTAATATTTTTGACCATTCTAAAAATTCCATACTAATCGGACAACATCCATTATTACTTTCTTCGTCTCCTCCATATTTGGGAGTCGTTATTCGATTGAACCACTATGAAAGGCACATAAAAAAGGATCCTCTCGACATATTTGATTCGCACAATTTAGACAAGAATTCTAACGACCTTTTAAAAGCAGCATGACGATTTAATAAACAACACATTCGAAAATGCGGGGAAATTCATGACACCCATCCCCCAGGCTCATCGGAATCGATATGTTGTCTGACCTCTGAGGATGATACTTGTTTGTACGAAGCTCCCGATCATAAGGAAATTGTGAGATGGCAACATTGATTAAATACATGTGTTCGGAAGTAAGAATATGAGCCCAATATAGCACTAGCGCAATAAGATTGTAGCTTAAGAATGTTCTCCCCACAAAGACAACCATACGCAACAGGTCCATTTAAGAATTTTGTGTTTGAACTTGTGTGCACCATCCATGTCCGATCGCCGACTTATAACCACAAGGTTTTCAATCTAAAACAGGATATGAGAAACCTCACTTCAACTGCCGCCCAGATACATGTGACAAATCAACGGTAAAATTGATCTCATTTGTATCATAGTGTTCATAAATCGAAAATATTTCCCTTTGTTGATATGAGCTTGACAACACAGAAGCAAAGAAGAATATAATGACAAACCATTGATTTCTTGGAAACACCTTTCAAAGACAAGTAAGTCATCTACAAACAAAGAGTGAGAAATACTAACAAAGGAGAAAGGATAAACTGTAAGAACCGCTTGCTTAGCCATTTTTAATAATTCGCCAAACCATCCATGATGATAATAGAAAATTAAGGGTGAAAGAGCACACCCATACCGAAGAACCTATCACAAAGAAATCGAGGAAGAATCCATTGATGATGACAGCATGCAATGAGAGAATATGCCATATGATCACCTTATGTTTCACTAAAATACCAACCTTTAAGAGAACGAGTCTAATAAAAAGACAGGTCCATAGTCATAAGCCTTATAAATATCCTTCATATTAAGAGCCAAAGTGTAAAAACTTCTTGTGCGGCCAAATTTCTCAGCGAGAAATGTAATTAGACAAGACCCCTTTGATTCTTAAAGCGATGATTTTGAATAATATCATATATAACATTACATGTGAAATCGACCCAAAATTAGTAAAATCAGTGAAATGTAGCTTATGAATAATTTAGGAATAAGAACGAAAAATGAATCCCCGTTAGTAGACCCTTCACAATAAATGTTTCATGGCTTAAAAAAAACTATATTTACATTCACGTTACGTTTGGGAAAAGACTTTCGATTACTTTTATTTTATCATTCATTGCTAAAGAGTAAAGGCTTTCCTGCGAAATGAAAGCATATCTGTATATGTATAGGTAGAGAGAAGAATTATGAATTATTTTAATAGTTTTTCCTTTTATATTAGATTTGTTTAAAAATATTGAATTAATGGGTTTTTTTAGTTTAGAATTTTTTGAAAATTTGCAAATTTGCAATTTAGGTTGTAGATACGGTATTTAAATATACCATGTGTATATAATTTTATTTTTTAAATATTTCAAATTAAAATGATTAAATATTTAAATTACATTAAATTTAATTTAATTTAAGTTTTAATTAACAAAATATTTTTTTATTTTAAAATAACTTTTATTATTTTTTTTAAATTTAATATTTTGAATTTAAATCTATAAAAGTATCTATCTTTGTTTAACTTCAAGCTCAAAGAAAGAAATTAATATAGCGAGATTAGAACAAACTCTCATGAGCTCAAGTGAAAGCAGGTGGTTGGATGGAAAGGATATGCCATCTCTCTTTAGAGAATATGAACATTGAGGATGAAAATCACTTCCTCTTCACAGTTGCCCGCGTCGACCATTGAGCTCAATTTCATAATCTTTCTTTGCTGTCACCGACTTATTCCCTAGCCTTTTAAGATGTCAAATTATGGTAAGAGCTTGGGAGGCTTCTCTCGAAGTTTTTTGAGCATAGGAATAAAATCTTAAATCAAACTAAATAAATCTTTCTTTAAGTCACATAGACCAATTAGTCTCGATTGACGATGCTCCTCATCATCATCATCATCAATAAACACTCTTGCTTTAATATATTTTAAAATAGTTTGTTCATGTGACGACAACTTTAAATGTGATGACAAATTTAATATCATGGCTTGGGTTAATATTCGGTTTTGTTAAATATTTATAATATATTTTATTAAAAATTAGATTGTTCATACGAGCAATGACAAATTTAATATGTTGACTTGTGTTAATATTGATTTTGTTATTTACACTATATATCTTAAGTAGATTATTCATGTGAACAACAACTTTAAATCTGGAGACAAATTTAATATGTTGACTTACATTAATAACCAGTTTAATTGTATCTACAATATATATCTTATTAAAATTTGACTAAATCCACTACCAAATGTATGTGTGTAATTACAATAATGTACTCACGCACTTCTTTAATATGTTACTACACTAACTTGTGTTAATATTGATGTAGTGAAATCTTTCTAATAAATATTTCATTGAAAATTGATTAAATACAAATAAAATATATAAAAATTTAGTATTATTTTTAAAGTTATATGAATTTTAATATAATGTTAGAATATTATTTTTCGGGTGTAGTTTAACTTATGAATGAAATATCATTTTCATTAGAATTCACTAAAATCTGTATTACAATTTCAAAAACAAATGCTGTTTAAAATATGTTTTTGAATACATAAATAAAATCGATACCTTAAGAAAAAACCACTAAAAATTATGCAGATTAAACAATTTAAACTTAAACTTTTAAACTTTTTTATATTTAATTAAAAATTAACCAAAAAAATAATTGAACTACATCATTTTTTCATTGTTAAAAACATTTATTTATATGCAATTTTAAATTTTTAAATATTCTACGAGAGCCCCGAATCACTCCATAAGCTCGGGGGGACCTAGCCATCACTCGTAAAAATTCATTTTCCCATATCATGATCTATATTCCTGGGGAACCGTCTAACAAGATTTTTCTTGCAGAACAAGATTAAAGTTGGTGATGAGTGTCTGTTAATGTATAATTTTCTAATTATTTTAGTTTTATTAAGTTGCAATTTGGCAATATAATTGATGGTAGAAATATAGGTTATACCATAATTAGTTTTATAGTAAAAAAGGTTTTGATCTCTCAAAATTTTCAAACAAATTATAATGTTTATTAAATTTTTTAAAATATTTAAATATTACATCAAATAATTTATAATTATAAAAATAATTTTTTATTTTAAAAAAAATATATTTTAAATTTTTATTTTAAAAAAAATAATAAAGTGATTAATATTATAAACTTAAAAATAAATTATTTAAAATTTAAAAATTAATTTAAAAATTCTATGATAACTCCAAATGACCTGTTATGTTAAATATATTGCTTTTAAAATTAGTTAATTAATTTTTTCATATTATTATATTAGAGTCACCACCATTAATTAATTATTAATTAAATTACTTGTTTTCATATTGTTATGTTAAAGTCTTAC
The DNA here is from genome assembly GCA_034641835.2 of Pinus albicaulis. Classification (NCBI taxonomy): domain Eukaryota; kingdom Viridiplantae; phylum Streptophyta; class Pinopsida; order Pinales; family Pinaceae; genus Pinus; species Pinus albicaulis. The sequence continues at coordinate 42,645 of JAXQQM020076972.1, read as the reverse complement.
TTGCTTTTCATAGGTATACGTGATCAAAATATGTTAAAGGATCATTACCTCACAAATCGAATCAAGGGTGTTTTTCCTCGAATAATAAATTGATACGACTTGTGCACTTACTCTCTGATTTGGTTGTAACATAACGTTTAGTTGTGAAATTAAATGTCAATGGCAAAGCCAAGCGAATAGCTATAACATGAAAGAAAGAAAAAAAGCGTTTTAGCTTTTATTAGGCTAAAAATAGTTTATGGAATAAATTGTTTTTTATTTTTGACAAATTTTTAGCAAATAGATTATCTCAGAACAAGTTACACCGGACTCTCAATTTCTCGATAAATTTTTGCATTTGAATAGATTATCCCAAGAGTTAGCTACACCGGTGGGATTGTTTCGGTCTGTGTTTGGTTAGGTGGGTTTATGGAAGTCTATACGAACTAAGCATTTGATGTTGTGATCCACAAATGAATGCAATGAGAGAGTCTATAAACCACACGTTTTAAAGTTTATAGTTGGTACAAATCTTATCTCTAGAAATTATGTGAGGATGTTAATTATATTAGAGTTGTCTTTAGGCTACAGGACTTTTTGGAGTTTTAGGTGCTTGAATCTAGGAAAAAATTTGAAAGTAGTCTTAAATTTTTGTTATTTAAACTATTTTTTTTCTTGAAATCTTGATTTTTGTTATTTCTGCTTTATTTTTTTACTATATATATATATATATATATATATATATATATATATAAGTCGACACTCTAAAAAATCCTGGAGCACTTCATTGTGCTTTTTGTTTTCAATGAATTCTTATCGAATTTTAGAGAAATTGAATGAGAAAAGTCCTAGAAAAAATGGGACAAAAAAAATCACAGGAAAATTGTTAAAAAAATCACACTAAAAACAACTCAAATTATAATAATTAATTTTTATCTTAAAAGCTTTCGATATAATTTTTATCATGTGAATTTGCTTAAAAAAAATTCATATGTATCATGAATTTTTCCATATCTTGCAGCTTTTATAGTGGCACATATTTACATTTTGCGTTGCATTTGGTAAAGTCTTTACTTTTTATTTTATCATTATGTCATTCATTGCTAAGAGTAAGACTTTCCCATAGTATAAGTGTATCTTATGTATTAAGGTGGGACTTTCTTGCACAAGTATGAGGCATATCTCATGCTTGTATCAAGGTGCAGGTGGAAATTAGGAATTATATGGTTAGTTTTTGCAGAATATTGAATTAATTGGTTTAGTTTTAGAATTTTTGAAATTTGCAAATTTTTAAGTTGGAATTTATGAATACATTGTTTAAATATATCATATATATAATTTTATTTTTTTAAATTTTTAAAATTAAAATTATTAAATATTAAATTAGATTTTTTTAAATTGCTTTAAATTTTAATTTAATCTAGTTTTAATTATTTAAATATTTTTTATTAAAATATTTTTTTATTATTTTTCAAATTTATCTTTAAATTTAAATTTATATTATCATTGTATTACTAAACACTCTACTCTAATATATTCCAAAATAGATTGTTCCTGTAAGTAACAACTTTAAAACTTTATATGTGACTAAACCTTTAATATATTAACTTGTGGTAATTTTGATTTTATTATTAAAGCATCTATAATATATATTTTTTAGTAAAATTTAACAAAGTTCACTACCAAATATATGTGTAATTATTGTTTCAATATATTTACCATTAACACAAGTTAATATTAGTGGTGAAATATTTTTTTAATAAATATTTTATTACAAATAGATTAAATACAAATAAAATATATATAAATTTAGTACTATTTTGAAAGTCATATCAACTTTAATATAATGTTAGAATATTATTTTTTCAAATGTAGTCTAACATATAGAAGAAATATCATTTTTTATCATTGAAATTTAGCAATACAATTTCAAATTTTTTTTCATTTTTAAAATATATTTTTTATTTCAAAAATTGATTCAATACCTTAAAAAAATTTTGGGCATTAAAATTGTACAAATTAAACAATTTAAACTAAAGTTTTTAAAATTATCTGTCAAATTTTAATTAAAATTAACAAAAAAATTCATCATAAAAAAAGAATTTTTTGAGTCTGTAAATTAATCTACATTTTTTTATTTATGGTTAAAAACATTTATCTATATATGCAATTTTAATTTTTTTATTATTTAATTTTAATTTAACTATCAATTACTTTTTACTAAGCAACTACACTTCCTATTACACTTCATTAATCAATTATTTGATTTTATTAAATTACAATTTGTGATACAATATTAAAATAAATTAGTTTTAATTTTTATTAGATTGCCAATTTAAAAATACGATGATGTTTGAGTTTCTTAATTTTCTTTACTAAAAAAATAAGATTTTGTTAATATAAATAACTTCAATATTTTTGAAAAATCTGGAATTACATTACATAATGTCAACACCAAATCTAATAAATCCTAAAATCCTTTTGCAGACTTCAAGCAGTAGAAAAATATACCCAAAAATCACTATATTAAAAAATCAGAATACGGCCTCTTTGATAACGATGGTTCAAACCATGCTCCGCCACGCTCCTGAGAAGAAGGCCCCACGGATATTGACTTTGTGATGGGACCAAAGGCCGTGCAGACCAAGTAGTCTGACCATAGGTTCGCTGACAGTACTAATTATTCCAAGTAAGTAGATATTTGTTGAATTCTAAAGGCTACGGCAATGTTTTAAATATGATCATCACTGTATTGTGCACGGACTGGAGAATTCGAGAGGATGAGCAGCAACTCAACTTGCAAAGGACATGAAAAGGACGAATAAAACAATATCGCAAATGTGCAGTGCGGGCAATAAACGTGTACGCGACTGGAGTTTACGTGTCTCTGTTGGAGAATCTACAACATAAAACGGATTTTATGTTGGTATGATTTAATAAAGTTAGCTAATTTTTTTGGAAATTCCATTTACCAGTGGTCAGGTTTCAAATTTTGGGCAATTCAAAAGGTTTCGATGGTACTAAATTCATTTCCATCATAAAAAACAAAAGTTGAAAACCTAGTTCACTACTGACTTGGCTCTCTAAAAATTTGTCACTTTTATAGAAAAAAACCCAATGAAGAAATTGAGTGAGATACAAAAAAGACTATAGGCATGGAAAGAACGAGATAAGTGACAATGCCACTAAGAGTTGGAATTTGATGTGTATTTTGTCAATCAAATACGTTTAAAATTTATATGGTAGTCTGTTGTGATGTGCTTTAAGTATATGGAGAAAATATATTTTGGACGATTTATTCTTTTCAAAAAACATCATTGCCCTATCAAGTTGTTGAGACACCGAACTTGGGCACATTACTATGGGTGACCATTATTTCCCATACTATGACCTCGTTAATGTGGTTTGGCCGTATATGCCCACTATTAGATTTAAGCAGTTTAAATCTAATAGTCCAAGTTTGATAATAGTGTATAGCCTAGGAAATATGTATCTCCCATTCTATGTGGGTCCAGGGCCTTTCACTGTCATTGACTCACCTAGTCTAATCACCATGTGAGGCTTATGTACCCAGCAAAAATATGGAAAAAATATAGTTTGCATTGTAAATTTTGGAAGACTAAATGTTAGTATTTTAAATAAATAGAATGAAATGTTATCCGATGCGCATTCAGATATGTGACATGTCATCTAACGACATGTGTTGAACATATACTCACAGCATATTGGACACCAAGTATCCCTGATTCTTACAAGACTTCAACCCCCTCTACAGCTAGACAACTACATGTGCTCCTAAATAAACGTGTTCTGAAATTTCAGGCTACCTGTGAATCTTCATGTATAAATACAACTCAATCAGAAGTTCAGGCTATGAAATGTGAGTGCTCAAATAGTTTGCCCTTGTTTGCAAACTCTCTAGTGAACTCCGAAAGTGTGGTTCAATTTTTGTCTCAATTGTTCTTTCAGCTATCAGTGATATGCTTTTTTCCATCAATTTGATAGTTCTATAAAGATCTCTATACGTGTTCATTTTTGTCCATGGATGACACTTCTTTGTTTGTTTTCTTGCAGGTCTGATTCCAAACAGGGAATTTGAGTTGGCTCCTAAGCTCAAGGATGTTACAGGCATGGTCATTGTAGAAGGTGAAACTCCTTACTGAACTAACGAACGAGAGGTTTTTGTGGAGTACATAACATTTAGACATTTTTCAACGCATGATATATTAGTTATTGTCCTCAAAGGATTTGACACTGTCAGAACTGGAAACAGTATTCGGCCCCGAAGTACCAAGGTCACCAAGGGGATTGTATTGCTCGCTTACCACATTTAGTGCAGCGTGGACTTGTTCATAGTTTAGTGAAGGACTCTTTGCTCCTCCATTTCTACGGAGACACGTCTATACAAATGATTTACAACAACAATGGCTAGGATCTTCGTACTTGGTTGTTCAAGGATCCTTGTAGTCGATTTGTTATTCACAGCCTCGACGTTGCAAAAGATTTGGCTTGCAGATTAGTGTTCGATGCAATGAAATGAACCAAATTCTTCCTCCTCGCTTCTAAGGAATGTAATGTGCCTTAGCTTCTTGATTATCTTGATTTGCAAAATCCTTGATTTCGTAATTAAATTTATTCACATGCAAAAGCGAATCTATAACGTGGGATTCATGTCTGTGTTTTAGAGTGTTTTCGGATGCTATAAGGGATGTTCTCGCTATTAATGTATATTATATTAATATTAAGGTCATTTATATATTAAATAACTTTGAAAATGTGTGGTGTGATTTTCATGAAAATGGTATATAGTATAATGCGGTTGTGTAAGTTATTTTGTGTAATTTTATGGGGTTAAATCAAGGGCCTAGAACATAGCTGAATTCGTAACAATGTCTCAGTAAGAATGATGTCATTATTGAGTTAATGTGGAAAATTAATGTCCAAACGATTTACATCAATGGTGAAATATCTATTGCTATGCCGAAGATGAAGGAAGTAGTTCAGCGAAACTATAAGTGTTGATACTTCGAAACAAATAAACCTTCTAGTGAAGATCTTCTCGTAGCGGAGCATATACATAGTATATATCTTTTGTGAAGATAAAAAAATCTATTAAAATGGAAAAAATACGGGAGGAAGTCTTCTCCTTTGAGCTACACAAATTTCTTACCTTATGGATTTACATCCCACTTTTATAGAAGATGATGGATTATCATCTGGTATGATTGTTGATTAACATGGATGAGGTAGTATAAACACAACCTTATTCATTGATTAACATGGATAGTGCAAATACTCATTAGCTTTCTTGGCTCTTGTTCTTAATGTGGTAAGAAGTACTTGTTCCTTTTCAATATTCACCCCCATTTTTCTCTATAATGTTTCATAATAAATCATCTCAAATATATTGTCCACATACTTAAAATTGTTTCTTCGACCATAATATCTAAAAACGAAGGTGGCTTTGTCCCGAAAAGAATTATGGATAACATGGTACTAGTACGAGAATTCATTCATTCCGGTAAAATAAAGCATAAAATGGCGCCATCGTAAATCATCTCAAATATATTATCCGGATGCTTAAAAATTGTTTCTTCCCAATATTAATATCTAAAAATGAAGGTGGCTACTGTCGAAAAGAGAAATTATGGATAACATGGTACTAGTACGAGAATTCATTCATTCCGATTGAAAATAAAGGATAAAATGGCACAATAATAAAGTTGGATATGGTAAATGTATTCAGTGTGATGGTACACCAATTTCCTCTATGATGTTATCAATAAATTTGTGTTTGAATAAGTGATAATCAAATGGATCTATGTTTGCATTGAGGCCCATGGATATTACCTTTGATAAATAGTGAGCTGCAAGATTACTCAAAGCTTTAAAAAGTATCTATCGAGATTCCATTTCCATATTTTATACATCATCGAGGGTAAGAATCATTTAGTCATGGAATGAATACGAGAGAATGTTAGGGTAGCCTCTAAGAATTTTATTTGTTCATCATAGGTCAAAAGCATAAATCAAACTTCGTTTAGCGCAACGCTTCATTGTTAGGAAAGGATAAAAATGATTTCCTAAAAAAGAATTAAATCATCTCTAAAATGTTTTTAAATGTCTCCAGTGGTTTGGTCAATGTCGAAAGGTCACACTTATGTTTGGAACATATCATTCACGACTTATGCTATCTATTCACCATGATTCACTTTCTAATTTAGGAAGGATAGTTATCATTTTAATATTTGGGAATTATGATTTTCCTTAAGCCATTTGTCACTCATCCCCTTGCCTCCCTCATATAGATAAACTATTGGGGGAACCTGGTAGTTAAATATAGCGAGAAAATGGTTCTGTTCAAATTTGTCCTAGGATCCTTTCCTCTGTTCAATTCTTAGCCTTATTAGCTATGACTGGAGATTGGGACTACTAGAACCCATGACTTAGAAAATTCCTTTAGCGAGGAGATGAAAATCTAATATAAAAAGGTTCAACCTAGTAAATTGTCGAGTGGTCACTCTCTTAAAAACCAACATGGACTTGGTACCCGAGAACTGTGCAGTGAACATGAACCTTGAGCTAAACTTCTTTGTAATCTTGTTTATGATCAAATAAATCTGGAAGGAACTTATTTCAACAAAAATACAATATATGGGATAGAAAATGTATTTTAGGTCCCCTCCTTTATCAAAAATGAGGCTCTTAGATTTGGAAACCCTTGACTATTTTTCCCCTCTTGTCAACTCTCATCTCACATGGTTCCTATACTATCCTCCTACAAAGTTGATTCAAAATTTACACTATCCTCTTAGAAGTTGATTCACAATTCTGCTTAAGGTCCATGTGAAATGAGAGTTGATAAGAGGGGTAAAATAGTCGAGGAACTATCTGTGATATTCCTTCCTTCTTTCAAAATGGGGCTCCTTTACTTCCACAACATCTTAACTAATTGTTTTTGTCGAAACCAGTCAAGTTGAAAACTTGTATGCAAGGGTTTATGTAAACTATTTTGTTAGGAATAGTCTAAGATCCCTAAATTGCTTGTCCTTGATGCATCGATTTGCGGTGATGATGGGTCCCATGTGTTGCAATTTTCTTGAAAATTTGTGTTAAAAATATAATCAAAAGGATCATAATTATGTAAAGGTTCCAAGTTAATAAGAAAAAAATTGGATCTATTTTCTTCTGTATATTCTTTAGTTTCCTACTTTGATCAATTGTAAAAATAGGCTCAATATTTTATTTATCTACGGTAGTGTTATCGAGCCACAATGTATCTTCACGGGTAGTTTCATAGAGTGGATATAGAAGTCATATTTTTCACAATATCACCATGTATGAAATAAGCATGTTCCCAAATCAACAACTTCAATGAAAGCATTTACGATATACAACCATATCACTTCTTGAGATCATGATATGTCCACCTATAGAAACCTTGGGTTGCCAGCTCACCCATAAAGTCCATGAGTGCTCAATAATATGAGGAGATAATTATGTCATCTAATACAACCTATGGCCTAATTTTTGATGTTTATCGATTGTCTTTAATATAATAGGTGTAGGATGGATATTAAGAAACTATAATTTTTTTCATTCTTTTCTTGGTCGATATATTGACAGTTTTCTCCTAAATCAATTAATTCATTTGGGATAAGGGTTCACTAACACATATTGAAATGATGTGGTACTTCCACAGTCTACATATTTTCTATAAAAAGTTTGTGTTTTCATAAGATTTGTTGTCTTCGAAAATAAACTCAATAGCTTTTTGGTTTCCTTATTTTCCTTCCCTAGTTTCTCTATAGTAAAGTACCTAATGGTGTTTGAATTTATTAGGACGTATCTAATGTTTTGGAACATGGGAACATTGGAGTAGCAGATATTCTTCAAAATTTCATCAAATCTCATTTAGGCCAGTAGAGAATGATTTTTCAAATTTGATTATTACGGGTAAGAAGAAATTGCATGGTTGGGGAAAACTCCCATATTGAAGTGATGTTAATTTTTTATCATATTTTATTTTTTGGTCTCTTCCTTTGATTATTCTTCAATAATTATAGGAAAAAATTTTATAAGTACCCCTCTTAACCTTAAATACACATCTTGTAATTGCACGAGGGTGATTAGCTTGGTAGGAAAGGGTGGTAACTTTCGGTGTTGTAAATACTCAAGTTGTTTATTTTTTTGGTTATTAATGGTTGGAAAAGTAATTAAGGTGGCTTTTGAGGCAGGTGGTTCAAAATTATAACTATTTATATTTTTAGAATTTGACGTGGTAACGGAGGCTATGCCATTAGCCGAGTTTGTGTTTGTGTAGGAGGTGATTGTTGATATAAATGTGGTGGATAAGTTTTTTTTGGTGTTTTTGTACGAAGTTATGACTATTAAAACTACATGTAATCTTTGATAAGTAAGAACATTTCCAGTAGGTCCCTTTACTCCTTGTTGCCAAGTATTGTATGGAATCAACGATTGTAGACAAAAGTATCTTCCTTGAACCTAGTGGCCTCGTCCTAGAGCAAGAAAAGGAAAAAAGGAGTATCTTGTTTTCCTTAAAGTAATTGAACAACGAGATCAGGCCTACCTCGAATATGTCACAATATTCATTCTCTTCTTAACATACGCTCCAATCCTAGCTTTTATCACTATAATTAGAACATGGAATACAAACACAACAATAAAGATCCTACGACACTTATGTAGTATTAAGCAATCACTTAATTCAATAGATCAACATAACATTGAAACATATGAACATTAACATCACATATAGGAAAACAATGTATATTTGTATTAACGAGAAATGGAAGTTACATCCAAATATATGAGATGATCATGCGGAGAAACTCCACAAGTTGAATTTATCCTTCCTTTCCACAAAGCACACCTCTTATGTCACCTCGTGCATGGAATAATAGATAAAGAAAACAACATGAGGGTAGAATCTATCTCAAAAATCCAACCCCCAGATTGTGGATTAGAATAAATATATATGAGAGGATGGTAGTTTAGGGTGTATCAATTTACAATCTAGATTTGAGTTCCTCTTAATGGGAGGATGAGCTCAAGGGATAAGGAGGTGAAATATCCAAAGGAACGCGATAAAGATGAAATTCAAGTATTTTATCCGAGAGTAAATAGTTAGAACGACCTGCGGAGGCTTCTTGAAGAAGGAAGCTTCAAGATTTTTTTTATTTTCCTAAATTTCTAGATAAATTTTTCCCCCAACAAAGGGGCTTTGGTCGTGATCAATGCAAGTCCGAGAGGGTAACTGTTTGGTGTACATTGGTCCCTAAAGGGCAAAAGGTGCATTTGGGTCTAAAAAAGCTTCAGGCGACAGGTTAAAGGAAGAAATTTAGGGTTTGAGAAGTGCGTGCCATGATATTTATAGGGATGATGACAAGGTGTTCGAGGATGTTAATAGGTAGGTTTGAAGGCTATTGACCAAATGTGACAAAATGACCTATAATAGATTCCCCCTAAAGAAAAAAGGCCAAAGCCACTAATAGTGCAAGTGATTTAGCTTGCGACAAGTCGGGATCAAGAACAACATTGAGATCCTTCTCTGACTTGCAATACATTTTACATCCTGATATGTTGTTCATTGAGGCATGCCCATGCTCAACACATAAGCTAACATCACATATGCAATAATCAAAATACTTGTTCATTGATGACAAAATTCTGGACCAACATTTTAAATGATTGTCTATATGATCATAGCCATCATACTTTGTAGTATTGTATTAATCCTGAAAACGCAACCTAGATGGATGAAACTAGATCCAGGGTCTTCTATCTCATTTACGATTTTCCAATATACGAGTCTAACCATGTGAACCGGTAGGCACGAGGTCGAACATCGTAGACACCATGCGATTATCATCCAATGATGTAAGTTGTTAATAGACACGGAAGAAATCAACAATGTCGATGGCTCTCAAGGTAATGGAATACAATACGCTGTGGTGTGAATGAATGAGTTGAATTCGAACACCACACAAAATTAGCCAATGCCAAAAATCCATTAATTAAACTTGTCACCGAGGAGCAAGAAACTTTACCATTGATGTACGCATTTTGAGAGGCTAGGGTTTCTGAAGTCAACTTCTGGATAATGAGTTTATGTCGATGAAGCAACCATAATGGGAGGGAATGACCTTCGAAGTATTTGCCATCAATAATGGCACAAAACGGGTATCTGTGATTTGAAAAAAAGGATGTTGATATAGAAATAGACCCCGAAACGAAAAAAATTAAAGCTTAAAGTATTGTAGCATATATTGGTGAATGACTTCTTTTGAACATATAGAGCGACATACAATGGAGTTGAAGCATTGATCCAAAACCATAAATGAATGATTTGATATGTGATAGACAAAAATAAAAACATCTTTCCCAACCCAACAACCATGGATATGAAGGTAAGAATAGTTTCATGTTCAAGAGACTACATGCCATCATTAATGATGCCATGTTTTCCCTATTTCCCCAACATTTGTTAATGGCTTCTCTTTATTTTTATCGAAGCTTTAGGAGGATAACCATATGTTTGATCTTTAAGTTTATCGAGCTTTGAATGAATCCCTCTGATATATTCTAAAACCACGAGAATGAGCAGTTTGGTTTCATCATGATCCACAATTCCATCATTGTTTCATGTTTCTGGTCCATGAAAGTGAAAACTCGCTTTTCATGCTTAAAGAGTTTGAAAAAGGAGAAAAAATTAGCTCAAAGGTTACTTTTCACAAATAGTCCCTTGGTCTAAAGGCGAGAAAATGCTAAGAAAACACTCTTAGCCATGACGCTAAGGTATTCATTTTTCATAAGTAGTCTATCTTAATGCAGAAAAGGGTTAAACTTATGCGAGTAGATTTGTTTTTTCATTTACTTTAACGAGTTCGAATAAGTGCTCGACAATCTTTTCTGTTCAGGAAGTTTGAAAAAAGAGGTAAAGAAGAGACTCCTCTGGAGGAACGAGTGGTATAAGGTAGAAACTAGTTACGGTCATGATCGTTGCCCAAAAACACATATGGGTCGAAGGTGCAGCTAACAATACCACTCATCGCAATTGTTCCTCGGGAAAGAGTGAGTGGGGTAGTGTGTGATAAATGAGAATATGGTGACGATTGAATGGAAAACCAGGCTCATATAATGGAATGTAGGCTAATAAAAAATAGGTACGAGAGATAGGATGAGAATGGTTTCATTTTTACACAAGATTGAAACACGTGGAAACTATGCTTGGAAATAATGGAGAAGATGGTTTCATTTTTTACACAGAAGCTTCGAAAAATGAGAAAAACTATGCTTGAAGAGTGGTTTCGTTTACACAAGCAAGCAGAAAAAAAACATCCTTGAGATAAGTTTTTCGCAGCCACCTATAATGACTCGTTTAGGTACATGCTTTGAAGCTTCATTCATTCCTAAGTAGACTAGTTGCTGTGAGAGTGGATGGAATGAAAGGTTCATTACGGATCAAGTGATGTTTGATGGAATTTACGGATCTAATCGAAAGACTTGAATTAAAGGGATATATATTTCATTTCTTATGATATTATTTGAAAATAACTATGCTCAAAGCACCTTGTTTCATTTTTAAGGAGCTTGACACGAAATAGAACTATTGCTTGGTCTCCTTGGTCATGACCTACAAGGGCCATGGCTGCAAAGAAGGTTCTCTCATAATATGGGAGAACAACACTATGGAAGGTATAAAAGGATCCAATGGATGTATCAGAGTCAATTCACAAGACAAACAGTGCACTACATCACCTACTATATCATCGATGGTGTGGGCATGGAGGCAATTGCCACATAATTAATCCATGGTGTGAGAATGCCACTTACATATAAGGACTATACGAAGTTTGGTTTGTTGGGGTAAAATTAGTACCAATAAATGAAAAGTTTTAATGGTCACGATTCTTCCTTCTACATGCTTATAAAAAACACATCACATGAAAAAGTGAAAGTGAAAAGAACTACCATGACATAAAAATAGTCACGCCCAAGGGAGTAAGTTAAAATACAAAGGCCCTTGGACTACCATCACGATAGAGATGTTCTTATAAAGTAATAAGGAAGCCTTAGGAAGGATCCTAATGACTTCTTGGTTCCTTTGTTAAAAATCAAACAGAATTCTAGGTAATGGGCACAGGTTGTGGCGAAAGCACAGCGATTGGAGGATAATCTAACAAAAAATCTCCCTCATCTTTATGGTATTGTCGAATGTGCAAGTTTATATTATAAGCTTGTCTTGTGATACGGAAAGAACATAAGAAGAAGACGATATCCACAGCGGTCGAATCTAATTAAAGGAAGTGACAAAAAATACTTGAGAGGGTGTTATGGGCATGATATTATCCCCTTGTGTAATGGAAATGGGATATTTGTCCCCCTATTTATTGGAATATGAATAAATCATAAGAACATGAGCAGTATGAAAATTCACTCTCTGTAGAAGAGTATGAACAATTGAAGGTGGAATCAAGTCAACCATTTTTCTCAACCAATCATTAGGGAATTTTGAGGTCTAAAATGGGCCTCCTAAGGAAAATATACCAATCAAAATTCACTTTATGAAAACCAATCACATTTTGGGGATGACATCGCTCCTAATGGTTGAGGGTGGGATTGGCAGGTTAGTGCTTACTTATCCACATTCTTAATGGTGGATAATAACTCACTGTGGTTAACCATGGTGATGCTCCTAAGTACTATTAAAGTCGAAGTAAAGTACTCATAATAAATGACATTTCACACTTTTTGAATAGAAATATATTATTGTCATTTTCTGTATTTCTTGAAAGAAACAATACTGTCTATATACATTTATTATATTATGTTACATTTATATATTATATTAATTACATGTTATTATACAATTTAAATAATATAAATTTTAATTAATAGCATATTATATAATTAAGAATTTATAAATTTATGTTTATGTTTTTATTTTTAAGTTATTTGAGTACAAATAGCTAAATACATTAGTTATTCAGTAATATTGTTTCTTGGTTGTTCTTATTTATAGTCACATCAATACGATTTTTGTTAATTTCATTTTGGTACAACTTTTGAATTGAATTTAACTATGGTTTCATGGATTGTAGTGCAAAAAGTGAATTAAAAATTCATAAATATGTTTATTTATTGGTTCATCTATTATTTTATTATTTCTTTAAAGGAGGCCCATTTTAAACCTCCAAAATTCCCCTAATGGGTACAGGGCGGGAATGGACTCATGGGATTCAAGTTTAGAGACGATTCTAATCAATCACTTCATCAAATAGTGGAGGATTGGAGAAAGATTTCGATGTAGCAAAATATGAGAGTTAAGAAGTTGCTGAGTTTCGAACACTTTTGAGGCCATCCATATAAGGAAAAAAGGGGAATGGGGTGGTTCCCTTCTCGTGTGGGGGAAACCTGGGTTACCCTTTCCCATGGAACTTCTCCCTTTCAAGTGATGGTTTGTTACCCGACATGATCTACGAAGGATGAAAAAGGTTGATGTGAAGCATGGACCACTTCTAGTACCTTCGGAATACCCAGGGCAATCACTGAAGGTGGTCACCTTACTTAACATGATTTAACACTATGGTGATTGGAAGGTTTAATAATGCTAGTTGCATGGGTAGCAATGGATACTTGGTTGTCCTTTCTTAATTTATTTCTTCTTCATTGTCCTTTTCTTCTTCTTGGTAACTATGAATTTCTTTAAAGTCAATAATTTCACCGGGGCGAGGAAGGAAGAAAGGATGAAGAAAGAACATGTGAAGAAGAAGGTCAACTTTAGGATGAACTTGAGGTTGATATTGTTTAGGTGGAGGACAAGATTTGAGAAAAAAAAATTATACATTAGATTAAAGAGGTCAAAAATACAGGCGAAAAAGCCAATGGTAAATATTAGAAGGGACAACGTTGCCATATAAGAACAAAAATATTTCCAAAAGGAGAAAGAGCAGTTCCCATTAGAGGGTTTCATGTTGTTGGACAAAAACTGTCACCATTACTCTCTGACACCTAAGATCCACTAAGGAGTTGTTCACAGGGAGATGTTATTATGTGGTCAATAATTGATTTTTAGAAAATAAAGACACAGGGTAAAAGGTTACCAAGAAAGCTGTGAACTACAATATATAACCTTGGAGAACCAGGTTCGTACAGTGATTAATATCCATGAATGTTGTCTTCGGTGTCTGGTACAAAGTGGTCAACTCGGTTGCCTATGGTAGGATAACAACCTAGGGTGGAATTCCAAAATATACTCGTAATCATTGGAAGTGCAACTTGTGGTAGTGTTGTCCTAATGCATAACTCTTTGATGAGAGCATTCCCATATGCTTATCTGTACAGAGGCACCTCCAATTGTAACACCCTCCTCACATTTACCCAAGTTAACGGGTACTTGCTCGAGTAGCTTGTGTGAGGAGAGGCTACTATGATTTGATTCAACCTCCTAGGTCTCCTTAAGAAGTGGATCGAAAAAATACAACCAAGCGATTATCCACACAGCCAACAAAACCTCTAGTTGCCCACCTTTCTAGGTAACCAACCTATGAGTAAACTCAACAAATTATGGACCTAGGCCATAAGTCACTTCTTGGTCAGAAATCCCTCCAGAGGCTGACAGCTCCATTCACTCCAACAACACCGCCAGGTGCGGCGGGTCTTTTATGGGTGTTGTACGTGTGACTATGAGTTTTAAGGCTAAATCTCGGGGCTAAGGCCTAGTCACTTCCCAAAGAACCATGGAATTGATAGAAATAGTATGAAATAGAGATAAAATACCAATACGAGTTATTGATTTGTCTAGAAAACTGCTAGCCATGACAGAATGTCGTCGGAAACATGTCACAAATATGCATTCTATAGGTTTAAAAAACAAGTACGAGCATAGGGTCTCACAATTATATGAGAATCACTAAGAGAAGTTAATGGCTTTTATCATTAGCTATATTGTCATCTATTAGGTCATATATTCATTTCTCATTCGATTTACGAGATCAAAACAACAGTGAGAACCATACATTTCACGACCCTGCATTTTAATCATAACCAACATATAAACAACAAAAATACGGAGGATACAACAATAATAAATGATACATAGAATCCAATACATTTACATAAAATACCAAGGAAAGGAACTATTATTAATGAATGCAAGAAACCTGGTATGAGACTACCACATTCCACCCGACCATAGATTGGTTGAGCCAAATCTCACTTCAATCACCTCCGTACCCATATTCCAATCATGAATGTGGGACTCAGGCAAAGAAGAAACCCTTGGTTTCCGAAGGCTCAATCACTCACCTCATTAGCGAGACATGGAACACCACAATCCTTCTCTTTTGGATCAGCCAAATATACTTGAGCATGGATTCCACTGGAGAAGTTCTCCACCTACACCATGAGGAATTTTCACATGTCTGGTCTTTAGGCTTTACTGCAATCCACGTTCCAGTACGAGAACACTAGGGCCATATTAAAGACACCACCCTCCGAGCTTTCTGGTATGTCCACACCATTCATGACGAGGGATTCCTAAGGTACGACAGAAACCACCTGGGATATGTTGTATGTACCACCATTCATGGGTCAAGGATTCCGAGCCCACGAGAGTGCACACAATACTAGATTTCTGCCGGCCTACAGTACGGTTCGGGGGTCACTAGGCAGTTAGTTTACAATCCACACTATGGTTCATGGATAACTGGGCCATGTGTTCTTTCATTCATATATCCACCTCACTCGGTTTCAAATCCATACGGAAATCCGACTCCCAGTAAAAACATGAGAACTTGAGTCATAAAATGAATGTCTAGAAATGGAAAGGAAAGGATGAATAACACTATTACACCTAAGAAAAACCCATGCCAATGATGAGAAATAGAACCAATAACGTAAACGCCCACATGCAAAAATAGCGAAAATCACACATGAAAATCGATACCTACTACATGAACCCATTATAATGACAGTCCCACTCTTCCTTAATTGATCTTTGCTTCCTCTTTGCCTTCTTTTCCTTTCTTGATCAATATTTAGGTAGTCTAGAAAAATATAAGTGTCAGAGAGAGAGAGAGCTCAGATGAACCTAACCAAAGGTACCAAGCTGATCCTCATAATCCTTTTTATCGATTATGCCTCTGTTTTCTTCATTTTCCCTTCTTCTTCTGTTTTCCTTTTCATGCAACATGTGACCTTTCACCTTCCTTTTCTCCTAATTTCCATTATTTTCATAAATAAAGTACAAAAATTCCATTTTTCATTTCCAAATCATGTAGCGAGTGCCTTTGTAATTTCCTTGTGTAATAACCAAATGAACACCCACACTAGGATGTTTTCCCAACATTCAACATGGAATAATTGTCCCATAACCATGGTTATTATTTTTCCTTTATTAACTTTTATTACATGGAATTTTCACCCCGGAAGCGATTCTGAAAGACCACTCCCCTTGGGGGAAAATGGTTTCTCGCTGTTCAATGACACACCATAGCTTGACAATAATGCTAAAAAAAGAAAACATACTACCCATAAATTTAAAAACGTATCTCATTGTAGTATTTACAATGATCAATATCTTGAGAAGCAAACCATCATGAAAACATAACAACATGAAAACCATAATGACATGACACCCATACGGAATTATTGGAGCTTTGTAACAAAAATCATGGCGATATTTACATCCACATACACATATACATATACTGAAACATCTACACAAACATATACCCAAAACATATACCAAAACACACAACTGCCAAAACATTCACTCAGCAAAAAAATAAGGAAAGGATACCGTAACCCACATACGAACCATCATCTCATATTTGCATAATCCAAACCCAAAAATTATTGAGCACACTTTATTTTGCTCGATTCAAAAGCATGAAAACTTTCTACTATGCCATAAAATTCAGCAATGGAATTCTCCATTTAGCTCCTGCCAATCTGAGACTTAATCAATCACATGATCAACATACTTCTTAGTAATGACACATGGAAGAAAACATCCTTGGAATTTAGGAGGCGGTCACAGTCGATGAAAATTTCCTTTATCCACGATCCACTTTCAATAAAATACCAGAAAAGGTTCACAAAACCAAGTTCTAGCTTGGCACACGATCTGATCACGAGCTCTTGTTTAGCTTGATGTACCGGTAGCATTCCCCCAACTTCTGAAAATCCTTAAACAACTTGTTGTAAGTACCGCATAGAATTTCTACCTATCTTGTGCTGCTTTGATTCTTGTGATTGCAGCCATTTCCTAATCATTTCTACAAAAAATTCCTGTTCAATCGACACTACCATTAACTAGATCACTCCAGTGATGGGGGGTATTACAGTGCTCATATAATGCTAGAAATAGACTCATCATCAAACATTCACGATATCCATTGTGGTAAGCGAACACATACATACATACTCAACATATCCTCCAATATCCTTTGCCCCTATATGTCTGTCTATATGTCTGGATAATTTGCAATGAAGGCAAACTGCTGTGCCAAAAAATGCAAACAAAATCCTTCCAACGGAAGTGAACCATGTAGTCCCCATATTTTTATTGTTTTGCCCATAAAATACCACTATTGTTATTTTTGAGCCCTTTAATTATTATTGTTAGGTTGGCTACGATTATATTGTGACCGTGGACTCCTTTATATAGAAATAGGGGTTTGTCCATTTGTCATCCCAGAGTGTCATTATGTAATATTAAGGAGAGAGTTTCCCCATTGAAAGAGGCTAATTTCTAAGTCGTTGATCTCTTTGTTTTCTTCTATTTTGTGAGATGGTTTCATAGCATTTGGTATGAAACTTTGGATTCTGAGGGTTTGTTTGCTACAAATAGGTCATCGTGGAATTTTTGCTATAACTTTTGTTCTCTGATTTTGAGACCTTTGAAAAAAAAACCCATTTGAGTTGAAATCCCGAAAGACTTTTTATAAAAATTTTCAGATCTTGGCTTGCTATGTTTTCGGAGATAACAGTACGAGAAGTTAGGGTTTTTGCGGGGATCCCAATTTCATCTCAAATACTGACCTTGGGAAATTCGTCATAACTTTCTCTTTGAGTATTGGATTCAAATTATGTAAAAAGTGGCCACAATTGCATGGAATTTAGTTTCTAGTGTATCAATTTAGAGTCTAAGGAAAATAGTGACAAATGACACACATTCGTACAAGTTCTCTCTATTGATTGAGTCCATAATTAGGTCATGGGATATTGGGCATAAATTTTCCTTGAATAATCCAAATCAAGTATGACATGTGAATTGGAAGAGCGACTCGAGAGGATACTACATATCAAAATTTCTAATATTGGGGATCCAAAATCATAGAGATACAACGGAGATCCATAGCGAGCTCCTCGAAAAGAAATAAAAGGTGTGTGTCATTTTTTAAAATTGTATAACGCTTATTTGAAAAATCGATTTAGAAGTGATTCCAAGGGCATATTAGAGCATAGATATCAATATTGGGTTCTAAAATTCCCCCTAAAAGAATTCCCGCCCATTAAGTCCTCATAAAATTTTACTATAAAGCGCATGAAGAGGAAGAAGTGCCCAGCAAGATATGTAAATTACGAGACCAAGTGCAACAAATGTCGCTCTCACAAAAAGTAACAAAAAATGAAATGGAAGCTAAAATGAATGGTTTGAAGAAAAATATGGAAGCTAAGATGAATAAGGATAAGCTAATTAGATAATTGTAGAAATAGGATGGATGGTTTGAAGAATGGTATGGATGGTTTGAAGAATTGCATGGAAGCTAAGATAAATGATATAGAAGAAAAACTAAAAAGAAGACATGGAAGGTTTGAAGTGAAGTTTGACAAAGTTGCTATAAGAAATGATTCTATTGTTGAAAAGAGCTGGTAGAGAAAATCATGGTGAGAACAAAATAAAAATTAATCATGGTTTTATAAACTCTCACGTTGGGATTGAAAGACCCACCATATTCCAAAGATCGATATGAGGAAGTTTTGATAGCGAGGATATCTGTAACATGGATACTACATGTGGAGGTAATGTTTTGATCACCATAATGTGAAAAACACCCACAAAATTTACGTATCGCAGAATTGTATATTTAGAACACAATACATTTGTGTGGTATGGAAGTGCTTTTATATTGTAAACAAGTAAGTCACTTGGTCAATTTTCTTTTGGGAAATGATAGCACATTGTGAAGATACGACGACACCTTCTTTAGAAAATTTATAATCTCAAACAGTTCCAATAGTGGGAGCACATTGAGGAATTCCAAGAATTGTCCTAGAGCTAGTAGGCATTTTAGAGGAACACATGATTGACGTCTTCTTAGGGACTTTAAAGGAAAGCATCAACATAGAGTTCACCTTTGGGAACACAAGTTCATTGGAAAAAGGCATTTAGGTTGGCAAGAAATATTGAAATAAAAAATTGTAACAAGAGGCCTACTACTCACAACTATAAATATGGAGGGTATTCTTACTCTAAGGGCTTCACAACCTACGGGGGTTGACATCACAATAAGTGGAAGAAAAAAAGCAAAAGGGTCTTGCTACAATTGTGATATAAAATACACTAAAAAGGTCATAAGTGTCTTTGAGAAAAAACTATTTTATATATATTTTGAAGAGGAGGAAAGAAAATGAAAATAAACTTCAAAGAAGGGGATATACACAGGAACCACCATAGAAAGAAGAAAATGAATCTAACCCACTCATGTAATGCATTGGCGGGGAATTAACACTCCTCCAACTCTAAAGGTAGAAGGACATATAAAGAAAAATGTAATAGTGTTTATTGATTAGGGTGGTACCCCACATAATTGTATTCGTTGTAAGGTAGATAAGAAATTTAAATGCTTCACCATATGCGGCACTAGGTGTCAATTGATGGATCCAAATGGAGGAACTATAAATTTCTACGGAAAGTGCCATAATATCAAGTTAACCATAGGGGAAAATGTATTGAATAGTATTATTTCTCTCATTCCAATGGGTGGTGTCGATGTTGTACTAGGAGTACAATGGTTACAATCTCAGGGACAATGAAATTTAATTTTTCAAGAACTTTTCTTGAATCATAAGGAAAGAGTTGAATTACGATTGTAGGGAAGCCCATAAAGATAATAAGCTCTATAATTTACGTAATAGAATAAAGAACAAAAATGCGTAATTATGATTATTCTCATTAGAAGTTCGATATCAAAATCATATGTTCTCCAAATCTCCAAAAAGTCTTGGAAAATCATTTGAAGGTGTTTGAAACTCCCCAAAGGACTCCCACCTATTTGTTATCATGAATATTGCTATTCATTTGATTACAGAGAAGTGTTCCTCCAAATATCGGGCTAATAGATATCCTTGTACAAAAAGAGCGAAATTGAGCGTATGATTGCAAAAAAATGCTAGATGACAGTATAATTCGGCCTAGTCAAAATTATTTCTTTGCTCCAGTGGTATTGGTGCACCAAGAATGATGGGTCATGGTGCATGTGTACGGATTAGAGGGCTCAATAAGATCACTATTAAAGATAAATACCTCATTCACATGATTGATAGACAATCGATGAATTACATGAGCAAATTTATTTCCACGAGTTGGATCTCTGTTCGAGATATATAAATTGAAATGAATAAGACAAATTACTGCAGAAACAATATTTAGAAATCATGAGGGTCATTATGAATTTTTGGTCATGCCTTTTGGTCTTTCCAATCCACCTTCTACATTTCAATGATTTGATGAATTCATTTTCAAGCCCTTCCTTAGAAAATTTGTATTGTTATTATTTTTTGATGATATATTAATCTACAATAGGCGTTGGACGGATCATGTTCAACATGTTTATAGGGTGCTCAAACTATTGGAGGAGAAACACTTATATGAAAAAACCTCCAAATGTTTCTTTGGAGTAGAAAATTGAATATCTGGGTCATATTTTATCTTGGGGTGTTGAGCAGACCATCAAAATTAAAGCCATTAAGGAATGAAATCTCCCACAACCATAAAGCGATTGCGAGGATTTCACCGTTAACAAGGTATTATCACAAGTTTTTAAACAATTATGGGAGAATAAGGCACCTCTAACATTATTGAAGAAAGATGCATTTTATTGGACTCTTGAAGCAACTAAGGGCTTTGAACATCTTAAAAAGTATTTCGAGCATCGGTCTTCTCTATCTAAACTTCACAAAAACATTTATTGTGGAATGTGATTCCTCAAAAATGGAATTGGTGTTGTTTTAATCCAGAAGAACCCATTTCTTTCGAAAGTAAATCGATCAAAGGAAAGTATTTAAAAAAGCTATTTATGAGAAGGAAATGTTGGCAATACTACATGCACTAAATAAATGGTGACCTTACCTAATGGGAAGACACTTCAAGGTAAAAAGCGGTATGACGGTCTTAAATACTTTTTGGAACAAACACTATCTTTAGATGAGCAACAAAAATGGGTCACCTAAGATCTCGGGTTATGACTTTGAAATCATCTAAAAAAAGAGGAAGCTGGTGTTGTTGTTTTGAGATGCACTCTCGAGAAAGGATGAGGATGCTTGGAAGCATTTATTTGTGTCATTTCTGTTAATACGACCGGATTGGATAGCTGAGCAAGGGAGGAATGGAATAATGACGAAGAAGTATGAACACTTTCAAAAGTTGCAACAAGATCACGGTATGTAAGCGATTTTAGTTGAAAAACGATTCCTTGTAGGTACGAATCACTTATATGTCTGTAAGAATTCTCAAGCTGAGCAGAAATATTATTTTGGAATTGCAAACCTCTCACTTAGGAGGACACTCGAGAATTTTAGCTTACCACAATGTGAAAAAATATTTTTTGGGATCGCCTTAAATATGATATTCAAAATCTTGTGTCGGAATATTTGGTTCTGTTGAGAACAAAGTTGAGACCAATTAAGACCTCGATTCTACTACAACCTTTATCCATTCCAAGTCAATGTTTGAAGGAGGAGGTTTCAATGGATTTTATCCACAAGTTTACCTAAGTACGAAGGAAAAAGTGTCATCATGGTAGTAGTTCATAGAGGTACCAAGTATGCACATTTTTAGCAATTATCTCATCCATTTAAAGCGGTACGATTGCTCTTGCATTTATGGAGAACAATTCAAAAGCTACGTAGGCAAGTATTATTGCAAGCAACAGGAGAACCCATTTTTCACTGAGAAATTTTTGGACGAAGGTATTTTCTTGTTTGGGTACTAAGCAACTCATAGCTCATCTTATCATCCTCAATTAGATGAAATACGGAATAGTGAACAAATTTTTGGAAGAAATGTCTTGGTTTCTTTGTATCTAATAAACAAACGCAGTAGGTCAAGTGGTTACCTCGTTTGAATGGTGGTATATTGCTATTTCCACAATACGACAAAACTGTCCCATTTGGTTCTTTATGGATATCATCCACTATCCATCACATCTGTATTTAAAGAGAGAATTCTAAGGTTCAAAACGATTAAAGTCACATCGACATCAAAAACAAGCTATCCAACTCCTAAAGGATAACCTAAATTTGACAGCAATCGAATGAAACAACATGTAGATCAACATTGCAACGAGAGAAGTTAAGTATGGCGGTAAGGTATTTTTACGGCTACAACCAACACAAACAAATGTCTATCAAGCAATCTAAGAAGTACAATAAATTATCGACAAAGTACTATGGTATTTTCAAGGTGTTTCAAGGTTAATTTTATGGCACTTCTAGGTGGAGCTTCTTACTTGTCTTCAACTAGTGCATCCAATTTTCCATGTTTCATGCTTAAATAAGGTTATAGGTGACAAACTTGATTTAAAACAATATTTTCAATACTTTATGAGGAAGGAAAATCATATTAGAACCCTAAAGGAGTCATGGAAGCAAAGAACTAAGCAGCTGTAAATCGATACGATTTGAGTATCTCCTTGATGGAAGAACTTACAGTGATTCCACATGGGAGGATGAGAATTTTATACCAAAAGCATCTAGAACTACTTGAAAGCATTGAGGACAACACTTTTTGAAGGAGAGGGAATGTTGGGTCTATGTTACTAGTGTAGTGCCTTATTATTCACATGTCCCCCTTATTGTTATTTTTGTACCCTTGTAGTCCCCATATTGTTGTTATTGTGCCATAAAAATACCACTATTATTATTATTGAGCCTACATTATTATTGTTGGAGTAGAAACATGGGATTATAAGTGTCACCCCATAATTTTATATATAGAAATGAGTTTTTTTAATTTGTATTATGTAAAAATTTTTCATTTATGTAATATAAAAAATGGGTTTCCCCCTGGAAGGAAGCTGATTTCTAAGTCGTTGATCTCTCCATTTCTTCTATTTTGCGAGATGGTTCCATAACCTTGACATCACTTGCACATTTTACATCTTCCCTAGATATTTTGTTACCTTTAAGGCTGAAAATCGTTATTTTGGACTTCTCTTATACTCATGCAATCAAAGAACTTATTCATGCCAAGTAATAGCTCTCTGCATCCTCGGGATTCTTCAAATATCCATCAAAAGTAGGTTTCTTAGCTTTTAAGCTGTTTGGCAGTATCCCATGTGATGCTCATCACTGCAAGGGTGATAAAATGCTTGATCATAGTGTTTGTCAAAACCATAACTAGAATAGTACATGTGTCAAAATCACCTCTCCTATAAAATGCTCAAAGAATCAATCATTTATGATCATGTCATCTCTATACGATTTGTGATCTTAGCAAGACCTACTTCCATATGCCCATTGCTGGTCATCCTCCTCTCCATAGCTGATCTGAGTGGTCCTTGTCTCTACAATTATTACAAACTACGAATAATCATTCCATTAATTTTGCTTGTTTCTCCTATTCTTGCATGATTTTTTCATTATATGCTTTGAAACTTCTTATTTATTCCTTCAAACTCCTTAATGTGTACGAAGTCAAAGAGTTCCCAAAACCATGCTTCTCCATCGGTTCGCAAAGGGAGAATGTTTGTAGTCTACCATCTTTACGAAGTCATCTTGATCTCTTCCTACGAGAATACTATGTTAGCTAAGCCAAATCATAAACAAACCAACGTACCTCAATATAATTCTAGGGAGGATATCTCACTGTAGGAAGCAGAAAATATTAGCACAATACATATATAAAAATAATCATATGAACGTTTAATCATTTTCTACGATCATTATCCATTTTTTATGCAAAATACTACAACCATAAAACCAACTAGACACAATTCATGCATAATAACATGTATGTGACACATGCATACACATTGTTCAAAAATTGACATTCATAACCGATTCATAACCATCATACATGAATGACGACGATATCAATCAATTACACCATCGCTTTCACATGGTGACACTACGCAACGATGACCAACACGAAAAAACTCATAGTCCATAAACATAACAACACATATGCAAGCAACATGAATGCACGAACAACACACCTCCATCTAGTCCAAAGGGGTGAACCATGCTGCGATACCATCGTAACATCACTCCACATTTACCAAATTCATAGGTCCACGGAGGTAAACATGTGACGAGGAGGCTACTATGATGTGAAGTTCAACCCGTAGGTCACTTTGAGGAATTGGAGCGAACCGTTAACACAACCAAATTGATCATACACACCACAAATAGAACCTCCGGGAGCTACCCCACCTTTCCGAGGTGACCAACCTCTCGGGGAAAATTTGCAAATCACGGACCTAAAGCCCCATTCGCGGCTCCCTTTCCAAGCCCTCCAAGTAACTATGGGTCCTATTTTATCCATGAGCTTGCATGATTGTTAAAATATTTTTACCACCTACAATGCTATCATCAAGCTGAGGTTAAGAGTAAATTTTAAGGCTACAAGACCCATTCATTGCCCGAGAACTTCATGGAATTGACATAAATGGTATGAAAAAATAGAATAAGATATGTTTTATATTATTGAACAAAAATTCTTGGATCCCTACTAGTCATGTGATGGGATCTTGGAGAGCCCCAAGATCTAAAAAGTTGAAATAAGATCTGCCGAGGTCCTTGCCAAAATTAGAATACCCGAAAGAAAGAACAAAGAAAATAAAACCACAAAGAAACTTGTTTTATTAAGAAAGAGAATAAATGTCGAAGCTACATTGTGGTAGACAATACGTCGCTTTTAAGCGGGCTTGTTATTTATAGCCTTTTTTGAGTTATATTACCATGTGTGAATACCATAGACCAATACCATGAAGTAGAATACCACTTACAATATGCATGGGTAAATCCCTTGTGTGGATGAATACCAGGGGTGGATACATACCATGGGTCATACAATACCATGGGTGAATAAATATCATGGGTGGATGAATACCATGGGTTGATGCCATTTACAATACCATGGGTAAATTCCATGGGTGGATGGATAACATGGGTAGATGAATACCATGGGTTGATGCCATTTTCCATTAGGATCATTTCTCCTCCTTAAGAAGCAATGGTCCCCACGACTAGCGAAGTTCCCTCTTGAGAGAACGCTGTTGAATATGAAGAGCCCTTTGAAGAAGGGTTTTGTGTAGTTAACCCATAGCAGCGATGAACGAAGATCCAGAGATAGAGATACTGTAATGCTTGTGACTATTTGTGATATTGATAGTGTGCGGCCTAGCAAATGGACTTCGATTGGTGAGTTGTGGATGAACCAAAACCATGACAAACAAAGATCCAAGGATAGAGATACTAGCAATAGTTAACGATAACGAGCTGTGTGACTAACGATGTGCGGCCCTGTAAATGGACTTTGATGAAAAAGATTTTGTGCGGTTGGACCATAAGCGTGATGCTAATTGTTGATGAGTAGCAGTGCCTACATAGCTTAGGGTGGGAGAACTTTACATGTCTCGAAATAACCAAATCGAACAACACTATGATCGGCCCGGTAGATGTGAAACGGAAGGTGCCTACAAAGCGGTGGAGGCATGTCTCCAAGGGGAACCGCTCAAGATACGCTACGATTTAAAATAGAATAACACAAGTCGATAACTAGAATGTTTATTGTAACTATTTTTTGAAATGGAATGATCATTACGCATCTTCTCATGTGTTTGAAACTACTGTCTAGAACTCTGAACCCATGATTAACGGCTGAGCATTTAGCGAGTACGAAATTTCTGAAAAATAGTTGATTTTAAATCAACAATAACACATTCGGACTACGATTCGACGGAAGTAAATTTTTGAACTTGGGTGATTTTTCGAAGAGCTCGGTCCACTTCCATTCTTCGAGTTCAACAAAATTTTGAAAAATGACGGAAACCGCCGTCCATGGTGTCGTCGACGTCCTTCAACATTGCTGATTTTGAATCATGATATCTCCCCTCATCCGAACTCCAATTTTGGCCGATTTTTTCTTTTGAATTTGAACGTTTTTCACGAGAATCCGGAATCTGTGGTCTTTTTTTTGTAAATTTTTTCACCAGTTTCGGATATATTTGAGAAGCACCAAGAGGTTCATGGAGTTTTTACACGAAGGGTTATTTCTTAAAAGTCAACCTTTGAAATAGCCAAGCCCCATTCCCATGATTCGCAGATACGTTGTGATACGGATCTTGCGGGAGGCCCAGATCTAAAAGTTGAAATGGATCTAACAAGATACGCAAAATTAGGGGAATACCGAAGAAAAAGAGAACACAAAAGAAAAATAAAACCACAAAGAAAGTTGTTTATTAGTGAAATAAATGTAGAAACTGCATTGTGGTGAACATCATCCTTTTAAGCGAGGCTTATTGTTTATAGCTTTTTTTGAGTTATAATGCATTGTGTAGATACCATAGACCAATACCATGAGTGAATGCACTTACAATACCATAGGTAATCCCATGTGTGGATGAATATGAGGTGGATACATACCATGGGTCACTTACAATACTGTGGGCGAATAAATATCATGGGTGGATGAATACCATGGGTAGGTGCCATTTACAATGGGTAAATTCCATGGGTGGATGGATAACATGGGTAGATGAATACATGGGTTGATGCCATTTTCATTCGGATCATCATGACATGAATTTCGTTAAACATGTCACAAAGATGCATTCTACAATTTTAAACAATAGATATGAGCACATGCGTCTCATACATATTTGATAATTTCTAGAAGTTCTAATTCCTTATATCATTAGGCTAACGATATCATCTATTAGGTCATATATTCATTTGCTCGTTCATTTATAGGTCAAAACATTAGAAGACATACATTTTCATTGTCATAAAACATACTCCCATAACTATGATATAAACAATATAAATACAAAGGATACAACGACCATAAATGCCACATAAAAATCCAATACATTTACATATAAAATACCAAGAAAGGAACTATTAATGAATGAAAAAATCCAACCCGGTCGCTGGAACTACCACGTTCACAGTCATAGATTGGTTGAGCCAAATATCTCTTCATCAATCACCCATGTGTTATATTCCAAGCATGAATGTGGGACTTAAACAAAAAAATAAACTAGGGAATCCGGAAGGCTAAACCACCTCGCCTCATCGATAGGGAAACAAACTTTATTTCAATCACTCACCGGAATCATTAGGCCATAAAAAAACATGGATATGGTGTATTTCTCCACCTACAGTGAGGGTGTTTTTGTCTCGTAGTCTCTAAGTTCTTCTAATCCATGACCGATCATGGATCACTAGGCCATAGCCAAGATGCCACTCTCAAGGATTTCACAGCGCATCACATCTTTCACCCAAGCCCAAGGATTCCTAGGCCAAACACGTCTGTGTTCTTTTGTATATCCCACCATTTACCGATTGAGGATTCATAGGCCATTGAAGGCACAAAATACCTATATTTACGCCTTTCCTACGGTTTAGGGGTGATTAAACGATAGATTTACCCAATCATAATCTCTCTAGGATCACTAGGCCATGTGTTATTTCATTTAGAGAATCCACCTCCTGGAGGTTTAAGATCCACCTAAAATCCGGGCTCAGCAAAAACATGAGATCACATCACACGATGGCTATACGTAAATGGGAAGGAAAGACTATTTGTCACATGGAAAAAACCCATGCTAATAGCAAATGGAACCAGAACACACATGTATAATGATTCATGCCAAATCTAGTAAGAGTACACATGCAAATTGATACACCAAGTAAACCCACCACGGATGCTTGATCCTTCTCTTCCTTGTGATTTTTTCTTCCTCTTCACCTTATTTACCTTGCTTAAGTCCAATTCTTATGTGTCCAAGAAAACTCAGGAGTATCCCGAAGTGAGAGAGAGAGAATAAGCTCCAAAAAAGGCAGGCGACAACGGTACCAGCGGTCATAAAGGCTTTTTGTCAGTTGGGCTTATGTTTTCTTATTTTTCCATTATTTTCCTTCATTTTCCTCCTCACCAGTAACACCTTCTGACCTTTCACCTTACTTTTCTCCTAATTTTCATTATTTCATAAATAAGCTGCCCGAAAAATTCCATTTTGCCTTTCAATATGTTGTTGCCTTTTCAATTTCATGCTTCATAATAAAGCAAATGAACACCCACGCTGATGCCCAAAATTGTGGAATAAGTGTACGTAAATGTCGTTATTATCTTCCCTTTATTAAATTTTTATTACATGTAATTTTTAGGGAGTTGTTACACCAATATAACGAAGGTATGTGGAGAAAAATTCAGTATACTTAAATGCATTCGAACGGATATCTTGCGAGATACAGCACGGAAAAACATGTGGCTCCTATGTTTAACGACAGCGAACACATCTCTAACTATGCTTCTAAGTGTTTATATTAATGTTACAAATGTCATAAGTTGATTCGGTAAGTTTTAATGTTTATCTTCAATTAAGGTTCGAGTTTTAGGGCTTACACGCAAGTTTCACGAACTCCTTAACATGCAAATTATAATGAGCGAAATCTCTCACTTTCAATGAAAATATGTCTAAAGGATGAAGAGACGAAAGTATGCATGCATGCAAAATTCAACAAGCAATATGTTAATTGCAATTCCTTTTTTAATGCAATTGTTCAATTCTAATGCGCTCATAAGCAGTATATGCCAATGAAAAGATTTTTTGTTTTCAATTTCACTTAATTTTCAAATGAAATCTAAGATATTAACCTAATAATTGATAAAATAAAATATTCGGAAACGATCAACGAAACATCAGTTCCTTCATGTGATCTAATAACCAAGAAATCAACTTACTAATGACCTAATTGAAAAAAACAGAGAAAAATATAAAAAATTTCTTCACCAAAAATGGCACTCAAAACAAAAATGAGATGAAGGGTTTACGATAAGCCCAAAAATACACTTGAAAAGGACGGAGAGGAGGACTGCATTTGGAGAACAAAGTTAATCGAGAGAAAATCAAGAAAAAAGGCACATTTTTGCATCAAACAAGGAGTTAATGCAAGTCTTGAAAGGATAGGGTGCGTTGCAATGAAGGTACGGAAGAAAAGTAGTGCCTTTGCAACGCAAGTACTATAAAGAAAAGTTGGGGTGCCCAACATAGAACTCTATCTCTAGACCATATGAAACATTGATAAGGGGGTACGAGGTTTTGTCACAAAAGTTGCAACTAAAACTCAATGAAAGGGTCTTCTAGGTTTGTTCAAGGCCCGGGTGACACGGTGAAGGTAAAACAGAGGAAAAAAAATGCCAGGACAAGGAAACCACCAAGGGAATGAATCGATCTCTAGTGGAGTGTGGGAATTTGTTATATGGAGATATATGACTACGGTCAAAAGAAAATATTTCACTAGACCTAGTGGCCTGGTCTAGAAACAACAAAGGAAAAATGATACCATGTTTTCCTTAAAAATGGTGAAGAGCAGAGATAAGAGGCCTACTTAGAATACTGTCATAATCTTATACACACATATACATGTCCAATCCTATCTTTGATCGCTATAATTAGAACTTACGGATACAAACACAACAAGCCAAATATGCTCGGCATCTATATGGCATTACCACAATCACTTCATTCAATGGATCAACATAACATTAAAACATGTGAACATCAACATCATATATAGCAAAAAAATATATTACTATGTTAACATAAATGGAGAAGAGTTACAACCAAATATGAAGGTTTATCATGGATGGGAAACTCTTTTAAAGCAGTTAAACTTGTCCTTCTGACACAAAGCACACATCTTATGTCACCACAATGCATGGAATAATGACTCTCACAAAAAGAAAATAGCATGAGGTAGAATATATCTCAAAATCTAACTCCTAGCTTGTGGATGGCGGTAAATATATAAAGAAAGGGATGGCGGTTTAGGAATTAAGTCAATTTTCCAATCTAGGCTTGATATCCACTCTTGATGGGGGTGATGAGCTCAAGGGATAAGGGGTGAAATATCCCAAGGTAGGATAGGATATGATTCGAGGACTTTTCTCAAGGTAAATAGTTAGAACAACCTGGAACCTTCTGGAAGAAAGGCTTTGGAATTCTTTTTATTTTCATTAATTTCCTAGAATCAATATGCCCCCGGTAAAGGGGCATCTTGTTCAGTGATCAACGTGGGTCTAGAGAGAGCCCGCTTTGTTGTTGAGATCTAGTCCCTAAAGGGATAGGGTGTGTTGGGCACCCAATCTAGGTGGATATCGGTAGCCACCCACCTACTTCATTTGGACCCACACCATACGATTCTTGCATTTTCACATTCAACAACACTTAATATTTTTAGCGAGGTTTTTGGGTCGTGCACTCCGGGCTTGTTTTCGGCCTTAATAGTCCGAGTGGATATTGGTGACACCACCTATTCCATTGAACCCTACATCGATTGGTCGAGTTTTTAAGTTGCATCTGGCTTACTATTTTTATGGAGTTTTCGGGTCCCTAAACACGGAGGCCGTTTTGAGGCCCACAACGACGTTTTTTGAGAGCTTTGGAGACTTGTGGGTCCATGGACCGGTGTTTCTAAAATTAAAGTTGTACTCCTCGGATATGTCTCTAACAAGCTATTGAACGCGTCAGGTGGAAGTCGGATGCCAAGATTACTCGTCCCCGGGGAAGTTGAAACACTAATTTACCCAGCAGGACCCACAATTTTGAGCGCTTCATCTCCTGAAGTTAGGTTTTGGACGTTTCGGTTTTTCCATTGTTTCTAAATAATAAATAGGCCCTCGACTTCATTTGTAACATAGTTCGAGAGGTCGGTAGCCATCACATCTCTTCTTAGAGATTAAGCCCATCTTACTAGCTATTTATTTCCATTATGTACGTAAGCATATTTAAGCCTTTGATATTAATGAAATGACACATTATTTCCTTTGCTGTCTCTCTATGTTTATGGATTGTTCTTGTATTTTGTTCCATTTTTTCATAAATTCGGATCGGTTGTATCGAGCATTCTACTCTTTCTTTGTTTTTCTTTGCATGTCCCACAACGTGGTTAGGGTATGAAATTGAAAAGGGATCGATTTGGTTGAACCCTTGCAAGATGAACCCTCACAAACCTGATGACCTCCCCGCAGGGAAAAGAAAGAAGGAAGCGAAGAGAATCCTATAAAAATATTGCTCAGGAGCCCTGCGAGAAACAAAGGAATGCGATGATGGATAATTTTCTCGGTCCTTCAACAAGCCCACCTACGGCATACGCATCCATGACCACTCTGGGCGCCACTCCCTTCAAGGTATGAGTAAAATTTGATGTTCCTGTGTTTGAAGGAAAAATAGATGCGAGAGAGCCATGAATAGATGGTTGAATTTGTTGAAGGTATTTCTTGATCATGATTTTCTTTGACAAAGAAAATATTATTTTTTTGCACTCCTCCGAGAAACCACCTCTGTGTCGGCCCGGTAGGAAGCCTCACCGGTGAACAAGAGGATGAAGGGAAACCCTCTCTGTTCTTGGCCACACCCACTTGGAATTCGTTTCAAGATGACATCAAGGAACAATATTACCCTGTGGGGAGCTATGAGGACAATTACATCCAATGGACCACGTTGCAGCAACAAAGGGATCAAGATGTGCACGAATTGACGAATCTATTCCATACCCTGCGCACAAAGTTGGGTATTGAAGATTCAAAGAGACATTTGGTGCTCAAGTACTGCGGCTGTCTACACAAACACATTCAGGAGGAAATGGAGTTCCTCAACATTACATCGCTTGGCACACCATATCGCTATGCCCCCAAGATCAAGCAGAAATTTAAGCAGAAGAAGCGAGACTTTGGATCTACGAATTTGAAAGGTGCCCCCAAACCGAAGAACAAGGGGCAAGGCCAAAGCAGTGTGAATCAGAACAACACCACAAATCAAAAGAAGGATACAGGGAAGTGGTGTGAATTTCATAACAACCCCACTCATAGCTCAAACGAGTGTCGGGCCAAACAGTCATTGGTGGTCGAACTAAAGGCACCCGAATCAGATGCATTTTCTCATCTTGAGTCAAAACCAGACAAAGGCAATGATAAAGGGAAGTAGATCATTGATGTGGATCCCAGTGCCATTGTTTCCACCACCAAGATCCAGAGGGAGGACCCAGAGGATCCAAAGGAGGGGGATCACCTCTTCCATTCACAAATGTGGGTGAAGGGTTCTCCGCTGCAATTTCTTGTCGATAGCGGAAGAAAAAAGAACCTCATTTCAGCAAAGGTCATGAAGCAGCTTGGCCTATCGACCATAGCACACCCGCAGCCATATATCATCGGGTGGCTCCACCCAGGGAGAGATATCTGCATCCGCCAACAATTCTGCCTTCTATACAACATCAAGCCATTCACATATGAGGTATTATGTGATATTGATCCTCTTGATGTAGCTGATGTATTATTAGGCCAACCATACTTGTGGAGGTGACATGATGTGTATGAGTCTAGGCCTCATGCTGTTATTATTACTTTGGGAAATAACTTGTACAGGATACCCGAGGTAGTATCGCCTCCTGTCATCTCTTTGACTATTGCAAAAAAACGTAGTAAGATTGTTTCCCAAACCAAGAAATTAATTTTCCTTACAACTTGTTCACAGGGAAAGAAGAATATTGTGGCCACAACCTCGAAACAGGGCTCCCTTGCTTGGATGCAGCAGATGGAAAATTCATGGAAGAATACGAGGACATTTTCTCCTCACTCACAGAGGTTCCTCTACACTGTTAGGACAAGCACTCCATTGATTTGACCCCCAACGCCTCGTTGCCTGATGTTGCCATACCTCCTACAAATACACATTTAGAATCCACACATGTACTGTCTGAGGCTAATAAAGAAACCAAATTTACTAAATGCATCCAGCATGTTTGCCCACTAGTCCATGACATCTTCAACAAATCTAATACCTAGTTCAACATAATTTGCTTCATCTCAGGGAGGATCTCAATGCAATGGGGACCATTGCTTCCAAAGGAGGGAGGAATGATCCAAGTGGATATCGGTGGCCACCCACCTATTCCATTTGGACCCACACCATCAATTCTTGCAGCTTTTCACATTCAACACCACTTACTATTTTTAGCAGGTTTTCGGGTCCTACACTCTCGGAGCCGTTTTTGGGCCTTAATGATCCAGGTGGATACTGGTGGCCACCCACCTATTCCATTTGAACCCCCACCATCAGTTCGTTCAGTTTTTAAGTTGCAGCACAACTTACTATTTTTAGCAGTTTTTTGGGTCCTGAACTTCCACAGCCGTTTTTAGGCCCTAAACGATGTTTTTTGGGAAAACGGGGAGAAACATGGGTCGATTTTTTTCACATCGAAATTTCTACTCGGATATATCTTTGTAATGAGCTATTGAGTGCGACAAACGAAGATTGGATGCCAAAGTTATGTCCCCGGGAAGTTGAAACACCAATTTACCCAAACGAAACCCACAGTTTTGGCGCTTCATCTCCTAGAGTTAGGTTTTTGGGCGTTTTAGTTTTGCCATTGTTTCTCAATAATAAATAGGCCCTCAAGACTCACTGTAACATAGTTTAGAGGTCGGTAGACACCACATCTCTTCTCAGAGATTTTCTACCAGCACCCTAGCTATTTTATTTCTGTTATTTGATATTAATTAAATGACGCATTATTTTTGCTGCATCTCTATGTTTATAGTTATTTCTGTATTCTGTTGCGTTCCTGCATAAATCTGGATTAGGGCCTAAAAATCATTGAAATGAAGCAATTAAAGGCAAAAATTAAGAGTTTTGAAAGATTCATGCTTAGGGCTTTATGTAGGGATTATGACAAGGTGTTCAAGGATTTGAATGATCTGGTTTGAAGTCCTATTGACCAGGTGTGACAAAATGGCCTATAACACCAAGGATGACTTGGAACCTATTGTTGAGGGGATGCTTTCCAAGATATATGGGTACTTGGAAATTAGGATGAATATTGTTAAACATAATAGGGGGGAATTGTGGTACGAGATCTAAAGGTATACTTGAGGCTCTTGGTTTCCAGGGTCTTCTTGGTGCTAATGCACATAACCATTCTATTACTGATTCCTCCCCTTGGTATATTTCTTTTAACCCAAGTAAAGAGGGGAATTTCTTTGTCGGATGTTCTCATGCACATATAACAAAAATGAAAATATTTTCTAAAGGACATTCTTTAATTGGGTGATTATTTCTACATCTAGAAAAAAAATAGAAAGGATTAATTTTTCATCTTCTTGTTTCTTCTTAATTTATCAAGTATTTAATTGCAAACTAAGAGTGCTAGGAATATCTATTTCAAAAATTTCTAGTATTTTCCTTATTTCATCTCTAATCACACCACATGTTTCAAATTTGGCGATTTTAGAAAATGTATCTCTAATTATCTTATCATATTTGACTTGAATCCTTAATAATATTTCCAAAGATGACTAATTTATGCAAAATTTAGATTTCAAGCATCTCCCCCCCCCCCATAAAATTAAGAATATTAATGGATTCATATGAAACTCCTCCTAGAAAAATGGTTCGAATGGTATCTTGATCAATATTTTTTTTTTCTAGATCATTGGAGATTATATCTAAATATTTCAAGGTATTCCTCTAGACTTTCCTCATCTTTTTGTGTCATTTTAAAATTCTCCTCTCTTAAGTATCTTTCCTTTCAATATTCCTGATATTTTCTAAGAAATACTTTATGCATTTCATCCCACGTTTGAATTGTAGCTCCCCCATCTAATGATCGAATGCATGGTTGAGTCCTTGAGAGTGGCGAGAAATATCTTAATTTTTTATGCATCATTTGAATAATCATAATTGTGACACAATATATCGAACTTGAAAAATATGTGCAATGATATTTCGTAAACATACCATGGAAATGAGGTAAAATTGATGGGGGGATTCTCTTCATTTATGTTATTTCAGTAGGGTCCACAATAGGAAACCCCAAATTCACCTCTTCCTCATATCTTATATGTGTTTCCACCTCTTTGTTGGAGTGGTGTTCTTATTCATCCTCTACCATATCTCTTCCTTTCCACATTTGTAGGAGTCTCTAGATATATTATTGGGTTGAAATATACTTGAAGCTCTAGGTGCTTAATTTGGATCCCTATTATTGTTTCTTCCATCATAGGACTTGCTCATAAGTTCACATATTTCATATTTATCTTATTTTAGACCTTCAATCCTTTGAGTTACTTGCGAAATATTTAAATTTATCAATGGATTTATATATTATTTTCTTACTCTTATAGATGTACTTGCCATCAAGTTAGTGTTTGAAGGGGCGTGTTCATAAAAAATAATTACTTTACTCCACATTTAAATAT
This sequence comes from Pinus albicaulis, assembly GCA_034641835.2. Lineage (NCBI taxonomy): Eukaryota > Viridiplantae > Streptophyta > Pinopsida > Pinales > Pinaceae > Pinus > Pinus albicaulis. The sequence goes on along the minus strand of JAXQQM020076972.1, from coordinate 6,932 downwards.
ACCCCTAATATCTCTGGCTAGATATATATGGTACTAGGATTTCTTTAGAACCAAGGGATAATAAAATCACTAAGTGAATGCGTCGGCATATTAGACTTGAAATTTTTTTGAAGTGAGGTCGTCTTCACATATTGCTATAATTTTATATTAGTAGATCTAGAATGCTAGCACCTGGAAGAAAAGTAAATTCACACAAAACAATTCTAAAAAATAGACAAAAAAATTAACTATTAATGTAGTATTCTCTTTTAGTATCTCCCTGGAAATGGAGCCAAAAATGTCGGTCAATTTAATTAACTAAAATTCAACCACTAAATTATTAATCCAAGAATGTAAACTTAGATATAATACATCATATGTTTGGAGGTTAGAACATTAATTGACCTTATAATCTATCACATTAGAATCAAATTATCACAAGAAAACCAAACAAATTGAAAGTCAAGTCTACAGGGTGTGTATTTGCTACATGCTAGACTTAAGAGAAGTTTTTTGTGAGCATAGGAGATAGTCTTTCATTCGGCCATAAATAGAGTGTTACTATCTCATTTACAAAACAAGTTTGTAACATTTTCTTCAATGGAAGCTAGTCTACTGTAACTATTAATGAAGGAAACCATTTATATAAATGAAATGGAAGGGATGTCTGATATCTAGGGTATAAATACAAGGTCTCTTCACCACAATATTTCATATAGACTTCAAAATGTTCATGCAACAAAATTACAATCGCTATCATTCCCTTTAGTATGGAACCCCCATTTTATCAATCATGCACATAAATAAAAAAATAAAGGAAATATAAGAGATATTGTAATCGCTAGGGTTTTAAAACACAGGCCCTTCATCACATGTTGCAATCTTTCACGATGTTTGAACAAGGTATTCATGCAACCATGAAGAATTACAACTTGTTTTCCTTTCCCTTTAGTAGTCAATCTTTCTTCTGAAATGAAATCAACTATAAGTAATAATAATAAAAAAGAATCACTATATTCCAAGAGAGTGAATTTCAAACCTAATTATAAGTTAGAGAGTGAGCACATAGTTTTTTTATGAAACCAAAGGATATTGAATTACAAATAGAATCATAGATAAAAAAAATGGAATCAAGTGCATGATATTTCCAATGATTAATATGCAATCTAGTCACATTATAGATAATTAATACACACCTTGGTTATTAAGGAAGTAATCGCACAATCTAGTCATGAAACAAATTATTACATAATTGAGTTACAAACCAAAGAATTAATGATAAGAAAGCCATAAATAAAACACACATGAACTATAATAAAAAAATAATGAAAACAAAGGGAATGTGGTTAATTTTGTGTAGGAATTAAGATTATGCTAAGAGGGGTGAATTAATATAATGTCCAATTTACACTTAAAAAAAACGAAACCATATATTGAATCAAACACACAAGTAGAACTTGAGAACAACAGATGTAAGTGAAAATTGATAGAGCGAGAAAACCACAAAGCTCATTTCAATGATTCTTGTTGGAACCAACCTTCTGTTACATCAAGTTACTAGCACCAACTAGAAGGAGACACCAATCCATTGATTTATAGGAACCAACTAAAGGCGACACCAATCTTATGATTTATAGGAACCAACCTGAAGAATACATCAATCCCATAATTTACAAGCACCAACTTGAAGGATAGACTGATCCAATGATTTACAGGCACCAACCTATGAGGAGACACTGATCCCTAGATTAATTATGAGCCTTTTTTTTTTCTCTTTTCTTCACGATTCTAAACTTTTCTCTATGTTTTTCACTTTACAACTTTGTCACTACACTTTTCTGATCATAGGATTGATCTACTCAAATATTTCTTCTCTTACATATTGCACCACTCATTTTTACTTCAACACCAAGTCTTAGAAAACATGTTTTACTTAACCACAAGCATTCTTCATATTGATCATCTCAAGCCAAAACACTTTGTACTTCAGATAATTTTTTAGGCATAAATATTCTTTGCATAGTACAATCATCAGAATTCCCTTTGATCCTCATGTTTGGATAGATTCCTTGCATATATTACATGATTTTTTTAGATTTATCTTCATATTTCGTTGTGATTGGCCCACAAACTTTAATATTATTTTCACTTCCTCTTTATCTCAAACCAATTCTTCATCGCATCACATCCACACCGAGACAATTAATTTTCCTGATTCAAGTCATTTATTACAAGTATCTAGATCCAGGCCAACACTTCATGGAGATACAATCCAGGTAGAAATGATTCCTTGAATCCCCTTTTGCTTCTAATGCCATCAAATTCCCAAAAGTGATTGGAAAATACCATAGGCTTAAGTAAATTTCCACCTAAATAAAAAATGTCTAGGAAATAAAATATATGGATGGCTTGGATACTAATTATTCATAACTTCTTATCCCTAGGGGATAGACCACCAAGCTATTGATGTGACCAAGGTTCGAGGCCATGATCCAAATAATTGTTCCAAACAATTTGGAATATGGGTCATTTCCTTAGGGGGGACATGATCTAAAACCCTAGATCCCATACTGACTAACCAGTTTTAGGTTCTTGACCGTCAAATCCACATGACATTATGTTGGGACCATTTCCTAGATGATTTATTTGAAAAATGCATAATATGGGTCTCTTCTTAACAAGGAAACTCTTGAACTCCTGGATTCCTCGATACCAATCTCTAACTATCTCAAGGGATAAGCCATTAAGCTCTCATGATCATGATATTATACTTTGAACTTTTATGAACATCCATATCAGACACTAGAGACCCATTATAATCTAGTTTCAAGTGTCTCAGTACTAGTATGATTATTGAACTGGTAGACAGATCATTAACTAATAGATTCTACAATTGATGAAATTTTCCCCATCACACTGACAATTTCCTTGTCACATAGAAACATCACGTATTAGAGTGCTCAAGTATTGATATCTATTCTCGATACTCTAATATATCATACCTCTATGAAACACTTCCCCTATGTCAAACCATTACAAGTTGGAACCTTGACCATCCACACCAGTTATCAAACTATTCTTTAATATTGGAATGGGTCTAGTGAAACACAACCCAGTAAAGTATGTATAGGGCACCAAGAGTTGAGCCCTTGGTTTTTTTTAAACAAGGGACATAATAAAATTATTTTAGCATTTTGGCCAAAAAAATAACATGAGAAAACTTTGTCAAGCCCACACTTGGCATGGTTCACGAGACCTCTAGGTTCGACACATCAAATGATATTGGACCAATCACTATCTTCCATGTGGTTCATCTACAATGTCATTGGCCACATCATTTTCCATGTGTCACTTACTAAAATTGCAATATGTTAGTTACAAAAGTGTGGTTGGCTAGCTAAAAACTTCATTTTTACCTACCATGTGTCACTCACTGCTACAACCATGTCATCTCCTTCCCACATCATCTTTTTACGACATCATACAAGATGTTGGCCTATTTTATGAAACGCTTTAACATTAAAGCATCCAATGTTTGATACAATAGTATCACATCAACCATTGTTACACCATACCATATATATGTCCACATCATACTAAGATGCTCAATCAACAAAGCATCTGGTGCGTAGTGTGACATAATATGGGACCCACTTCCATGTCATCTATTTATCACTTGTCACCATCTACTTCTACCACTTTTCTTCCACAAAAATTTTATTTTCTCATCCAAAAATGCCAAGAACAAGTGCCATGTGTCACTACCTAAGGGTTCCACACCATAAATCTTGCCAATTATCGTCCACATCACCACCACTTGTTGATTAACTAGGAACCACCTGCACATCCAATGACCAAAGAAGGAATCTAAAATATGAGTCTTTTGAAAAAACATTACTTTGTGTAGGAATGGACATCTAGATATCCAAATATGAATGTGGAATCAAATGAATGTGGTATCTGGTTCTTCCTATGACCTAGATATGATTTTGGACCCAAATGAACTAGATGCTATTGGAGTAAGTATTACACTAAGAGGGGGGGATGAATTAGTGTAATGGGAAGTTTCCATCAATTCAAACAATTAACCAATGAATAAAAATGTAACCATGATCATGCATCATCAAAGAACATTTTCACATCATCATAAGAGAATATCAGATGTATGTGGAAACCCTTGTGGGAGAAAAGAATAAATTATTTTTTATCTTCTTCAGTTTTGATTACATAGATTTGTAGGAACCAACATTCTCGAGGAACCCACCCCAAAAAAAAAAGTTATAGTCACCAACCTATAGGAGGCACCGAATTGAAATAGGCTACAATCTGATTGACGCACCAACCTTGATGATATGGGTGGAAACGTGAAGCTGGGTTACACTTTTGTGAGAATCGGGGCCGAAAACTTTTTTCGGCAATAGTTCAGCCGAAATTTCTTAGAAAGTTCGGCCGAACTCGTGATTCCGTTTAGATTGATGGCACACTGACGACATGGGCAAACAAAATTTTTTCCGAAGATGGGAAGACCGTTAACAAATGTTCGGCCGAAATTCCAACAAAAGTTCGACTGAACTTTTACTTTTAAAATAGTTTGGCCGAACTAGTTTCTATAAATAAATTGCCTGCAAAGTTGATTTGTTTACTGGTCTCATTATTCACACGTATTTTTGTCACTGTTGCTGCTGGTATTTTCGCACTTTTTTTCTCCTCCCGTCCGCGCTGTTGGTCTATTGGAGGTCTATTTGTCCGCGCTATTGCTCCTCTCGTCCGCGCTGTTGCTCCTTTCGTCGGCGCTGTTCGTCTACTGCAAGGTATGTTCTCTCTGTAATAGACATTTATGTAATAGAATGAGTGTAATGCTACTTTCACCAAAGTATCCTAAGCTTGAAATATAAAAGTTTCCATTGCCACTTGAAGTCACTGATTGCTTATGCTAAACCTTCTCACAAGGAATTCCAGGACTAGCTGCGCACCATCACTGTCAAATATGCTTCCCATTCTAACCTTGACCTTTGTAGGACTTTCTTTAATGCATGGATGTCTGTAATTTTCTTCCTTTCCAGAGTTGGATGTTTCAATAGCCGTAGTCTACTTATTAGACATTTTGGAGTTGATGTGACACACATGCCATGGATATTTCGACAACCTTGATTAATTGACAATACCATTTTTCTGTCTGTTCATTTTTCAGTTGTTTTACAACTCTCTCAATTTTTTCACAGTTGTGAAATCAATACTTCCTTCGTGCCAAAAAATTCAAATGCTCTCTCTGGGCCAAGGATTTCAAACACCATCCCATTTTCCATCCAATTCTCTGCATCAACAACCATGGTTTCCTCAGACTCAACAAGTTCACAGTGTCTTCCTCGGCATTAATTTTGCAATAGTTTATTTCTGTTGGTTTGAGGTTTTCTAGCCAGTATTCTGGTAATTGTCTTATCTAGTTTTCCAGGTCTGGGTAACTACGTGAGCACATACTCTGATTTTTAATTGTTTTTTTGTGATGATAGTTTTATATTCAGAATTTTCTTCGATAATACTTAAATGTAAAGTATTTTGAACAAACCAATAGTTTTATATTCAGAATTTTCCGATAATAATCATATGTGAAAAAACATTGCAAAGAATTTAGAACCAACTAGTTATCTTGATTATTTGTAAAAGCATTTTGTTTTGTTTTGTTTTGTTTTGTTTTTGTTTTTGTTTTGTTTTGTTTTGTTTTTTTTTGTTTTTTTGTTTTTGTTTTTGTTTTGTTTTGTTTTGTTTTTTTTCGTTTTTTTGTTTTTTTTTGTTTTTTTGTTTTTTTTTGTTTTTTTTTTGTTTTTTTTTTGTTTTTTTTTTCTTCTGCGTTTCATCCTATCAGTTGTAAGAATATGGGAAATCTGTATCATCCTATCAGTTGTAAGAATTTTGAAAATCTGTAACCATGCATGACTATATAACTCAATGCTAGTGTTGCTTTGTACTTATTGTATATATAGAATGAATCTATATGGACATTTCTGTCTAGTTAAATACCCTTCTGTTTGCAAGATTGATTTATCTTTTAAGATTTTGCATTTGTGTGTTGTATGCATCAAAGATTTCTATTCCCAATTTTTCTATGCACATCAATTCAACTGCACAAACAATTATCTAATTTAATATTATTGTCTTCTAAGTTAGTTTATGTTTTAAAAATGTGCAGTGTTGTATGTAGCAAAACATTCTATTACAGGTTTTGTTCTACATATGCATTCAGGTGTTTTGACATATCCTTGTGTGTTAGGTTATTTATGTTTTTAAATTTTTCAATGATATATTGTAAGCTTTTTATTACAGTTTTTGGTTTGCATGTTCATTTTGGCTGCAAAAATATTCTCTCCATTATAATATCATTGTGTTTGATATCTTGATTTATGTTTTAAATTTTGCACTCACATGTTTTATCATTTTGTAGCAAAGTATTTTATTACAAGTCTTTCTTTGAACGTTCATTCAGTTGCACATGGAACTATTGTAGATGTAGTCAATACTACAATACTGCACCTGTTAATATCAAAATTTGGATTGAATCACATAGAAATCATCTTTATCTATCTTCTTAAAGTATCAAGAAAGGAAAAATAATATTATATTCCATTGATTAACATTGACACAAATGGAATACAATTTTACTCACTGCTTTATGATAGAAAAATATGTGGATGAGTATTGCCCACATATCCGAAGTCAAAAGGGATAGATTAAAAAGGGATGCTCCGGTCATCTATAAAAGATAAATTAAAGAAGCATGACATATTAGTAATGCAAATTAGATATGCGTACCAATTATGTTCATATAACACAAAAAATAGATGATTCAATACAAATGTCACATAGAAGTCATATTTATCTCATGGGCCTTCACCTTAAATTATATATCTAGCATTACATTAAGCTATAGGAGATAAATCAAAGAAGCATCAGAAAAA
>JAXQQM020080118.1:0-173756 GCA_034641835.2 Pinus albicaulis | reverse complement strand
TAATAAGGAAATTGAGAATCTTCGATCTTTGATTTATAGTTGTGCTGAGAAAGAGAAGCCTCAGATAGAGCAAAAGGTTGTTAATAAAATTTACAAGAACAAGAGAAGAACTGGCTGAGAGATGTGCTTAACTGCTTAAATAGGTGAGGTTGAAATGGACAATGTCATTTTGGTTCTGGGCTCTGATGCAAATATACTACCAAAGAAAACTTGGCAGAAAATGGGAGAACCTAGGATAGAATGGTCCATAATACAATTGCACATTGAAAATTAGCAATATATTATCCCAATGGGTATATTATTTGGGGTGATAGTTGATATCAAAGAAGTTAAGGCACTAGCTAACTTTGAATTTATTTAAATTGTTGATGATTTAGATTCGTATCCTGCGTTGTTGGGTCTAGATTGGGCTATTGACATGGATGCTATCATCATCCTCAAGCAAATAAGTATGGTGTTTGAAAACAATGGAACCAAGGTCATTGTTCCTTTAGACCCTACAGAGGGAGAAATATACATAGAAATGGTGCATGCAGAAGAGGATGTTGATCATATCTACAAGCTAACTATGAGGAATGAGGATTGCATCATTCCTAAAAAAGATGGTAGGCTTAGTTGGGAGAGGGATAATTCATGCCAAATAGACTCAGATGAGGAGTTGTAGAATTGGAAGATTCATTTTCATGAACTCTCGACACTACGCTACAACCGATTAACTAGATATCTATGATGTATATCCTCTGAGGTTTGTGAATGATCTTATTATGATGGTTTAGGTAGTGTCAATTTATTTTAATAAGAACTTGAAAAGGTTGTTCCTGAGTCACAAAGGTTCCATGTGCTTGATCTAGTTTTGCGCTCAACCCCAGCACGCTGGTGGGAAATGCACAAGGAATTTTTTTTATTATTGGTAAGAATGTACCCACATGATGGAACTACGATTTAGACAACCCAATACCTGGTTGGAAGGAACCTATATAGGCAAAGAATATATGTGCATTCATTTAGCCATTTGGAATGCAGCTTGGGGAGAATATCCTAAGCGAGGATGGGTGCATATATTCATTCATAATTTATGTAGGATACCCATGAAATGGTATCTGTAGATTGAGCTACGACGAGGCATGATAGAATGGGTTGTTGTAATATTCCTAAAATTTAGCTTTTAGCTAAATGGAATATTATGGATTATTTTGTCACTAGGTAGGTGAATAAATGGGTAGGGAGGCCCATAAATCTCCTTAGCAGGAATAAAAACACTTAAAGTGTGAAAGGAGACCTTCTAACTAGCTAAATAAAGCACCTTTGGGTATGAACAAGGGTTGGATCATGTTGAATGGGTCAACCTTGACCAAGTCAACAGCATTGTTATGGAGGAGTGGACATTAAATGAGGAATAACGCAGTTTTGGAGGGAGATTCATTGCATGAAGGAAATGACCTAATTGAGTGGGCTAAGGGAAAGGAAGCTCATAACTTATATAAGGAAAAGGATGGCAGCCATATTGGTTATGTTTTAGATTATTATTTTGTATGTGGTCTGTTTAGACTTCTTGCATTCTTTAGCTGTTTAGTTGATATTGCTGTGTTGTTTAGCACTAGGTGTTCTTGAGTGGGAATCCCATATCTTTCCTTGAGATGCCTCTTGGAGGAGAATTGCACTTCATTTCCACACTCAGGCTTAAGGCCAAGCTACAACCTTCTTCATCAGTGTAGTTTTTGTAGAATATTGTGCTGTGTTGCAAGGTGTAGCAGTGGAGAATCAGGTCAGGTGTCCTTAGAGATATTTTTGCAGTGGAGGAATGTTTCCATCCATTGGAAGGCCTGTAAAGAAGCCCCTTGAGATTTATTGACACATTTTGCAATATTCTAAGGATTATTTATCCCCTAAAGTGTAGTTTCAGTCTAGATCTTCATTTTTTTAGGGAGGAGTTGTAGGGGTAGTTGCAGTGGTTGTTTTGGGAGGTGATTTCTTCAGTGGAGGAGCCATTCTTTCATATGGATGATCTATTGGAGAAGAGTTGTAGGTTTCTATATTAGCTTTAGCCATATCTTCTCATTTTTTTTGTTGTAGCATATCTTCAGCCCTAGGGCTACAACTTACATTGGCACACTGTGTGCATTTTCCAGAAACCCTCTTGGGTTGTCTTGGAAAGTTGATCTAGTGCCCAGATCTGTATGTCTAGACTCTATTGGGGCCCATATCAGTACTTTTATATCATTATATCATCTCCAGTTGTATTTATTCTCAATATGACTGTGCTGTAGTTTCTCTCTGGCATTTTGTATTGTAACAACAGCTCATTTTAGGAGTGATTGCTTATGGGAGGCTTGTTTCCTCATTGTATATGGTTTATGCCTCACAATTTTGCATTGATTTGTTTTCCTAATACATAATTTTATGACTCCATATTGATATCATGGTTTCATGTGTTAAATAGTTGTTGTTGCTTCCATTTTATGAGCTATATTTCCACTTTTCCCATTTGGGAATACTACAATGGTATTGGAGCATAATCTTGGCTTAGCCTGTGCATTCAACCAATATGTCACCATAAGGAGAAGCTTCTCACAAGAAGAGAATATGTACAGAAGAAACATGGACAAGACTCCATTATTTGGAGGAAAGGAGGAAGAGGGGCTCTCAAAGCTTCTTCTTCAAACTATGCAGAGCATCAAGGGAGATATCAAGAAGATGAGAAGGGAGATGAGTAGGGAATCTCCAAAGGGGTTTGAATGTGAAGAAATCCCTAAATTTTTTCATGATGGGTGTGAACATGCAGCCACAAATTATGATCCACAATGTAGTATTATGCCTAGATTTACTGCAAGAGAGATGGAGGAAGAAGATGCATCAAAGGAGGAGACTTTGAGTGACTATCTTCAGGAGTGTGAATCTCAATCTTGGAGATTCAAGGAGCACTTGAACTTCCAAGAGTTTTGCCAACTCAAGGAGGAGAGTAGACCCCGCAATCACAATAGAAGCAAAAGAGGTAGATTCTTTCTGCCAATTGTTGATGGGTATCCACATGTAGAGCCAAGGATTGGATGGATCAGCTAGACTCATATTTACATTTACATCAAGTTTCAGAAAAGGAAGCCCTTAGGATAGCAGCGCTGCATCTTGAAGGTAAGGCTAGTACTTGGTGGTTTTATGAATCTTCTTCATTTAATCATGCAAATATAGCTACTTATGCAACATTCACTAAGAAATTAGTGAAGAGATTTGATGTAAAACAATCTAAAACATCTTTGATTGAGCTAGCTAAACCAAAACATTCAAAACCTTTTCATGAGTTGGAAAGATCTATTACACCAACTCCACTCCAAATTTCTATTGAGAGGGATAGAAACTTGTATGATACCTTGCCAAGGGCAAGATCCTCATTTCAGGAAGAGCTTTCTTCTCAAAAGCAAGACATGGAGATTCCTCCTTCAACGAAAGACCAAGATCTAGGGTCTGTCATTGTTGATGAGGTATTCTCAAATATTAATGAGGAGGAAAAGGAGAGAGGGAGTAACAACATTGTCACTTCAGGAGGAGAACCATCACCACATGGAGATGGGCATGAAGCTATTGCTTCAACTAGAGGAGCTTTTGCATCTTTGGAAAAGGTTCCGAAGGAGCAACATGTGATAGTAGTGATGGGCAGTAACACTTTGATCAAAGGAGGAAAAGAAAATGTGGATAAACATCAAAGGATGAGGAGCATGCACCCTTGTTTATTTCAAGGGATTTATATACATAAGAAGGAGATTGATTTATGCAGTGAAGGAAGGGACAAATCAGTCCACTCACCTATACAGTCTACTTCAAATTTTGATGTCTCTTTACATGGAGGCATTCCACCAGAGAGACCCCCTGATTGGAAGATGAATAAAGATTTCTCTCAACATTGTGCAACATTGATACATTTGGCTAAGGAAGGAGCCTTGGGAGGAGCTAGCACAACGCAAAGAACCTTTGATGGGTTCAAAGGAAAGGTGAGAAATTTTCTGATATGGACACTACCATCTCCCACTCATCTATTTGTGCTGAAATATAATGATTTAGAAATCTATGATGACATGAGCGTGATGTCAAAGGGCTACTCCATAAATTTAGGGCAGAAAATGATACTCCCTCACATAACGAAGATTTCTGAATATGACAAGAGGCTATTAACACTCTTGTATGCATTGGCGAAAGAATGGAAGTTTTGGAGGAGAGATACCTTTCAAGAGGAGGTTGACTTCCATGTACTCCAATCTTGTCTTGGGCAAGATCAGTTGCAAGAGAGCCAACAAAAATGGGGCGAAAATATTCCAACATGTGGCTTTGACATTGAGCATGTCAAAGAGGAAAGTTATGATGTGACAGGAGCTTCAATTCAAATTTCTACAATGTTGTCATTGTTGGGAAGCCTAGATCCATATTGGGAATCCCAACTATTGGTGGAATACTCCAAGAACCTCTTCACATGTAAGGTTATTGATGGGAAAGTGATAGATGGGAGGTATAGAGTGGTTTATAGATTTATTTATTTCCATGATCAGATATACTTGGCTAAAGACTCACAACTCAAGGATAAACTACTACATGTAGCCTATGAGATCTTGGTTTCCAATCCCACATGTTTCATTTGAACATACCATACTATCTTGAAAGGATTCATGTGGGAAGATTTCAAAGAGGTGATGCATTATCATATGACGAAGTGCATGGATTGTTTGGAGGGTGAGGAGAAACATAACTCTTGGGAAGAGTTATCATCACCATGTTGTTTCGGGAAATAACTCCCTAGAGGTTTGTTGGGTCAAAACCTCCACAGATCAGGGCATGCTACTCAAGAAGGACACACAACCACACTTGTTTGCTAAAAACTAGATAACATCGATAGTAGAACTCACCCATAATCCTACGTTTGATGTAGATCCCGCGAGGTCCAAACCCCCAGCAACCCTTCTTCCTCCACAACCTGAAAACAAAGAAGAAACGTGCACGGAAATCTAGTTGTATAGCATATATCTATCCCAAATGTCAGTGAAATCCATGTGAAACATCATATAAAAAATAATAAATGCTTAAATAATAATCTTTTCACATATGCAAGCAGATATTAACACGTGAATTCAGGAACAAGATGGTTCTTCTTCATTACGAACAGCATGTACAGTAGTGAAAAGTGGATAGATCACCTGAATCCTTCCACGATCTTCGAACAGACCGTCGTCCGGATCCGTCCCGCCCCTGCCTCGCTAAGATACTTTCAAGACTTGTGCACACGAGATGACATATAAATGGATGAACATCTCCAGGAAACAAGGGTTTCCTGTAAAAATCTGGGAAAGTGCAGGAGGCATGGGAAATCAGACTTGAATTGGGATTCCAACAGAGTATAATGTCTATAAATTTCTCTCTCCCTTAGGCCATGCACATGAGGGGCTTTTATACTCCCTCAAAGTAGTTTCAATCAGTTGGAAACAGTTGGCCACGTGCTGAGGTGGTTGAACTACTGGAGTAACCATCAACCTAGCTCGAAAATAGGGAATTTATATATATATTTTTAATGATTTTAATGGCATACGCAGAAAAGTGTGTATGGACTCACGTATACACGCGAAAAAGTCTGGGCATACCCGCGTGTGGGATTTTTAACACTATTTTTTATGAATTTTGTTCAAGTCTGTGGGAATGGGTACCCAAGGCCAAAGAGACAATCATGAATCACATGAGGGTGAAAAATGATGCTATAACAGATGCCCCCTAATATATGAGGTCAGAAGGGGTACATGATGGCCGAAATGTATTATGCACATAGAAAGAGCTTCGCAAGGACAAGAGAGGACTTCACCAGATTTCAGCCTGCCAAAAACCAATGAAAGAAAACAGAGAGTCAACTCATGCTGAGGCGGGCATACCCATGCTCAGTCAAAAATATATCATATAGAAAGTACATGATGAATCCAGAATGTATACAAGTATAGCTGAACTGAAAGTACATAATGAATCATCTGAGCAGGGCCCGGAAATACAAGTCGGAATCAATGTCCAAGTATCACATATAGAAAGTTGATCAATGATGCTGAAACTGGATGTCTGATCATAAAAGTAACTGAATCTCCAAGTACCAAATCATAAGGGGTGGAACACATGGTACAATCACGCAACTCGGGAGCCAACATATAGGATGCTGTTGTACTGAACTGCAACATATAAGGGTGGACGACATCACTGGCAGAAACTGAATGGACTGTCAAAAGTGAACCGAAAAATGCTGATGCAACCCGAGGTCTTCACCGATCACTATGGCACAATTCCACACAATGGGAATAAATGAGCTGAAGTCGACCATGTGAGAAATCGTTGGATTACCGGTCAATGATGTATACCGTTAACCAACGCGAGACAACCCACCAATAATGAAAATGAGTGTCAAGGTGCCCTAGTACAATCTAACAAGTGCGAATAAATGAGTTGAAGTCGAACACTTGGAAGAATCTACCAATCAGGAGGCAATGATGAATCCCCACTGTCGATAGCGAAGAGTCTGCCACTGATGACTGCAAACCCTAAGGTACTGACAAAAAGACTCTAGACCTTATTCCCAGAGCAATGAGTTGAAGTCGATGGGAAAAGATCTGCTGGAAGGAAGGCATTAAGTCATCCCACATCAGTCCAACGCAAGTGTAACCCGTAGGCCAAAATTTGGAAGGAATCGGACGAAGTAGAGTGATGGAACCAAACCAAAGTACGTTTCCGACATGCACAAGATGAAGCTAGCGCATGGAAGAAACCCTCTGAACCAACCAATAATGAAAGCTGACACAGAGGCGAGAAATCCACTAATAGGGTCAAATGGAAATCAAGGTATTGCACGAATCCCAAGTGTGATAATGTGTGCTGACGTCGAACACAGGGGAAACCACTCAGTCAAAGACCCATAATGATGATCAAATGCTGAGCACAAGGTCACCTATCAATGATGGAAATAGGGCCAGGGTGCGGCTCTAGGTTTTCTCTCAGAGAAATATGTCGTAGTCGATAAGAGACAAACCCACCAGCAAGAAGTCAATGGAGACCTTCTCAAACCAACACGAGCAGAAGACCAAAACATCTGATGTGATAGAACAAGATACTGACAAGACTGGGAAGGCCAACTGAATAATGAGTCAAGAGACACCGCAGAATGGCCGACTCTGGTTAGACTTCCCTTGAACAAAAGCATGACTCGTGATGACCATGGCAGTAAAAAGTGACACTGTATAAGTCTGTTATGCAGGAGGCAAAAACAAACTCTCCATATGATTGGAAGAGATAACCAACCGGGGGAGAACTGACCAGTGAAACAAGGCAAAGGTTGAACCTAGGTCAAAACTAAAACCATCCCAAATGAAGGAAATATATAAGTGTATGTGCTTTGTTCAAGGGCGACAAACTGACACTGTACTGCCATCAAATTACGAAGTTACATCCCGTTCCCACTCTTTTTGTTATATTTGATTTTTTTGTCTTTTTCATATAATAAGCCTGAAAAAGAATAAAAGAATGCTATGGTATAATGGATAGAACGAGTATCAAGAAATAGATGCACTAGTTCCTGGGATTGGAACGATCCTATGCTCAATGCAAGGTGGTGGAAACTGGTAAGCGATACTCAGAGGAATGTTCCATCCATGGGTAAAAGGGTGTCAAGTCGCGATAGCTAAAGTGCATGCAATGGTTAACTTTTACAAACAGTCAAGGTCAAAAGTTGGCTTAAACATCGAGTCCAAAATGAAGCCGGCTAAAGGCCAGGATAAAAAAGTAACCAATATGCAATGCAATGATACAACTTAACAACACCAGGGAGCCTCTAGGGTAATGGCCAGAAAAATGATAGTGAAGAAGAAGAAGAATGAAGCTTCAACACATAAGTCATGGCGGGACTAAAGAGGACTCCCGAGCCTACATAAAACGCAGCATGGGCAACAAGTGATAGAGAGGAACTAACTAAGAAGCCCATGTAAAGGAAGGCTCTACCACCAAGTCATGATTAAATAATCGGCGAGTGAAATGGGTGTAATACTCATGACCTGATGGGATCGACCCTATGGCAAGTGATCAAAATGGAGGCTAGTATGCAAAATGCAACGGAAAGTGGATTCCCTAACCTATATGCCAGTGAAGATCATATACCTGCCATGATGGGTTAGCAGTCATGGATCAAAAACCGGGAAAAATCTCAAATTCGTCAAAATGTACCTGAAAATATACCAATCTGGGCACTTCCAAGCATCCGGGTTATGCAGCTTAAGATAGATTGAAAAAATAAGCATAACAAATTTTTGCAAAAATTTTCAACTTTTTGGGCATAAATAGACAAGTTACCTCACATTTGGTTCATTGTGACTTGCTGAATTGGGAAAAAGAGCTCTGGAGAAAAAGCCTCTTTCGTCAAAACAAGAGCAATCGACCGTCAAACTTCGCCGAATTTGTTAGGTAAGCTCTTAAACCATCCTTGCTATTCATTTTGTCCGTTCATAAGTTAAAAATTATGAATTTTCACCGTAGAATTATTTATTTTAAATCACGGGTTTGTGCATACGTGGGTTTATAATAACCAATGTCAAACTAGGAGGTAACTCCTCAAATCAGAATGTGTATTAGCTGAAGAATGTACATGCATTTATACATGGAGGTGAGGCTATTGGGATTCATCTCCCAATGACTCTTGGCCTTCCTTATTTCCTAATATTATTTATTATACAAAATTACATATCCACACCCATCCCATAGGATTAGGTGTCAACATTCCCCCCTTTAATCCGAAGGGATGTTGGTGAGTCCAAGCATCGATCTGAACTTTTCAAAATTTTCTCTTCCAAGTGCTTTGGTGAAGATGTCAGCAGTTTGCTCATTTGTGGAACAATGATGTAGATGGATGGTTTTGGCCTGAACATGATGTCGAATTAGATGGTACTTTGTATTGATGTGCTTTGTTTGATCATGGAACTTTGGGTTCTTGGCCAACTTTATTGTAGAAGTGTTGTCGATCATGAGTGGTGTGGAGTACATTTGTTTCATCTGCAAATCTTCCAGGATTTTCCGGAGCCACATAATTTCCTTTGTTGCTTCAGCTGCTACCACATATTCTGCCTCGGTCATGGAATCTGCTGGAATTGACTGTTTGCGTGATCTCCATGAGACAGCTCCTGATCCAAGACTCCTGGTGTAACCTGTAGTAGACACCCCTGTTTATTTGTCGCCATCAAAGTCTGAATCAGAGTATCCGATCAAGCTAAAGTCGCCTACCTGTGTATATTTGAGTCCAAAGTCTTGAGTCCCCTTCAAGTACCTTAGCACTCTTTTTGCAGCAGACCAATGTCCTTCACAAGGTTTTTGCATGAACCTTGAGAGGATTCCAATAGCAAATGAAATGTCAGGTCTGGTGGTGGTCAGGTAGATAAGACTTCCTACAAGTTGTCTATACTTAGTTGCATCCTCAAATTCCTTCCCTTCAATAGATGTGAGCTTCAAGTTTTGTTCCATTGGAGTGGTTAAGGGATTACATTCATCCATGCCAAATTTGTTCAAGAGATCTCCAATGTACTTCTTTTGAGAAAGAAATATGAATTTAGGATGTTGAATTACTTCAATACCCAAATAGTAATGAACATGACCCAAATCGGTCATTTCAAAACCTTTCTTCAACTCTTTCTTCATGGATGCAATATAGCTCTCATTGTTTCCTGTTATCAAAAGATCATCTACATATACCACAAGATATACAACTTTTTTTCCAACTTTCTTAACAAACAAAGTTGCATCATCAAGATCAAAATGTTTGAAGTCAAGTTTCAGAAGATGCTCGGTTAATTTCTCATACCAGGCTCGTGGTGCTTGCTTGAGGCCATACAAGGATTTTATAAGCTTGCAAAATTTGTGTTCTTGACCCTTTACAACAAATCCTTCTGGCTGGGACATATAAAATTTCTCCTTTAGATCTCCATTCAAAAAAGCTGTTTTACATCCATCTGATGGACTTTCCATCCATTCTGAGCTGCTAAGGCAAAGAGAGTCCGAATGGTAGTCCATTTTGCTGTGGGAGCAAAAGTTTCTTCATAATCGATTCCTTCTTTTTGTGCAAAACCTTTTGCCACAAGCCTGGCCTTGTGCTTGTCAAGTGAGCCGTCTGCTTTGTACTTGTTCTTGTAGACCCACTTACAGCCAATTGGTTTCGTTCCCAAAGGCGGATCAACCAGCTTCCAAGTGCCATTCTTTATCAAGGCATCATACTCCTTCTGCATCGCTTCTTTCCATTCATCATGAAGCGGCTTCTTTGAAGGAAGTTGGTTCATGATCTGTAGACAAACTCAATTCACAGTTATAAGCAATATCCATATCAACAGGGGAATCAGAATTATCTACATCACCTTCGATTTGTTGAGTGGAACTTCTTGTTCCTGTTTTTCCAACCTCATCGGGATGAACATTCTCCAGTGTCTTTGTCAGCCATTTGGGAGGACCTTTCTGAGATGGCCCAGGCTGGTCATTTGACTGAGTTGGGATTGATTCAAGATTCAATCTCCCAATTCTGTCAATCACATCATCCAATGTGTCATCCATGGTTGTTTCTTCATGTGGGGGAGAGAGTGCTTCGGGACATGATTCCACAGTTTGATTCAATATCGGAATCCCCCCTTCAAGATGTGGAATCACATTATCAAATTCTTGGAAGGACTTTGTTGTGTAACCAACTCCAAAAATAGAAGAAAAGAGATATCAACGCCTTAGAAATAAGCCACTTCGAGGGGGCAACCTCCAATACATTACATAAATGAACAATTCTTGGATGATACAATTTACAAAACTTCCTTTCTATATATAGGAGTCCATGGGGCCATAATGTAATCCTAGTGGGCCACAATGTAATCCTAGCCGACCTAACAATAATAATTTAAGGGCACAATAATAACAAAATGGGGGTTACAAGGGTACAATAATAACAATAAGGGAGTTACACTAACAATAATAAGGGACTATACTAGTAATATAGGGACCTAACATGCCCCTCTCCTTCAAACAAGTGTTGTCCTCAACGCTTGATTATTTCTTGATGCTTCTGTATAAAATTCTCATCCTCCCATGTGAAATATTTTACAGGAAAGTTCTTCCACTTGCTGAGATACTCTGAAATTGATCTTACTTGTCGATTTATTGTTTCTATGACTTCTTCATAACTTATTTCGATGTGATGTTGATCTTCCTGTTGTTTCATTAGATTCTGCACCAAAGTTGGGTTATCCTTTGAGAGTTGGAGAACTTGTTGTTGATGCTCGATGTGATATTCCATTAATTTATCATCCATATTTTCTATTATTTGATCCTTCAAACCATCCAAATTAGCCTCCATTTCTTCTTTTAAACCATCTATTTCATCTTCAATTGCTCTTCGTAAGATTGAAAATTGTTGCACTTGGTACCGTAATTTTGATATCTCATACTGCAACTCTTCCTCTTCATGCGTCATAGTATATTTTTTTGAGGGATTAATGGGTATGGAATTATTTTTTGGAGGCATTATAGAGCCCAATACTGATAAAAATTCTAAAATATGTCCTTGGAATCAATTCAAATTGATTCTTCAAACGAGACTTATGCAATTCGGAAAAATACACACCTTTTTATTGCTTTAAGGAGCTCGATATTGAAATTGAATTATCTCTGTAATTGAAAATATTATATATCTACAATTCAGCCCTGTAGTAGCCCTCTGAAGCTTCTTTCAAATACCACAGGTCTGACCTGATTTTGATGCTCCAAGACAAAGTTGTGTCCAATCTCCCACAATGACCTAATTCTGGACTGGTTCAGTAGAGCGAACTTGTACGACTTGCCACGTGTCACTGTTTTGTCCTTTGTCTCTGAAATTGATAGCAAAGAAACTACAGGCTGTGTACTTGCGACCACTTTTGACGGCACTCCAATCCAATCTTCAGAGAGAGAGTTATTGAACTTTTCCCACGATCACCTCTTTGAGATGAAATTCAGGAGCCTGAAAAAGCACTACCTTCCACAGATCATATCTCCAAAAATATTGCGAACCAAGTTCTGACATTTTTTGACGAATTTCCTCAGGATTTCAGCTTCGCACCATATGAATTTCAGACTCTGACCCTGCGTACAAAAACTTTTATAGCGAAAATGCCACGATGACCTGTTTATGAGCCTGAAAAAATACCTAACTTCCACAGATGATATCTCCTCAAATATTGCGAACCAAGATCTGAAATTTTTAGACAACCTTCCTCAAGATTTCAGCTTCGCACCCTAAAAATTTCAGCTTATGAAGCTTCGTAGAAAAAAAGTTATAGCGAAAATGCCACGATGACCTGTTTGGAGCAGCGAAACCCTAGAATCCCAAAGCTCTGATACCAAATGTTGTGTAACCAGCTCCAAAGAGAGAAGAAAAGAGATATTCACGCCTTAGAAATGAGCCAATTCGAGGGGGAAACCTCCAATACATTACATGAATGAACAATTCTTGGATGATTCAATTTACAAAACCTCCTTTCTATATATAGGAGTCCATGGGGCCATAATGTAATCCTAGCCGACCTAACAATAATAATTTAGGGGCACAATAATAACATAATGGGGGTTACAAGGGTACAATAATAACAATAAAGGGGTTACACTAACAACAATAAGGAACTATACTAGTGATATAGGGACCTAACGAGACTTTGCATGTGTGAATCTATCCAGGCGATCAAGTTGCCGCTCAACAACCTTGTCACTCTTGGAAGATTCAAGAAATATGACATCTCTTGCTATTAAAAATTTCTTATTTGCTTCATCATAGAGACGATATCCTTTGGAGGTATTGGAGTACCCCAAGAAGATACATTTGCGACTTCTAGCACCAAGTTTGTTCCTTTGACCTTTGGGTATCAAGGCATAACAGGTGGACCCAAAGACCCTGAAATGCTTTACCGAAGGAATGTGGCCATGCCACATTTCAAAAGGAGTTTTGTTTCTAATTGCACTTGAAGGACACCTATTCTTTATGTAAACAGCACATAGAACTGCATCAGCCCAAAACATCAATTTTACATTCTTGAAAAATAACATGGAGCGAACCATATTTAAAATAGTTATGTTCATTCTTTCAGCTACACCGTTCTGTTGGGGATTATATGGCACAATTGTTTGATGTTTGATTCCATGTTGACGAAGATAATTTTCAAATTCGTTTGAAGTGTATTCTTTTCCATTATCAGTACGTAGAGAGCCAATATTAGTTTGTGCATCATTTTCAATCCATGCATGAAAATTCTTGAAAGTTTGAAAAGCATCAGACTTATTCTTCAGTAAGTAAATCCAACACATTCTGGTGTAGTCAGCAATAAATGTCATCATGTACTTGTTTCCATTTGCAGAAACAATAGGCATAGGGCCACATAAATCTGAATGAACAAGCTCAATTTTTCTATGTGCTCTGGAGTGTGAATCATGAAATGGTTGTTTGCTATGCTTTCCTAGAATACAAGCATCACATTCCTTAGGTTTTCTAGGAATTGTAGGCAGTCCATTAACACCATTTTTCTTCAACAAACGAAGGCTTTCATAATTTAAGTGTCCAAATCTAGCATGCCATAAAAGACTTGATGGGAATGTACCTTCATCATGATGTGAACTGAATGCAAAGTTTTGAGCATGAGCAGATGAACCTTTCAGCTTCAAGAGTCTCCCTTCTTCTATTCCCTCCATGGCAAGTGAGTGATCTGATGCTTTTCTGACCTCTTCCTTGCCATCAAACAAGTGAATGGAGTGTCCTTGTTGGCGGATTTGGACCAGGGACATCAAGTTTCTCCTCAACTCAGGGAGGTATAGAACCTCATGTAGGATATGATCTGGAAGACCAGGCAACTTAAGCCTGACTGTGCCAAGCCCTGATGGCTTGAGTTTGGATTTATCTGCGAAATATACTGCTCCATCAACTTTGTCAGTGAATTCTTCAAAAAAATCTTTTCTAAATGTCATGTGACATGTTGCTCTTGAATCTAGCAACCAATCATCTCTCCATGAAGTAAATGAAACATCAAATAGGTTTTCAGTTACTCCATTGTTACAATGTGCTAGAACAGAATGAGCTGATTCAGGTGCTTTACCTTTGTCTTTGTCATTAGTTTTACCTTCGTCTTGACTTCTTTTCTGCTGAGTTTTAGATTGTCTGCCCCCCTTTTCTCTGAAGTTTCTTCTTCCTCTTCCTCTTCTGCCATCTCTTCCTCTGGATGAATCTGAAGCATGACTCTTTTCTCTATGTGTCAAGTATGCAGCCCCTTTAGAAGATGAAGGGACTGTCATCTTCTTTTGAAGGAGAGAAAACAAAACCACTCTTTGCTGGAAAATATACTCAATTTAAAAGGACAAAAACTCTTTGCTAAAATACTGAATTATGCACCAAAAAAATATATATATATATATATTTTTTTTGTTTGGGGAAAAAAAATGTATTATATGGTTGGGGAGGGGGCGGTATAATATGAAGGAGATGGAGTATAATATGGTGGGGGGGTATAATATAAAGTGGAGTGGTATTAAATACGAGTGGAGGGGGCGGTTTTAAAAGGTGGTAAGGTGGAGCGGTACTAAAAAGGGAGGGCGTAAAACAGCGTATGGTGGGAGGACTGGACAGCGTGGTAATATATATGGTGCAACGGTATGACTGTGTTGACAACGCGGTATTATATATGGTGCAACAGTATTATATATGGTGCAACGGACAGAGGTCGTATGACAATGCGGTCAATGTAATATGGATGGCGTATTGTATACAGAACGCATCGAATTATAACAAGCGGACAATGTAATATATGGTGGAGCGTTCGACAAAGTTGTATAAACAAACAGCACAACGTATATAGTTTGGACAGAGGGCGGTATATGTATCAAAGAGCGCTGTTATATATATGGGTGGTATTTTGTAATGCAGACAGCGTATGATATAGCAGCGTGGAGGGCATGGAGGGCGGTATTTTATGACGAGACTGGTGTTATATATGCATGGAGGGGCGTATTAAATAGACAGAGCTGTGTATATATTGAATAATGGACAGGGCGATGTGTATTGACAATGGACAGGGCGACGTGTATTGACAGAGCTGTGAATAATGGACAAGCGTTGTGCGTGGTAACTGTAATGAAGGGGTGCTGAGAGTGTCTGAGGATTATGCGCAGAGAGGAGGGCGTAATGCAAGTAGGGGAGGCGGTAGCGCAGGAGTCGAGGGCAGGTAGACAGCGTGGAGAAATGAGGTGATGTATACCGCGCGTTGAGGGAGAAGGCGTTGGGGAAGGCGATGGGAAAGAGGGGGAGATGTGAGGGGAAGGGTAGTTTAGTTGAGACTGCTGTGGAGTGTGGGATGGATAGGCGTATGGAGAGAGGGGAGGCCGAGAGGGAAAGCGTTTACAAAGAATTTGGAGATAAGCGAGTTGCGGGAGTAGAGTGCCAAGGTGGCGGGGGCGCCAATTTGCGAAATTTCGAGGTGCACGAGTGCAGTCTCAGCGGAAAATTTGCAAAAAATAGAAGCTAGGCAAGATTAAAAAATGCGAGAATTAAAACAATTTAATAGGAGGCGACAAAAAATGTCATAAAAGCAGAGAAGCTTATAGGAACTAGGGAGTTACCATGGCGAGGAAATGCCAATGCCGGAATTTGGCTACGATACCATGTCAAACCGGAGGTAACTCCTCAAATCAAAATGTGTGTGGGTGAAGAATGTACATGCATTTATACATGGAGGTGAGGCTATTGGGATTCATCTCCCAATGAATCTTGGCCTTCCTTATTTCCTAATATTATTTATTATACAAAATTACATATCCACACCCATCCCATAGGATTAGGTGTCAACAACCAAGCTGAATATATACGCGACTGCGTACAAAGAAAGTCGCGTATGCGCAACCCGAAATGAAAAAACGTGATTCTAATGGACAAATTATTGAATTTTTGCAGGATGACTATATCATGGAGAGAACGTGAGCACAGTGCCATTGACAATGAAGTAATGCAGGACCAATTATCACTCAATATTCTCCAAAATTGTGGATTGCTCAAATTTTTCAAAATGCCAAATATGAAGAGTAATGTCTGGTTGCTCGAAATGCTTGTGAATTATTGGGAATTGGAAGAAGATTGTTTCATAATATATCAAATGCCCATAGGTATCGAAGTGGAAGATATCTATTTTATTACTAGACTCTCCCGAAGGGGGGAGCCAGTAGATTTACATGGCAAACCTTTGGGAGGGCTCACCGTGGAAGATTACGTCCATGTCTACTGCGTAGAGGGTTCCATGAAAGTTGGGACTCAAATTGCTATCAAATATTTAAGAGACTTGAACATGAAAATCCTCCTTTTTACCATTGGCAGGGTAGCAGGTTCTGCTTCCCTACACCAGGCATCCAGGACTCAAATGAGTATAGCTGTGGAATTCTTAACTCATTTATATGATTGGTGCACAACTCTACTGATGAACATGAAGCAACAATTGACTTCCATCCGAAAAAAAAAAGACAAAACATTTCAGATATGGTACAATATTGATGACATTATTCTTCGAGAAGATTCCTGGACTGAGACCCAAAGTGATCCCTTCTATCAGCAGTCCAAGGGACCCAAGAATTGCCTGATGGGCAGACTTGATGAAGAGACTGGGGGGAAGTGAAGTTCCTCGAACCACCTGGGATGATGAGTTCTTCCAATGGTGGGGAGAACAAATCATCGCTGTGGAGGACTATCCCTATGCTGGGATGGATTTCCGTGGCGATCCAGACCTCATCATTCCACCTGGCGCGGCATGGGGTACAGTCGGTAAGTTCGCAATTTTTTAACTTATATAATTTTTTTTGGATTTTTTCAATATGTATGAAAAAAATGAAACATGTTTTTTTTTGGATTCAAAGCGACTTACAACATTATAATGATCATGATACAGATATTGGACCAGTCCGTCCTGATGGTTACCCACGACACAAGCGCCGCAGAGGCAAGGCGGATACAGTAGACTCAGACAGAACCCTCCATGCTGTACAGAGGAACTTGGAGGGTTTAACCCGCCAAGTGCTTATGGTTGCAGTGGAAGATCTACCCGAGGCCATCCAGAGATAGGTAGTAGGAGTACCTCGTGACTGGGTGTGGTTATTCCGCCGAGTCGCGACTGCGATCGTGTTCTATAGGAACACAACTTCTGGGAAAGGACCACAGGAGTAGATATATATGATTTATCGGATGACTGTATATTTTTTTGAGATTTGAACATGATCGGGTATAAGCCCTAATTTTTTACAACCTATGGATCCAAATTTTGTATAATTTTTGAACACTCTGGTAATATATACAGTGAATTTTGATGTCATGTGACTATTGTATAAAAATGTTTTTGATGATTAAATTTTATTGTATGGAATGATTAATATGCCAAGCAATTGCTTGATTAGCTAATGAGTCTGCCATCCAATTTTCAGCTTGAGGAATATGAATGAAAGTTAAAAATTGAAATGACCTTTGTAACAACGTACCCTTAAGAACAACCGGAGTAAAAATGGATCTCGGAATCGATAAGTATTGTTCAACTGCGACACCACCAGCTGGGAGTCCAAGAAAACTACCAATGAATCAACACCCAAAGATATTGCTTCCAAGAGTAGATAAATAACTGCAATGTATTCTGCTATATTATTGGAAGCAAGACCAATATAGACTCCTCTTGATACTAACAGCTGACCGGATGGATGATGAAGCACCCAAGCCACGGAAGCCAAGTTTCGGGTGTGTCTACTAGCACCATCGGCGAAACCAAAATAACTCATGACATCCGACACAACCTGCCAAAGCAGATCAAAAACATCACCATCCCATCAAAGATCGAAAAACCAGATATGTACAAAGAAAAACTACTATATACAAAAAAAAAATGCTAGGCCGAAGCTTAGGCATAATACTTTTTCAAATAGAGCCCATTTATAGGCTCCGACAACTCATTCCCTTTAAAATCAACCAAGGTATATGCTCCTTTTTTAAGGACTTTTTTAACGATAAAGGGGCCATACCACATAGACTTAAACTTTCCTGCCCCCAGGGCATATTTTTCTTGGGCATATACCAAAACAAGGTCACCTTCAGAAAAAACCCTAGGCTTGACCGTCTTATCATACTGAACTTTAACTCGGTTTTTATGCGCTTCATTCATCATGGCGGCATCCCGACGCTGCTCATCGAGATGTTCCAGATGAAGGAGACGTTCTTCAAGACTATAAGTGTCAAGAAGAAGTTCAACAGCTAACTTAAGAGAAGGAATCTCACATTCAATAGGAAATACGGATTCCAACCCGTAAACTAGCTGAAACGGAGTAAAGCTAGTTGCAGTTTTCACTGACGTCCTGTATGCCCAAAGTGTAGGATATAGCATGATATGCCAGTTGGATCGAGCTTTATTGATTGTCCTTTGAAGAATTTTCTTCAAGGATTTATTCATGGCTTCCACTTGCCCATTGACCTGAGGATAATACGGAGATGAATGCTCCTGCCAGAAACCTATTTTTAGAGCCAACTCAGTCATCATGCTATTCTGAAAATGACTGCCATGATCAGTGACAATCTCTATAGGAATACCAAAACGAGCAATAACCTGGGTGAAAAGAAAAAGAGCTGCAGTCTCACCATCATTCCCAAAAGTAGGCATAGCCTCGACCCACTTCGTAAAGTAGTCTACTGCTACAATAATGTACTTGTGACCTTTAGCCGAAGGCGGGTTACAAGTAGTATAATCAATACCCCACTTTGTAAAGGGACCGACAGTAATGACTGGAAAAAGTAGAGCTGGATGAGCGCACATTTTTCGAGTATAGACTTGACACGGATGACACTTTTTGACCGACTCCACACAATATTTGAAAATCGAAGGCCAAAAGTATCCAGCACGCAAGATTTTTTGGGCTGTAGCAAGCCCAGATAAATGACCACCACAAGCTCCACTGTGGCAATCATTCAGCACAGCCTCAGCTTCTTCGAGAGTTAAGCAACGTCTCAGGATTGAATCAACCCCTCGACAGTATAAAGCATCACCAATGATCAAGTAATTCTTAGCCAAGTGACGCAACTTACGGCGCTCATCTTTCGAAAAAGTAGAGGGAAACTTCGCAGTCTAAAGATACACAATGATATCTCCATACCAAGGATCCTGTGGAGAGATAAGAAACAAATGTTCATCCGGGAAGGATTCATCATAGACTATCTCTTCTCCACAGGGCAACTCAGAGATTAATTCCGCGAAAACTAATGATTTCTTGGACTTGGCAGACATAAACTCAAGATCAAATTCTTGCAAAATCACAATCCATCTATTGTATTTGCCCCCAATCACTCGCCTACTGAGAACAAACTGAAATGGATTGGCTGCTGCCAAAACATAAGTTTTTCGTAGAAGAATGTAATGTCTGAGTCGCTGCACAACATGAACAGCTGCTAAAGCCAGTTTTTATATCGGAGTATACTGGAGTTCAGGTCCTACCAAGCTACAACTAAGATAGTATATAACATGCTCTACAAGAGCATCATCTTCTTGAACCAGAACCATACCAATGGTAGATTTTGCTGCTGCAAGATACAAAAGGAAATCCCTGCTATAATCAGGTGGACTCAATAAAGGAGCAGAGGTCAATGCTTTTTTCAAAGCATCGAATGAGCGTTGAGCAAAGTCATCCCAAAAAAATGGAACTCCCTTCTTCAACAATCTCATAAATCCCTTGGTAACTTCAGCATAATTTACGATAAATCTCCGAAGAAAATTAGCCTTTCCTTGTAGACTTTGAAGTTGACGAATAGATGACGGGGGAGGCAACCGAAGTATTGCCTCAACCTTGAAGGGATCTACCCTAATCCCTTCCCTAGACACAATGAATCCCAATAACCGACCGGATGTGACCGCGAAAACACACTTGTTCGGATTCAACCTAATCTTGTAGAAACGACATCGTTCAAATACTTGACGGAGGTGAGCAGGATGATCCATTCTCTTTCGAGAATGAGTAGCTAAATCATCCAAATATGCCTCGATAATCTGTTTGATGTCGTGGAAGGCATATGACATGGCCCGCTGAAACGTAGCCCCAACATTTTTAAGACCAAAAGGCATATTCTTGTAAGAAAAAGTACCCCAGGGACAAATAAAGGCAGTCTTATGCTGATCTTTAGGACGGATAGTAATCTGATTATATCCAGAGAAACCATCCATGAAGGAGAAAATTTCATTACCGGCACACTCATCGATGATCTGATCTATAAATGGTGTGGGGTAATTATCTTTCGGACATGCTTTATTAAGGTCTCTGAAATCAATGCAAACTCGAATTGTTCCTTGTTTTTTATCTATGGGAACAGGGTTCGAAACCCACTCTGTCAAAGGAACAGGGAAAATAAATCCCACCTTGAGCAGCTTCTCCACCTCGGCTTTGATAGCTGTAGCCTTCCTAGGATTGATCGGACGAATTTTTTGCCTCACAGGCTTAGCATTTTCGTAAGTCTTGATCTCATGCTGGACAATAGATGGATCTATACCAGGCATTTCCTCATAAGACCAAGCGAACACATCCCTAAACTCTTTAAAGAGATCGGTGTAAATCTAAATCTCTTCAGGGGAACATTCAGCTCCGATGAAGACATTCTCTATAACATTGGGATCCCTGGAAATGTTCACCGGGATAGTTGGAGAAATCACAGCCATGTTCCCTTCAGCATGTACCTGTGTTCGTGCTAAAGGGTTCAGGACTAGGCGAACAGGACCAAGAGACACAAGACTTGGAAAACTTGATTCAAATTCACTCAAATCAGGTAAAAAGTAAGACCGATGATGCAAATCATCCCATGGTCTATCTATACCAGTCATAGCTTCCAGGATGGCCTCTTGAGATGGAAGAGTGGTATCAAGGCAATCCTGGGCAGAAGAAGAACTAAGTGTCCAAGCCAGAGCCACATCGCCATCCAATTCCTCTGGAGAAAGAGGATCTGGAATGGACTCTGCAGAGTCAACAATAGATTGATAAGCAATCTCAGCTGCAGACATCGAAAATGCCATTCCACCCACTTGACCTTCCGCTAATGTGGCTGTAGGGGAAGGTAAGGTCCAAGGGTCCGAAAAATAATGAGTTCTGAAGAACTCTCTTCGAAGAGGAGCCCTGGAGGATGAAATTGCATTTATATGAATAGTAGGAGGTGGAATATCAAAAGTACCCATCAACGAAGAATACATTCCAACCCCTAAATTCTCAACAGGCGACTTGGCCTTATCCAACTTTGGAATGGTTGAGTCAGCAGATGCATTCGGGTCTACAGGAGGACAGTCCAGTTGATCCACTGTAACAATCCTCCCTTCATGAGGGAAACAAATAATCTGAAATAATGAAGATGCAATGGCATCCATCTCATAAATCTAGTTTCTCCCCAACAGAAGGTTGTAGTCCAAGCTTGCATCAACTATCTCAACCTCTATATTTACAGTTTTTCCCCCAACACAGATGGGAAAAGCTGGGACAATACCATGCGGTCTGTGAGAATGACCATCAAACGCAGTCAGAAGAGTAGCAGATGGAATAGCTGCGGGAGATCCAATTCCCTTCCAACATGTGAGAGACATCACACATGTGGAAGCACCCTCATCAACGACCATCCGGAAAATATTGCATTTCCGGTACGATGATTTAATATGAAAAGCCATATGATGGGGGAGTCTCTTTTTAAAATTAGTCATATCGAATGTAATCATAAGAGCGTTCTTTGGATCGATAGCCCCAAGAGCAGTGAGCAGAGCACTGCGCTGAGCCAGACAAGACTGGAGCACCTCAAGAGCCGACATGGCACAAGGACTCTGCGCCAGATCTTCCACAATAGAGTAGTTCTGGGCAGCCCTGGCATTTGGATTAATCGTCGTACGCTTAGTAGATGCTTTGGGCATCCGAGGTATAGGCTCAACAGTAGGCTTCGTGATGTGAAGCGGCTCAGTAGCATCGGGAGCACCCTTGGATTTCAAAGACTCATCTTCGCCATAATCACAGGGTCTCGTGGCGACATCCATGTGAGCACTCATCATGTATATGTTTGATGGAATTTCCCCTTCCTGGGTGCCCCTAGAGGAAGCCCCAGTATTTTGGTGCCAACAACTAGCTGTTGCCCTTGGGGAAAAGGGTTTGTCAACACAGCCTGGGAACTAGAAGAACCCTGCTGAGCTAACAAGCGCTGCACATCCTGAATTTTAGGGAAAAGGTGAGTAAGATGGTCTCCAGCACATAACTTGCATGGAAACTTCACTTTCTTTTTATCCTTTGGACCCTCACCAACATGCTCGTTGGATTTTGCATTACCCTTCCCATTCTTGCCCTTTTTCTTATTACGTCCCTTCTTCTTCCCTTCGGATTGTTGATTTTCTTTAGGGTTAGAAGTCTAAATGGCATTCACCGACAAAGACTGAGAAGGTGATGATTCAGCAGGCACAGCCTGACCAGAAGGAGCAGATTGTAAAGACAACTGCTGCAATTGATTAAGTAGGTTAGCTGCACCATTATTTATCGACCCAATAATTCCATCACCATGAGGACTGGGTTTAGTTTTGGATAAGTCCAATTTGGAGCGAGGAGCATTAGGCAAATATTTGTGAAGGACCCCAGACTGAGAATATATCAATTACAGCTGCTGGGCCCTAAAAATGGCCTACTCCTCGAAAAATACCCCGGACAGGGATACATCCTTAGAAATGTCTAACTGCAGAGATTTCAGAAACCATTCCAAAAGGAATTCTCCTAGAATATGAGCTTTAATAAGCCTCTTCCTTCTCCGCCATTCCTGAATATGATCAGAAATGTGGGTTGCATCGTCCTGTTTAAAATTAGCTAGGAGTTCAGTCCCGGCATCATAGCGGACAAGCAACTGGAAATGATTTAGAAATGTTGTATCCAGATCTCCAAACATAGCAAAACTTCCCCCAGTTAACTCAATATACCACTTGGCAGCGTTTCCAGTTAAGGTGCGTTGAAACAATCTCAACCTAATCGAATCATCGATCAGGGAGTTAGAAGAACACCATAAATGGAAGGTGGTGATGTGGTCAGCCGGGTCCTCTCCATTCTTTCCTTCAAACTTTGGAATGTCTGAAGGTAGTTTGGTGGGAACCGGAGGCCACCCCAGACTATACCGGATCGGATCATTCGTCAATTTCGACAGATCTGGCAAGTTTAACGTTGCCAGAAAAGGTAAACGAGGTGGAGCCTGAGGATTCCATCCTTGATGGGATGAATTCCCTACATTCTGAAAAGAATACCCTGGATTTGATGAGGCACCAGGTTGCCAAAAAGAACTCGTAGAAAATTTTGGGCCAAATGACCCAACATTTGGAGAAGGACCCCCTCCCAACGTAGAGTTACCAAACACCGGACCAGTTCCCCCCCCCGAAGTAATGAATGAAGAGGAAAGCCCCTGATAGGGGTTCCAAGCATTAGAAAGAGGGGAAAAAGTCTGATAAGCACTCGACGAAGGGAAAGAAGCATTCCCTTGGTGACTAGCGTAAAACTGATTCCCTGCCCCCGTTGTTGTAAATACAGGGTTCCAACTTGTAAAAGTAGTCGAACTCTGACCTCCAGACCAAGGGTTAAAACTCTGAGTTTGAGAAGTAAAAGGAAAATACCCTAAAGAGCGATTTGAACTAGGGATATGCCCAGTTCCGAAGGGGAACCCTTGAAAAGAAGCTGACCCACTAGCCATGGAAGACATGGGTGTAGATGCAGCTGCAGCAGCAGAAAAGGAAAAAGGAGGAATCCCACTAGTGGGAATTCCAAAAAAAAAGGGACCAGATTGAGAAGCATGTACTTGGGCGAAACCAGAGCCAAACACAGCAGTACTAGAAGCAATCGAAGATATAGCAATAGTGCCTCCTCCTTCAATTGAAGTAGAAGTCTGAATGCCTGCAGCACTCACAGAAGAAGCCGCGTTCCCAGTCGTGGCCATCGAAAGGTATGAATAATATGGAGGATCTTCTGGTCTTGCAGACTCAGGTCCGATGTACTCAACAACGAATGGATAATCAGGAGGAAGAGGAGATGGAAGTGACTGAGGAGACTCAAGTACTTCCTCTACTTCTATTCCTAACTCTCGTGGAAATAAGACTCTCGAGGTGAGTGGAATTCTCCTCTCGGAACCAACACCAGAGCTAACTACAAAACCTTCAATCCCTTGTGGAGGATCACTATCCACTGCGTTAGACACCACAGGGTGATATTCACTTGCTATGTTACTCCTACGCCTTCTTGAAGAAGGCTCTGCACTCTCGGGAGATAACCCCCGGATTCTCCTCGATCGACGAGGCGCTTGATCAGCCACTTTAACAAATTTTAATTAGACTCAAAAAAGTATAAAGCTAAGCAAGCTAGGAGCAAAGAGCACTCACTACAAAAATCCCTAAGATACAGCCAAGCAAGCAGCCTTCAGGTATTTCTGCTCCGGGTGATTAGGAACGGACACCAAAATACGAGAAAGTGAAAAATAGGACCTCCCGAAAGTAGTTTGGGATAATTACAGCCCAGGCCTACTAGCTAAGGTAACAGAAATAGTTACGCCGACCTCCTAACAACAGCCTTTGCCAGCACAAGTACCCAAGCTTCGCAAGGGCACCCCCCAGAAGTACTGCTGGAAGTGATACGACGTCTGCCTCAGGTACCACGGGTATTCCCCCCCGCAGTCACCTGTGTGGAACCTAGGAATGGAAACTATGGGCACCAATCCGTGTCAGAAGTTGGGCGTAACGGTCTTTAGGCAAGATCTAGCAAATCAGAGAGGGGGTATCTCTCTTCTCGGGCTTCACTTCCCCTCGCGCTTGACTCTCTGGAGGAGAGCTTTCCCGATCCACCTAACGGAGTTGGATTTCGCTCAATTAATAAACTTCTATGTTTTAGTTTGAGCGGCCTTGGAGAGTTAACTCTCCACTCACCTAATCCAAGGCCCTACAACCTAGCTAGTTGGTGTATGACACTTAATAAAAACTTGCTAGTTGTTTTTAAATTATAGCGCTTATTTTAATTGGCTGTTATATTAAGTCAATGGGATATGGAAATGAAACTTGTGGTGTTTTAAGATGCAGAAAATAAATTAATGAAAACCAAACTACATGCAAATGCAGTAATTGCCTTTCGATGAAAAGAAATTTCTACACGGGTTCTACGAGACTAAAAATTTTTCTTTTCAAATATCAAACTCACACTCGTAAATTCTATGAAAAATAATATAAATGCTTAAGTGCACCTAATGCAAATAACTAAGAGCATGCAAATTCTAAGATGCAAAATCTAACAAAGCAAAGAGAAATTTCCCAAGAATCCTTCAGTTTTATCACTTTTCGGTTGTCCACTAAAATAGTTCCCAAAATCAGGAACTCTCAGTATAAAGACACCAAAATATGCTTGACACAAGAGGAAGAAACCAATGACAATTCCCTTCCCAAATCAAGTCAAAAACCAAAGGCAAGAAATCTCAACAAAGCTTCAAAAGATGTAACAAAACGAAAACAAAAATGCAAAACAAAAGCAAATGACAAAACAAAATGTTTTTTGAGCTTTTGAATTTTATAAAAAGAAGAGCTCGAAGAGACCAAGAAAACTATCCAATTACCAAGCCAAACAACTCTGAATTTCAAGAAAAACTTCAAAAACGCTCCAAATCTTATAGTGCCACTTAGTAGCAAGATTTATATGAGCAAAAGAAGACAAGAAACTTAGTAACTCAGCCCAGAAGAATAGTACAACCTTGCAGCAATCAAAAATTTCAAAGAACCAAAAAAGACTTCTTCAAAAATTGCAACAAGACCTAGTCAAATGAACTCGAGAAAACTAATCACAAGCAGGGAAAAATCCAAGTGCAAAGCAAAACATAAAATGAGGAAAGAGTATACAAGCAGAAGCTCTATGTTCTAATTAAGCATAACAGCCAAGAATCCCCAGAAAGAGATCTTGGTACTCGAACTAGAAATGCAAGCACTAAAAAACAAGATTTTCCTAATAGGCTAGTCTTCAATCAAACAAGAGAGAAAAAGACCGATTACCACTACCAACACAATCCAGAGACTATAAAGACACTGCAGGAACAGGTCTCCATAGGCAGACAAGACTAAAAAGTCAAGAAATCAAAAATTTCAAAATTTGCCCAGGCATACGCTACTTATCAACTTTTCAACAAGCGTGCATACGCACCTGTGTCAAAGGAAATCCACGTATACGTGACTTCCTTTAAAAAAAAATACATGTATACGCGACTGTGTACAGAAAAACTCGCGTTTATAAAGGTAAATAATGAAAAATAAAAAAGATTAAGCCTGGATAAAGAACCAGGTCTTCAGTCTGACTGAGAAAAAGTTAACTGGACTGGAAATAATAGTTAAAATCGTTGGAAACCTTTCAAACAGCTGAAACCACCCAACAGGGGAATCACAAGAATGCGATCCCCAGCGGAGTCGCCAGTTCTGTTTTGGGAAATAACTCCCCAGAGGTTTGTTGGGTCAAAACCTCCACAGAGCAGGGCATGTTATTCAAGAAGGACTCACACAACCACACTTGTATGCTAAAAACTAAATAATCATCGATAGTAGAAGTCACCCATAATCCTACGTTTGATGTAGATCCCGCGGGGTCCAAACCCCCAGCACCCTTCTTCCTCCTCAACCTGAAAACCAAGAAGAAACGTGCACGGAAATGTAGTTGTACAGCATATATCTATCCTAAATGTCAGTGAAATCCATGTGAAACATCATATAAACAATAATAAATGCTTAAATAATAATATTTTTCACAAATGCAAGTAGATATTAACACGTGAATTCAGGAACAAGATGGTTCTTCTTTATTACGAACATCATGTACAGTAGTAAAAAGTGGAGAGATCACCTGAATCCTTCCACGATCTTCGAACAGACCGTCATCGGGATCCGTCCCGCCCTTGCGTCGCTAAGATACTTTCAAGACTTGTGCACACGAGATGACATATAAATGGATGAACATCTCCAGGAAACAAGGGTTTCCTGTAAAAATATGGGAAAGTGCAGGAGGCACGGGAAATCAGACTTGAATTGGGATTCCAACAGAGTATAATGTCTATAAATTTCTCTCTCTCTTAGGCCATGCACATGAGGGGCTTTTATACTCCCTCAAAGTAGTTTCAATCAGTTGGAAACAGTTGGCCACGTACTAAGGTGGTTGAACTACTGGAGTAACCATCAACCCAGCCTGAAAATAGGGAATTTTTATATATATTTTTAATGATTTTAATAGCATACGCGGAAAAGTGTGTATGGACTCGCGTATACACGCGGAAAAGTCTGGGAATACCCGCGTATGGGATTTTTAACACTTTTTTTTATGAATTTTGTTCAAGTCTGTGGGAATGGGTGCCCAAGGCCAAAGAGACTATCATGAATCACATGAGGGTGAAAAATGATGCTATAACTCATGTAATATTCCAAAATTAGCATGTAGCTAATTGGAATATTGATTTTTGTTTTTATCACCTAGGAGTTGAATAAATGGGTAAGGAGGCCCATGCATATTAAAAACATGAATAAAATCCATCATAGTGTGAAAAGGGATCATCATAGGAGATGGATCTCACACCCTCATGTGTGAAAATGGACATTTCCATGTGGACAAGGTCAAGTTTGACCAAGTCAACAGCGCTGGGATAAGAGGTGGAGATCATCTTTGGAGACAGCACAGAGATAGTGGGAGGAAGATTCGTTGGTGGAGGAAACCCTAATGAGTGGGACCCAAGATGAGAGGGCTTCCATTTGTATAAAAGGAGGGCAAGGCAACCATAGCAAGACATCTTATGTTATTGATTTGATTTTATGGTCTGTATGACTTTGTGCTTTTTCAACTGTTTAGTTGAGATTGATGTGATGCTTAGCACAAGGCATTCTTGTTTAGGAATTCCTTCTCCTTTCTTGAGAGGCCTCTTGAAGGAGATTGTACTTCATTTCTCCACATTCAGGCTTAAGGCCAAGCCACCTCCTTCAGCTACAACGTTATTTTTGTAGTAGTAAAACATTGTGTTGCAAGGTGTTGCAGTGGAGGTTTCACAACACCACTTCCGGAGCTTATTTTTCAGAGGAGGAAGCTTTATTTTCTTTCAGAGATCAGTGAGAAATACCTTGGGGTATATTTCAGATATTGGCACTTGGCCAACCCATTTTCTTTCACCTACAATGCAGTATACCTCAGTGACTACGTTATTTTCAGTGAGCATTTGCAGTGAGGGTTTGTAGATTGATTGGAGGGTGAGATCTTCAGTGTTAGGATCAGCGTTTCACTTGGAATATCCATTGGAGGATTGCAGGAGGTTTTTCCAGTTTGTGCATCATCTTCAGCCATCTCCATCTAGTTCTTGAGTTGCAGCTGCTACTTAGTCCTAAGACTGCAACTCCGGCATTTTTTCCATTTTTAATATTTCAGGAAATCCTTATAAGATTGTCTTGGAATTGTCTTTGGGGGTTTAGATATTTTTCTCCCCACATTGTATGAGTTTTATATTTCCATATCCATGTATTGACATACTCCAGTATTATTTGTCTCTAATAAAACTGCTTTGTCATAGCCTTGGGCATTTTCTGTGTAGCAGTGTACTTCATTTTTCATGTATATGTTTCTTGAGGCTTGTTCTGCCTAGCTTGAGTGATTATTTCCTCAAGATATTGTATAAATTTTTCTGTTGTAACATTAATAATATGGCTATGTGTTCTTCTTACATTTTATGAGTTGATTTATCACTGCTACTCTAGTTTTGTGTTCATGTATTGTTGCATCCGCATTTTGGGATATTACAGTAGTATTAGAGCATAATCTTGGCTCAGCCTGTGGAATATCAACCAATATGCTATCAAGAAGAAGAAAGGATGAACATAAAAGACAGAAAGAAGACTCCATTCTTTGGAGGGAGAAAGGAGGAAAAATTTCCAAAGTTTATTTCTCAAACTTTGCAGAGCATTCATGGAGATCTTAAGAAGATGAGGAAGGAGATGTGTGGAGAATATCCAAGAGGGTTTGAATCTGAAGCAAACTATAGATTTTCATATGATGAGCATGAGCATGCAACCACACACTGTGGTGCAGAGCGTAGTCACATGCCCAGTTTTTCCATGAGAGAGCAGGAAGAAGAAGGAATGACTAGGAGGGAAACTCTTAGTGATTTTCTGCAAGGGTATGAATCTCAAACTCAGAAGTTTAGAGATCATATCACTTTTCCAGAGTTTTGAAAGATCAAGGTGAAGAGAAGCAAGCAACATAATATGGGTATATTTCTTCTATCTACTTTTGATGGTTCACCTACATGTTCAGCTAGAGCTTGGGTGGAGGAGCTAGACTCCTATTTGCAGCAACACCAAATTTCTGAAGATAAGGCCATCAAAGTTGCAGTGCTTCATTTTGGAGTTAAGGCCTATGCATGGTGGATATTTGAGTCTTGTTCTTTGAAAAATGAAAATACTTATTCTTATGCAAGGTTCACTAATACACTAGTGGAAATATTTGATAAGAAACATTCTGAAACACATATGGTGGGGCTAAACAAACATAAAAAAACAAATACTTTGCATGTGTTGGAGGAATCTATGAACTCAACTCCACTTCAGAAAACCATTGAGGAAGCTGATATATTGCATCATACCTTGCTATAGGTAAGACCTCTATCTCATATTCTTGAGCAAGAGGGTATGGAGTTCCCTTTTTCAAAAGAGGATCCCATTATTGGGAGGTTACCTATGCATATTAAGGAGGAAGAAAAGGTTGAGGGCAACAGTGCTATCATGTCTAGAGCATATATAGCACCTCATGCAGAGGTAGAGGGAGAACATGCTCCAACTAGAGGGATTATTGTATTATTGCAAGGAATTACCCAGGATCTCATGTGTGGATATCAATGCACAACTCATGATCAGCATGAACCATTGATGATTGACTGTGTAACCATGCAGACACAAGGAGGAGGTAGGGAGGATGATCAACATAATTTGATGAGGAGAACACATCCCTATCTATTTCAAAGGGTTGATGCACAGAAAAAGAAGACTGGATTGCATAGTGAAGGCAGGGACAAGTCTATCCATTCATATATACAGTCTACTCTTGATGTTGATGTCTCATTGCATGGAGGAATTTCACCAGGGAGACCACCAGATTAGAAGATGATGAGGGATGCTTTAAATTTGTAGGCACCAATCATTGATTCTAGAGGGGTGAGGACCTTGGGAGATCTTGGTATAACGCTGAGAGTCTTGGGTAGACTCAAGGAGAGGAGAGGCATTCTCTCAACATTATCATTACCCACTCTCATTTCAGATTCTGCGTTGTGGCAAGAGCAGCATGGGAAGGATAGAAGCCTTCCAACTTGCATCTTTGGCATGGGAGATGTCAAATAAGAGGACAACCATATGAGGTAAGTTCTTCATGATAGATCATTAGCGCTATCACTGTGGAGGATAGATCCATATTGGAATTCCCAGCTATTGGTGGAATATTCCAAGGATCTTTTCACTTGTATGATATTGGATGACCAACTGCATGAGGAGGGATATTCAGTTAGAGATGGGGTCATCTACTATCATGGTAGGATCTTCTTATCTAGAGCTTCCATACTCAAGGAGAAGCTACTACAAGCAGCCCATGAAGATTTCCTTTTCAGCCATACTTATTCTATGAGAGCATACCACACCATGATGGAGGGGTATTTTTGGGAAGGCTTTGAGGAGGAGATATATTAGCATTTGAGGGGATGCATGGATCATGTGGGGAGGAGATACATGACTCTTTGGAAGAGTTAGCACAACCACCTCTTTTCTCTTTGAGGATGAGAGGAGATTTATCTATGAGCCACTCCATTTGCATGAGAAAATCATATGGAAAGGATACTATTTGGTTGCATAATTATTTGTATAATGAATATGTGCATTCCTTAACCATATATGTGCAGGATATTGCTCCAAGGAGGAGCATTATTTCTTATAGACTTCATGGTCTACTTGAGGCCATAAGTATTATTGGTGATGGCCACTCCCTAGGAGGACTTGCGAAGATTGTATCTTTTGGAGATCATGCTCATTTGGCACCATACACCATACACTTTCTCCAAACTTGTGAGGAGATTGGGGCAGCAAGAAAGTGGTTGAGGAGCCACACCTTATGTCATTTCTTGTTGCAGTTGAGATTCAAACTGCGTTGGTTGCATTTAAGCGAACATTGTCCTTCTCCATTGCTTCATATGGTAGCTAGTATGATTATAATTATAGTTCCCTATGTTTCTCTTGTTCTTATCTTTGTTGGGATCATGATTGGGAGAGAGACACATTGGTTGGATGGATGTGTCCTTGGGGAAGGATATTTCCCACATTTTTGGCATTACATGTTCCAAGGGGAACATGGGAGGTGATATAGCCACCACAACAAAACACTTGTTTCTTTATGAGGTGGGCCATGGGATTGATTGGATGCCATATGATGATGATTTCCAACTCGTCATATATGGGATAGTTTGGGCTAGTATGATTCATAACGATGGAGAGGAGATCTTTGGAGATGTAGTCTTATTCTTTCCACTTGAGGGCAACATTAGAGCAGCCCAAGATCATAAAATGCTCTACAATTATCATGATTGGAGAGTAAGACAGCGTGGGGTAGGCTATTTTGTCTACCATGATCAGATTCTCAACCCACCTACATTGCAGGAGCCAAAGATGGAGGAGAATTTTCAGGAGTTGTCATGTTGGGAGGTAAGTAATTTTGTACAGATGATTTCTTGGGGATGGAGGATCCACATGGTAATTATAGTTCACAACACATTTCATATCCCATTCCTCAAGGGGACGTCTAGACAACACCTTATTTCCTTCTTGAGCACTCTACTTGCTCATGATGATAGTTATTTAGCTAACTTGCATGCTTGGGAGGGGCAATATGGAGACTTATTGATGAGACAACATCTCATTATTCGAGGAGTTTATCATATGTGGATGCTACAGCAAGAGGAGGGGAGAATTATTAGTTCTATCCTTGAGGTTGCTTGAGGACAAGTAGCATTTGGGAGGGCAGGACTGTAATATTCCAAAATTAGCATGCAGCTAATTGGAATATTGATTTTTTTTTATCACCTAGGAGTTGAATAAATGGGTAAGGAGGACCATGCATATTAAAAACATGAAAAAAATCCCTCATAGTGTGAAAATGGATCATCATAGGAGCTGGATTTCACACCCTCATGTGTGAAAAGGGACATTTGCATGTGGACAAGGTCAAGTTTGACCAAGTCAACAGCACTGGGATAAGAGGTGGAGATCATCTTTGGAGACAACGTAGAGATAGTGGGAGGAAGATTAATTGGTGGAGGAAACCCTAATGAGTGAGACCCAAGAGGAGAGGGCTTCCATTTGTATAAAAGGAGAGCAATGCAACCATAGCAAGACATCTTATGTTATTGATTTGATTTTATGGTTTGTATGACTTTGTGCTTTCTTCAACTGTTTAGTTGAGATTGTTGTGCTGCTTAGCATAAGGCATTATTGTTTAGGAATTACTTCTCCTTTCTTGAGAGGCCTCTTGAAGAAGATTTTACTTCATTTCTCCACATTCCGACTTAAGGCCAAGCCACCTTCTTTAGCTACAATGTTATTTCTGCAGTAGTATAATGTTGTGTTGCAGGGTGTTGCAGTAGAGGTTTCACAACACCACTTCCAGAGCTTATTTTTCAAAGGAGGAAGCTTTCTTTCCTTTGGGAGATCAGTGAGGAAGCCCTTGGAGCATATTTCAGATATTGGCACTTGGCCAACCTATTTTCTTTCACCTACAGCGTAGTATCCCTCAGTGACTGCGTTATTTTCAGTGAGCATTTGCAGTGAGGGTTTGCAGATTGATTGGAGGGTGAGATCTTCAGTGTTAGGATCAGACTTTCACTTGGAAGATCCATTGGAGGAGGTTTGTTCAGTTTGTGCATCATCTTCAGCCATCTCCATCTAGTTCTTGAGTTGTAGCTGCTACTCATTCCTAGGACTGTAACTCCGATATTTTTTCCATTTTGTATATTTCTGGAAATCCTTCTACGATTGTCTTGGAATTGTCTTTGGGGTTTTAGATATTTTTCTCCCCACATTGTATGACCGTATATTTCCATATCCATGTATTGACATACTCTAGTAGTAATTTTCTCTAATAAAATTGTGCTTTCATAGCCTTGGGCATT
The DNA here is from genome assembly GCA_034641835.2 of Pinus albicaulis. NCBI lineage: Eukaryota > Viridiplantae > Streptophyta > Pinopsida > Pinales > Pinaceae > Pinus > Pinus albicaulis. Next base: position 140,482 of record JAXQQM020080118.1, on the reverse strand, counting down.
TTCTGTGTAGCAGTGTACTTCATTTTTCATGTATATGTTTCTTGAGGCTTGTTCTGCCTAGCTTGAGTGATTATTTCCTCGGGATCTTGTATACATTTTGTTGCTGTAACACTAATAAGATGGCTATGTGTTCTTATTTTATTTTATGAGTTGATTTATCACTGCTACTGCAGTTTTGTGTTCATGTATTGTTGCATCCCCATTTTGGGATATTACACACCACCTCCTTACTCATTGAGTGTGATAGGGGGATCATCCATGAGCTACCTGACTAGTTTAAACCAAGTATATGGTAAGGATTGTATTTATGAGCATCATGATATATTTACTATATACTTGCGTTTTATTAACACACATGTATAGGACATTGCTCCAAGAGGGGGCACTCTTTCTTATTGGCTTCATGGGATACTTGGGGCCATGAGCAATGATGATGTTGGCCGTTCCCTAGAATATTTTGGGGATATGATATATTTTTCATGGTGTGCTTCATTTGCACCAACCATCATACACCTTCTCCAAACATGCAAGAAGAATGGGGCATCAAACAAGTGGTGGGAGGAACACTTGTTATATCATATTCTATCTTATTTGGGAGAAAAAATACGTTGGTTGCACATGAGGGACCATTGTCCTTCACCTTTACTACACATGGTAGCTAGCATGAGTTTGATTATGATTCCATATGCTGATGATGTGCTTATATTTGTTGGGAACATGATTGGAGGGAAGGCACTTGATTGGATGTGTCCATGGGGAGTGGAATTTCCCACACCTTTTATGCTTCATGTGTCAGGGGGAGCATGGGAAATGATATGGCCACTACAATAGATCACTTGTTTATTTATGAGGTGGGCCATATAATTGTTTTGAGTACTTGGGATATGTCTCTCATGAACATTTGGGAGGAATTTTTATATAAATTACCATGCTGGAAGGTGATTCATTTCATTTGGATGATAGCATGGAGATGGGAGTCTCTCATTGAGAATGAGATCCCCTATTCTTGTCATCACTCCTACCTTGAAGAGGCCATTGGAGAGCAAGAATATTTCCATATAGACCTTCCATTTTCTCATGTTGAAAGCCATTTGGTTTATCCACCAAAGGCCAACTTGCACACTTGGGAGGAAGCATTGGGAGACATAATTATTGAAGAATATCTAAAGCAATGGTGGAGACTATTGATGAGGAGGACACAAGAGAAGGAGGGGAGGATTTTTCTCCACCTTTACAGTTTCTTGAGGACAAGTAAAATTTTGGAGGGGGGGACTGTAATATTCATAAAATTTAGCATTTAGCTAAATGGAATATTATGGATTATTTTTTCACTAGGTAGGTGAATAAATGGGTAGGGAGGCCCATAAATCTCCTTAGCAGCAATAAAAACACTTCAAGTGTGAAAGGAGACCTTCTAAGCAGCTAAATAAAGCACCTTTGGGTATGAACAAGGTTTGGATCATGTGGAATAGGTCAACCTTGACCAGGTCAACAACGACTAGGTCAACAACGATATTATGGAGGAGTGGACATTAAATGAGGAATAACGCAGTTTTGGAGGGAGATTGATTGCATGAAGGAAATGACCTAATTGAGTGGGGCCAGGGGCAAGGAATCTCATAAATTATATAAGGAAGAGGATGGCAACCATATTGGTTATGTTTTAGATTATTATTTTGTATGTGGTTTGTTTATACTTCTTGCATCCTTTAGCTATTTAGTTGAGATTGTTGTGATGTTTAGCACTGGGTGTTCCTGAGTGGGAATCCCATATATTTCCTTGAGAGACCTCTTGGGGGAGCATTGCACTTCACTTCCACACTCAAGCTTAAGGCCAAGCTACATATTCTTTCATTAGTGTAGTTTCTGTAGAATATTGTGCTGTGTTGCAGGCTGCAGCAGTGGAGAATCAAATCAGGTGTCTTTAGAGCTAGTTTTACAGGGGAAGAATATTTCCATCCATTGGAAGGCCTGTAAAGAAGCCCTTGATCTTTATTGACACATTTAGCAGCAGGCTAAGGAGTATTTATCCCCTATAGCCTAGTTTCAGTCTAGATCTGCATTATTTAGGGAGGAGTTGCATGGGTAGTTGCAGTGGCTGTTTTGGGAGGTGATTTCTTCAGTGGAGGAGCCATTATTTCATCTCAAGGATCTATTGGAGAATATCTGTAGGTTTCTACATCAGCTTCAGCAATATCTTCTCATTTCTATTGTTGCAGCATATCTTCAGCCCTAGCACTACATCTTACATTGGCACACTCTGTGCATTTTCGAGAAACCCTCTTAGGTTGTCTTGGAAAGCTGATCTAGTGCCCAGATCTGTATGTCTAGACTCTATTGGAGCCTATACCAGTAATTTTATATCATTATATCATCTCCAGTTGTAGTTATGCTCAATATGAATGCGCTATAGTTTCTCTCTGGCATTTTGTATTGTAACAACAACTCATTTTGGGAGTGATTGCTTACGGGAGGCTTGTTTCCTCATTGTATATGGTTTATGCCTCACTATTTTGCATTGATTTGCTATCCTAATACATAATGTTATGACTCCATATTGGTCTCATGGTTTCATGTGTTAGATATTTGCTGTTGCTTCCATTTCATGAGCTATATTGTTGCTTTTCCCATTTGGGAATATTACATTTGTGCTAATGGAAAGCTTCGTTTTAACTTTCAGTATTGAGAATGGATTCCAATGCATCAATACTAAATTACATGAAATTCAAGATGTCATCTTTCACATGCCAAGGAAATAAAAAGAGTGAGCCTTACCGGCATGGGATGCGAAGATGAAGGATATAGTTGAATATCGAAATGTGATAATTGAAGATAATGTGGAGGGACCTAAGAAACATCAATATCCCTTAGTTTGAAGGTCAATGTGCAGTTGTTGGACCTGCGATTGAATTACCAGATGTGACTGGACCTATCAATATTAGAAAAGTCAATATAGAAACATAAGAACGACCTAAGATTGCAAAAATAGGTGATTCTTGGGATGAAGATATGGTGGCTAAGGTTGTGGAGCTGCTAGCTGAATATCAAGACTTTCTTCCCATAAAGTTTTCAGAGTTAAAATGGATTATCGAGGATATTGGTTTCATAAATATCACTCTAAAAGTAGATGTGAGATCTGTCAAGCAGCACCCTTACAGGTTGAATCCCAAGTATAAGCAGAAGTTTGAGGAGGAGCTAGAGAAAATGGTTGCTATAGGGATCACTGAACCAGTGCAAGAATCAGACTGGGATAGCCCCATGGTGGTCTAAGAAAAGAAGACAAAAGGAGAAATCAGGATTTATGTGGATCTGCACAAATTGAATGATGCCTTTGTGCATGACCCTTTTTCCACTCCATTTTCTGATGAAGCATTGGACAATGTGGGTGGGCAGGAGGCCTACTCATTCACTGATGGATTTTCAGGATACCATCAGATAAGAATTTCTCCTGATGAAAGAAGTAATATGGCCTTTGTGATGGAATGGGGATCATTCCAATACACAGTAATGTCATTTGGTCTGAAGATTATGCCAACTATATTATTACCCATAGTGGTAGCTTCTTTTAAGGGGTACATACATAATTACTTAGAAGTATATTTTGATGATTGGACTATATTTGGCTTATTGAAGAAGCATGTTTCAATCCTGCGCTTGATGTTGGATACTTGTTGGAAGCATCAGATCTCGCTGAATTTGAAGAACTATATATTATATGTCCCTTTCATGTTTTTGTTGGGTCACATTGTTTGTCAATAGGGATTGATGGTTGATCTAGATAATATTTTTTTATTTTTAACTTGGAGGCTCCCATGAGTGTGCAGTAGTTGCGCTCAATTTTGCGGCATACTGGCTATTACAGGAAATTTATTCAAGGGTACACGCTAATTGTTGAGTTGATGGAGAAGTTGTTGAAGAAGGATTTCTCTTTTTGTTGGGATGAGGAATTCCAGAAAATTTTAGAGATTCTTAAGGAGAAAATAATAATTGTGCCTATATTGGTATTTCCATACTAGAAAAAATAATTCCATGTGCACGTTGATGCTTCATGTATCGCATTAGGAGTTGTATTAGCACAACGAGGAGCTGGATATATTGATAACCCAATTTCATTGCAAACAGAAAATTGTCAAGTTCTTAGCACGACTACTCGACAATAGAGAGATAAGGGTTAGTTATGGTGTATCCACTATATAAGTTCTATCACTATTTGCTAGGAGTTCATTTTAAGATTTTCACTGATCACTATGCTTTGAAGTACCTAGTCAGCAAACCTGTGTTATGGGGGGGAGATTTGTAAATGGCTCCTATTGTTTCAAGAGTATGATTTTGTGGTGATTGTTAAGCCAAGAAGATTGAATGCAGGACCAGACCATTTCTCATGCATGGAAAGCGGAGATGAGCCAAGTAATTTGGAGGAAGGATTACTAGATGCGTAGTTGTTTTCCATTAAATTATTTGATTACCAATTCATAGATATCATCCACATATTGTCAATTTTTCGACACGTTAGCTCCGACAACTTTGACGTATTGTCAGAAACATCCCTATTTTTTCTAATTTTTTTTAATCTCACCAACAAGCATCACTCTAACAACATTTAAGGAGTATCATTAGAGTAGCGATGTTTAGGGGTATCGTCAGAAGTATGACGTTTATGAACCAAACGTCAGAAGTGGGACATTTATGAATGAAGCATTGAAAGTGCGACGTTAATTAACAAAGCATTAGAATAGCGACATTTAGGGGTATCTTCGAAAGTGCGTTGCTTATGAACAAAGCATTAGAAGTGCGACGTATATGAACCAAGCATAGGAAGTGCGATGCTTATGGCACCCAATTAAATGCGTTCTAGAAGGGTTAGTTCAGGTCGTGCCGTGTGAGGTCACCCAAGGAAATGCAACGTTCGGGCAGGTCGAGTTGGGTTAAGCCTGGTGAGGGCGCCCAAGGAATGCATCCGAGTTGGGTTGTGTCAGGTCATGTGAGGGCGCCTAAGGAACATGTCCGAGTCAGGCCATGTGATCAGGTCGTGTGAGGGCCCCTAAGGAAACGAGTTCGGGCAGGTTGTGTTGGGTCTGGTTGGGCCGTGTCGTGTGAGGCTGCCTAAGGAAAAAAAAAATTGGGGGTCGGGTCGAGTAATGTGATGGTGCCCAAGGAAACTTGTTCATGTAGGGTTAGGTCGGGCCATGCCATATAGTGACGGTGCCCAAGGAAACACATTTGGGTGGATCAGGCAGGTCAGGTCGACTCATTTGATGGCGCTCGAGGAAATGTGTTTGGGTGGGTCAAGTCAGGTTAGGTTGTGTGAGGGTGTCCGAGGAAATGTGTTCGGGTGGGCTGGGTCAGTTTGGGTCTAGTCGTGTGAGGGTGCCCAAGGAAATGCGTTCGTCCAGGTCCGGTTGGATCGTGTGAGGGCTCCTAAGGAAACGTGTTTGGGTGGGTCAAGTCAGGTCGTGTTGTGTGACGGTGCCCAAGGAAATGCATTTGATCGTAAAATGCGTGCACCTCCTACTCCTCTTCACCCTATAATTGTTGTTGGTCCTTTCGCAAATTGGGGTATTGACTATATTACATGTAACCCTCACTCGGTCGAGGGGCATGTGTATATTATCCTAGCGGTAGATTATTTTACTAAGTGGGCCAAGGCGATGCCTACATTTTCGACAGACAGCAAGAATGCTGCAACTTTCGTGTTCAATCATATAATTTCTAGATTCAATGTTCCTCAAGCTATCATTACGAATCATGGAAGTCATTTTCGAAATATCATGATGACTGAACTGACAGATCAACTTGGCCTGCGCCATGATAGTTCTACTCCATATTACCCACAAGCTAATGGTATGGTTGAGGCTATCAATAAATTTTTAGTCACTATGATCAAACAAATCATTGGTATTCATAAGTCAAATTGGCATACCATGCTATTTTTAGCACTTTGGGAATATCGGACCTCAGTAAAAACATCAATTGGTTTCACTCCCTTTCAACTAGTTTACAGTTTGGAAGCTATGTTACCTATTGAATGCGAAATTCCATCATTACAATTAGCCATAGAATTACTCCCAGCTACTTCTGAAGAAGAGAAACGTTTTTTGTACTTAGCTTAGCTAGATTAGAATCGACGCACTGCTGCATTAGCAAATGAGGCTCATGCAAAATGAATGAAAGCTCATTACGACAGAAATGTTACACCTCGTAATTTTTTAGAAGGAGACCTAGTTTTAGTATACGATCAAGCGAACGATAAGCTAGGGGCTAGAAAATTTGTACCTATGTGGCATGGTCCTTTCATTTTTAAGTGAAAGTTGGCAAAAAGGGCCTATGAAATGATAGATTTTGACATGATCTCCTTAGATAAACCCAGAAATGGGCTTTATCTGAAGAGATATTACGCTTAAATTCTGAGTGGAGATTTTTTGTTAGATTAGTTTTTTTATTGTTGGTGTGTCTTAGATTAGAAAAGCGTGCCTAGTTTAGAGTGTGCTCTTATCACTATTCCTGCTTATCTAGGTTTTACTCTTGATATTGTAGATGTCGACGTCTCTTCAAACATACATTGGTTTTGCTGATGGTGCTTGTCGTAGTACACAGAACATTTCTTTCGTAGCCTGGGTTATCTATTCACCTTCTGATGATTTAGTATCCATGCATGGGGTAAGCCTCGGTCAAAAAACGAATAACATTGCAGAGTATAGTGCAGTGATTGAGTTATTATCTGAATCCATATCGTTTGGAATTCAGAGTTTTATTGTTAGGTTGGATTCTGAACTCGTTGTATTACAGCTTAACAAGGTTTATGCCATTATAAATCCAGTATTATTACGATTATTCTTGAGAGTTCGTCTCTTGGAACGTGAATTTGATTACATTGAATATCAACATATTCCAATACATTTAAATACATTAGCAGATGCAGTTGCTTCTAGTATGATAAATAGACATTTTCAATAATCAAAACAGTAAATTACACAACATTCAATAACATGTTACACAAGATAGCTGGTAATAATGATATATCATAGCATAGAAGTGTTTTTCAAAATATACATCGTCTTCAATCATAGGTTGAAAAACACCTTATGATCGGCAAAAAATGATAATACAAAAAGTAAAAAATGTTATGAGTCTACAAAATCGATCATCCTATCCCTGGTGATGATCACAATAGCAAACTACTGCTTGGGCCACCCTACACAGGAACCTCCTACAAGGTCCTAAAACCCCAATCATATATCTCTGTAATCTAAGTGGAATATCATCTATATCAGTCTCTAGAATATCTAGTGTCAAGCGCTCTAGATGATGCTCCAAGTCGGTCAAGATCTTTGCTGATTGGCCTTGTGGGGCTGGTGCTACTGCAATTGGGTGTCTCCTCTCATAAGGCTGAAGAGCGGCTAGTCATTGTGGGCCCACATCTGCATTTAAACTTTTTATTATTAGTTTTTGAGGATTAAAATACAAAAAAAAATTAGAACTTAGAAAATGTTGAAAATGGTTTTTACTTGAATCATCCCACTGTTCTCCTGTTGGAAGAGCCATATCTCGGTCACCACGGAAGTCCATCCCAGCGTATGGAAAGTCCTCAATCATAAAAAGTTGGTTGTTCAACCAACGAAAATATGCAGGTAGAAATCAAACAACCTCTATGCCCTCAGCATGACGGGCCATCAAAGCTACCCATCGAATCATCTGAGGTTCCCGAGCACTGCCTGGATCAACTGGAATGAGCTATGGAGCCAGTAAGGGTATCCTCTCCAAAGAAAATGTAACCACAATGGATCTGTAACCAAAGTTTTTTAATTTCCCATTTTTTGCTCTGGTCAGTTGGCCTTTCACATTGGCCAATACTGCTTCGCACCAGTTGAATATGGTGCCTCGGAAATAATCTACTGCAATCCGCATTTGGGATCCAGTAGCCACATGCAATGCTGCACACCCACACATTCTAGTAATAGTGAATGCAATGACTTTAAGCTCAGGTCAGATGATAGTTTTAATATCAATTCATTTATCCTTGGGGTTTGCTCGATCATCGCAAAACTCTAGTCGAAGACTAGCGACAGACTGGCCACCTAGCCTAGTCCCAAACATAGATATTTGTTCACCCCTCTTGGGTAAACCAATCAAAAAATATATATCCTATGGCTCAATTTCGAGCCAGTGGCCGCTAGTCATGAAACACTAGTCCTGTGTGTCCCATATGTTCACTAGCCATGTCAGGAGGTCTACTTGGGCTCTCATGCCCTGTATGGCCCAGAACTTGTACAATCTGCATGCTCTCAATGCCTGTAGTGTGGGCATATGATTCATTGCAGCGTCATCTACATCTTCATGCTCGCATTCTCTGCAAGTAAGCAATTTTAATATCCTACAATACACAAAGAGACATATTAGAACAGACTTGTTTGAAAAATTTTGGGCAGAAATTGAGAAATTTAAGTTTTAAAATTCGTTGTGTGGGGTCCGCACCCTTTTCTTACACACAGTGCGTAGGAACGCACGAGAGCTGTGCAATAGGTGTGAACCCACGACTTTTTTCCTTGTAGGAAAAAGTCGGGGTCCGCAGGGCCCGCATGTTGCGTCTGCGAACCCCCGTGAGCAATTTTTTAAACCTATTTTTCCCTTAAAAATGAAATTTAAAGCCTAAAAACAAAATGTAAATAGATAAAATGCAAGAGAAGGAGGACGTGGATTACCTGGAGTTGACGGTTCTTGATTCCGACGAATGGATTTTCCAGAATCTTCAGAGGAACTTTTTTACCCAAAAGCTCTCACTTTTCACTCTGAACTCAAATGGTAAAAATGATGTTAGAAAAGCCCTTTTTATAGGTTTTTTCGAATAAATGAATTTTTAATTTGTTTACTTTTCACTTTAAAAAAGGTAATTTTTGAAAGCATTTTTATTTATCTTAAACAGGTATGTGTAATGTTTTGATTTTTTGTGCAAAAAATTGGATTTTCAGCAAAATTGATTGTTTTTCGACGACGAGCATACCTTTATCACTTTTTCGGACTCTTTCAAAAATTTACGAAAAAGCGAAACCTTGGAGTCCTCTTTTAAGCCCTTTTCAGACTCTCGAAAATTGAAAATATTTCCGAGCACTTGACTGTTCGAACTTGTTAAAATAAATGAATGATCGTCCCTTCAGTATAAGTTTACCCCTTTTATGGACTAAAATGGACTATTTACAAAAAAGGTATACATTGACTAATTACGGTCAATAGAGTTCTCTCCCGCATTATTTTATCCTTTTTCGGGCTCGAGAAACTAAATTTATGAAAAAGTACACCCATGGAGTTTTCTTAAGCTTTTTCTTCTGACTCACTAAGATTGAAAAACACCGAGTTTCTCCTATACTGGACTCGTTAAAATTTAACAGTAAAGGACCTCTTCAATTTTAAACAGGAACGAACCACTCCTTCTTAGGGTTCGAATTTTAAACTAAGTTGGACTCATCTGAAGAATGATATTATAAATAAGAAAATGTTATCCTCCTCAAGCTTGTCAAAAATAAAAAGGTACTTGCCAGAAATGGTGGGGGAAAAGAGAGAAAAAAAAACTTGTTTGTTACATTTTGATTATTCAAAAAGCCATTAACCACTCTTGAACAAGACACTTTTGTTCACCTAGGTTGGAAAAATCCTTTGCCTAACAGTTAATCAAACCATATTGAAAGTCTTCAGTCAGTTTTTGGGTATTAGCTTTGGGTCAATTTTCACCAAGCCATCTGCAGTGTCGTTATGTGTTCAAGAGGACAGTTCAAACAAACCATTCATCTACAAAATATTTGTCTTACATTTTGACCATCCCTGAGTCAGTCCTTGCCAATATATTTCTTCAAAACTTGATCTATGATTTCGTGTTGTGGGATTTCATACGATGGATTACTTTATATCGACGACAACTCTTTATCTATGAAGTCGATCTAGAAATCGTCAGTACCTTGAAAACTACATGCCTCAATGGCAGGTTTCTCGCCTTTGACGACAGGTTGCATCATTGACCTTCGATCGAATGATTCTATGACATGTTCGACTTCAGCTCATTCATTCACATTTCATGGATTGTAATGAGTACTTTGAGGGCCATTGACATTACTGGTGGTTACTCTCACACTTGTTAATATTTCACATTATTGACTGGTAATCAAGTGGTTTCTACCATCTTCGACTTCGACACATTCATTCACATGGATAGAATTGTACTAGTTCGGGAAACGGAAATCAAGACCCTAGATCTAGTTTCTACCATACAGGCTGCGAGGAATTTTGTTATTCATTTATATAGTGGACTATTCATAAACAGATGGCTATGTCCATACTATGTCTACACATGTCTATACTGTTGATGTATTGAAAAATCATTCCTGTATCAAAACAGTTTAAGTCATTTTTCTAGTTAGTTTTGATCTGAGTATGGGAATGCCTACCTCAGCGGTGATATGTCTACATATATATATTTTGCATTGAATTTTTTTACAGGTTCCGACTGGGGCATCCACAAGATGATCCTTGAAATGATAAATTACTTCACTCTTCATACATGACAGACTCTATCTTCATCTATTACAGACATCACACTTTAGGGGGAAATCTGTTGCACTAAAAATTGTCACCTTGAAATTCTGCTATCTGTATGAGCTCATTATCACTCACACTTTCCTCCTTTACAAGTCTAAAAAATCATCTCCTCATATCAAGCCTTAAAAATAAGAGAAAGCTCTCAAAAGTCTCTAAAACTCTGGTATCGCACTTTCTCTTTGTCTTACCTGCGGTCCCGCACCTAATGGTTATGTCTCCTGCGTACCTGATCGCACTTGCTCTGTGTTAAGGGTGAAGACCCCTGTAAAATAATAAAAGGGCGCAAGTAAAATCAAAAATATCACTTTTAGTCATTTCTAGAACCTTCTGGAAGAAATCTTGCGGTGGCAAGACCGCTCTTTTCAGGTTCATGTATCCCATGCCTTAAGGAGCTATCCCCTTGATGTGAGGAGCTTATCCCTTTGAAGGAGGATTCTATCCCTTCATAGGTGGAATTGTAACCTCCTCTTTTGCACTATAAAAAGAGGCATTGGGCAGCCTCAAAGGGAGTTCAAGCTTTAGTATTATTTGAGGTAAAGTGCTGTTGGAACTTAGACTCATTTAGCTGAGATTTTATGAGGAAAGATTACATACCTGTATGTATCTCGGTTGGAAGAGTGCAAGGCTTGTTGGAGTAAAGGAAATTCCTGCTTCAGACCCCAGGAAGACCTGTTCAACATCAAGGCTGAAAAGGTTGTAAGGTTCTTCTACTATTTCAAAGTTAATACAAATAAGTTTGTTTTTCTCAATAAGCTGTCAATTGATTGTTTATTTTATGGATTCCTTGATCACCATAATAGATATGATTTATGAATATATGCTATGCAGGTGCTATTTGATGTTTTTTTTGTGATTTCAGATCTTCAAAGATAACTCTTTCGGGTGACTGAAGGACGACTACTACAAACAAAGCGTTGGATCAAGGTAGGATCGTAACACCTTTGTAGCATTTACTTATAAATCGTGATATATCTAGAGAAATATAGATTTAATTGTCTTTTTGTTGCTAGACTATCTTCTAATACTAGGGAGATCGATCTTTTCCACAAGATTGATTTATCCGACCAACAGGTCGGGTCCAATCGTGTCATACTATGAGGGCACCCAAGGAAATGCATTTGGTTCGGGTATAATCTGGTTGTGTCGTACTATGAGGGAACCCAAGGAAACGCGTTCATGTGGGCCGTGTCATGTGAAGGTGCTAACACAATGCATCCAGGTCAGTTCATGTTGGGTCGTGTGAGGGCGCCCAAGAAAATGCATTTAGGTGGGTCAAGTCAGTTTCAATTAGGTCATGTCGTGTGAAGCTGCCCAAGGAAACGTGTTCAAGTGGGTCTATTTTGGTCGTGTCATGTGAAGGCACCCAAGGGAATGCATTCAGGTGGGTCAGGTCGGGTCAGGTCATGTCATGTGAGGGTGCCCAGGAAAAATTTTTCGGGCAGGACGGGTCGGGTCGTACCTTGTGAATGTGCGCAAGGAAATGTGTTTGTGTAGTTCGAGTTAGCTTAGATCGTGTGAGGGAACCCAAGGAAACATGTTCGATTGGGCTGTGTTAGCTCGGGTTGGGTCGTGTGAGGGCACCCAAGGAAACTCGTTCATGCAGGTCGAGTCGGGTCATGTGAGGGAACCTAAGGAAATGCGTTCGAGCAGGTCAGGTCGGGTCGTGTCATGTGAGGGCACCTAAGGAAATGCGTTCCGGTGGGTCGGGTTGGGTTGGGTCAGGTCATGTGAGAGCACCCAAGGAAACGCATTCTGGCGGGTCCGGGCGGGTCGGGTAATTTGGTTGGATTTTTCTTGATTACAAATAATGGTAAACAACCTGCATCAATGTTTCTTTCCTTTATAGCCAACATCAATGCCTTCCAAAAATAACTCAAAATAGAAGAAAATAATTCTCCATTCTTATCAAGTCATGTTGGGGCATTAGGTAGCTAAATATAATATTTAAAAGAAAACACATCCAACATTTAAGAAAGAAGTAGGAACAAAATTAACCATTACTTAGACAACATTGTAAGCTAGGAAACCAAATTTATCAATGCAAGGATCTATAATCCCTTGACCCTAACGTGCTTCCTTGGGCACCCTCACATAACCTAACCTGCCTGAATGTGTTTCCTTGGGCGCCCTCACATAACCCAACTCACCTGAACATGTTTCCTTGGGTGCCCTTACAGGGCATGACCCTACCCGACCCGACCCGACCCATCGAACGAAGGCACGAGGGAGAAAATGGCTAACAGGTCATACGAACGTGCACAAGGCATGGGGATAGCCACAACTTAGCATTTTTGATATGACCTCCCTCACACGACCCAACCCGACCCAACCCGACCCAACCTGAACGTGTTTCCTTAGGTGCCCTCACACAACATGACCCAACTCGCCCAAATGAAGGCATGAGGGAGGAAACGAGATATGGGTCGCACTAACGTGCACAACGCACACAGGTGGTCACAACTTAGTTTTTTTAGACGACCACCCTTACACGATCTACCTGACCCGACCCACCAGAACATGTTTCCTTGGGCGTCCCCACACCACACGACCCGACCTGACCTGACCTAGCCCACTCAAACTTGTTTCTTAGGTGCCCTCACATGACCCAAACCGACCCGCTTGAACACATTTCCCTAGGCACCCTCACACGACCTGACCCGAGTTCCCGACCCAACCCTCCCAAACGTGTTTCCTTATGTGCCCTCACACAACCCAACCCACCCGAACGTGTTTCCTTGGGTGTCCTCATAGGATAAGGGTATGGGAGAAGAATTTTCAGACAAAGGGAGACTTTGGGATAGACATAACACTATTTTTCAATGACTTGGTTGGGTTTCCAAGTCGCAAAAAATGTAAGGCTATCTATGAGGGCATGACAATAGGGGAGTGCCAAGGTGTGCAAGGAATGTCAGGAGGTTCTAAAAAATGCTAGTAATTTCTAAGGTGTATTGTTAGGCATTCCAAGATGTGCTAGGTGCTAGGGTGTGGCCCCAACACATGCTAGGGAGTGCTAGGGAAATATAAAGGAGGACTAGTTTCAATTGCATGGAAATGAATGAATAAGAGTGTGTGATAGGGAGTGTTAGCAAGTTCTATGTGTGCTAAGGAGGGAGTGAAAAGGTATGATAGGTACCCCTAACCCATTTAACCCCCTAAATGCTAAACCTCTAAACCCTTAACCCCTAACCCCTTAAACCCAAATTCCTGACCCCCGGCCCATTTAACCCCCTAAACCCCTAAAACCATAACCCATTTAACCCCCTAAACCCTAACCCCTAAAATCATTAACTGCTAAATCCCCTAACTCCCTAAAACTCTAAACCCCTGACCCATTTAATCCCTAAACCCTAAACCTCTCACCTCTTAACCCCTAACCCCTTAAACCATAATTTCCAACCCTAACCCATTTAACCCCCTATACCCCTAAACCCCTAACCCATTTAAACCCATAAACCCTAAATATCTAAACCATTAACACTTAACCCCTAACCCATTTAACTCCCTAAACCCCTAAAACCCTAACCCATTTAACCCCCTAAACCTCCCATATGGATTGAAATTCTCCCATACCTTGAATAATGATGATGTGGGATGGAAACATGAAGCCTTTATGAATTGGCTTCTGTTAGGAGATTATGGCCACCATACTTGGTATGATTATGAGGTCGTGTGGCAGCAAGAGGCATTTTTGTGGTGGCTGCTATTGGGAGATTATGGTTCGACATTTCACATGTTAATCCATATGTCTCTATTTCCTACTTTTCACGGTGTTGAGATTATGCTTAGAGAAAGCAAGGCCACCAAGTCCAAGTATTAGAGCAGGGAGAGACACAACCTACTCCATGTAGCATAGGTTGGAGAGATATTTTATGAGTTGGGACTTTCCACTTGGGGAAGGAACCACTACACTTCAAATATCTCATGCAGAGAAGAGGCTCTTAGACAACATATGATTGCCACTTGGGGACTCATTAATGAGTAGAGGCATCTAGCTACATAGATGGAGGCCATTATAGAAATTCTAGAGAGGAAACTATAGAGTTGGGCATTCATAACACATTGGAGCAGTTGAGGAAACCTTCCATATGAGGATGCCACTTGGGAGGGAGATGGATTTCTGCAGCATCCACTTTTGCAGTTGCTTGAGGACAAGCAACATTTTGGCAGGGAGGACTATAATATTCCAAATTTTCCATCAGCTAATTGGAATATTAGAGTTCTTACTTTTCTTATTTAGTTAAGTAAATAAAAGGGTGGACCCATAAACCTAGTAGATGAACAAAATCCACTTCTATAGTGTGAACGTGGGTTAGTTGAGTAGTAGAGTAGAATTATGGAGTAGTGGAGCAGCATAATAATGAAGAAAGAGTGGAGGTCATAGAGAATTAATGAGGAAGATGATGGAGATAGTGGAGGGATAAATTCAAGATGATGGAGATAGTGGAGAAGCAATTGCAGAGATGATGGAGATAGTGGAGAAGCAATTTCAGAGATGATGGAGTGTAATATTCCCAATTAGCCATGAGCTAGTTGGAATATTAATTTTTGTTTTTGCTTTCTTGTTTTATGAATAAAAGGATATCGATATCCATAAATCCCCTTAATATGAATAAAATCAATGCTAATGTGAAAGGAGGACATCTTGGCAGCTTAATTGAGCACCCTTAGGTGTGAAAAAGGGGTTGGAACACATAGACTGGGTCAACTTTGACCAAATCAATAGCAATGTCATGGAGGAGTGGCATTCATTATGGGATAGCGCAGTTTTAGTTGGAAACTCTTTTCATGGAAGCAGTGTCTTAAATGAGTGGGGGCTATGGTTAGTAAGCTCATCACTTATATAATGAAGAGGATGGCAGCCATATTTCATTATGAATGTATGTTTATGTTTTGATTATATGGTATGTTTAGAAATATAGCTTTCTTCAGTTGTTTAGCTAAGATCGTAGTGTTGTTTAGCACAGGGTGTTCCTGATTAGGAATCCCACCTCTTACCTTGAGAAGCCTCTACCAAGAGCATTGCACTATACTTCCACATTCAGGCATTAGGCCAAGCTCCATCTTTCATCTATAGTGCAGATCATGTTGAGGGTTGTGTTGTGTTGCAGGTTGCAGCAATGGAGAACACAGTTGGGTCACTTCAGTGCTTATTTTCAGTGGAGAAGGGTTCCTTTCTATTGGGAGGTTAGTAAGGAAGGCCCTTGAGCCTTATTGCATAATTTGGCATCAGGCCACTTATTTTTTTTCCCCAACATCGTAGTTTTTGTCTTGGACTTCGTTATTTTCAAGGAGGAGTTGTAAGGTGGTTTTAGTACACCATTTGGGGAGGAGGTTTTCTAGAGAAGGGATCAACCTTTCATCTAGAGGATCTATTGGAGGAGGTTGCATTATTTTTCATATCATATTAGCCACATCTTTCCAGTTCATTTGTTGCATTGAATATTTAGCCCTAGGGCTTGGGTTCCCATCTTGTATATTGGTGTATTTCTGAAAACCCTTTTTGGGTTCTTCATTGGAGGTTGTATAGAGCCTAGATCTGTATTTGTTGTACCTTTTGAGGCATATATCAGCCCATTATCTTTTGTGTATTCATTTTTTGTATTGCTTCTTCTATAATTGCATTGTAGCAGTCTTCCATCATTTTTGATATAGTAGCAGCACCTCTTATTGAGTATTTTCTTTATTGGAGGCTTGTTCTATCTTGTATTATGGTTTGTGGCCCATTATATTACACATTTTTGTTGTTGTTATAAATAATAAAGAAGCTCCATATTGGTCTCTTACATTTATTCATTGATCTACACTGCTATTTCTAGCATTATGTGCTATATTCCTGCTTTTTCCATTTAGGACTATTACAGTGGTATCAAAGCATAATCTTGGCTCAGCGTGTGCATCTTAAAAGCCAATATGCCATCAGAAGAAGGAGATCCTCTCACATATAGAGAGAAGAGGTATCTCAGAAGAAGAAACTAGAAGTTTGATTATACAGATGATAAATAAGAAAAGAGTAAAACCCCTTTATCATGAGAAGATGAGGAGAAGGAGTACCCAAATTTATTCTTCGAATTATGCAAGACATTGCTAGAGAAATAAATGAGATGAGGATGGATAGATACAATGAATCCCCTAAAGGATTTCCACATGGTGAAGGCTCCGACATTTCTCATCACTGGAGTGATCAACCAGTGAAGCAACAAGAAGTTTCCAAACACTCTACAATGCCTACATTATTAGCAGGGGGAAATGAAGGGTTTCAAGAACAAGAAAATCTTGAAGACTATTTCATGGAGTATGAGTCTCAATCTCATAGATTCAAGGATCACTTGAGTTTTCAATAATTTTGTTAGACCAAGTGCTATAGGGTAAACTGCTTGGGTTGTTGGTTTTCGAATATCCCTCTCAGGGCTTTCCGGTGCCCGAGGCAGACAGTAAGATTAGTTGTGTTGTTCACAAAGATGGCATGAGCATGTTCATATTAACTTGAAATAACTTGACGGAATGAGATATAGAATTACCTCTTTGATGATCTCGGAGTCCCTTGGAGAGCGCTAGGCAGCGAAACAAGAGTCCTTCTTCACCGGCTCCAAATCTTAGTCCTGCAATCAGTCAAAGCACCCGCGTAATTTCTAACATAACATATATCCTATCAATCAAGTCAATATACAATGAACTACTAAATTCTACACATCTGAGCCATTCATATCATACTATGTAAATATTCAAACAATAATGACAATATTAAGCATTGAATGGACAAAACGAACACAGTTCTATTGATTTTGAAAGAAGGGGGATTACAACCATCGGTTGTACCAAGCCCTCCTCAGTCTCCTAATCTCTTTTATCTCTCAAGTGAAGAAGTCCAAGTCAGCAAGCCCTCTAGGAACCTCTTTGACTCTTGACCTTCACAATATAACACTATTCTCTATTCCACAAGTATGCAAAAACCTTTTGCAATCCTTCAACCTTCAATTAAGAGCCTTCAGCTCCTTCTTATAGGAGAGGGAGAAAGCCATTGTTGCACTTCTCTTTCCACTAGTTTGGAATGGAAAAAACTTAGATGTTCTTTAATCTCTATGCTTTTTCCTCCTTTGGAGTTCATTCTTGTTATAGTAATGACCAATAATGAACTGGTGCTCTGTAGTTTCTTTTGTGAACTAACTCTCTTGTGAGGGAAAGCCGGAGATTCAAATCATTCTCCACGGGCTTTTCCCGATTCAAACTTAAAACATGGGTAACGCTTCCCTCCAGTGTAAACAGAGCGTTTCCCTAGCCACTAACGTGGCCCATTCACTGATTGAATGTGTTATAATGCTCTTGTGTTGTTATAGATAGGCGTTACCCTGGCAGAAATAGGTTTAATTTAGGTCTTTGTACTCCTTCCATATTTGTCTTCCCTTCTGAGCTAATGAGGAGGTATTTTGACCTGTAACGGATGCCCCCTAAAGTGTGAGGTCAAAGATGAAGATGATGGCCGAAATACTTTATAATTTGTGTAGAGATAAAGAGATTGAAAGACTGAGGAAAACCTAAAACAACAACATATGTCAGAAAATATAGTATCTGCCTTGATTCGGGCATATCCCATGCTCAGTAGCTTAAACAACATGATTTCTCTAGAATAGAGATATGAAGAATCTGTCCATCGATAGGCACAATGTGGAAGTGTCTGTCATAACATGATCAGGCTGAAGAAGCTGTCTCCATAAACAATATCACAACTTGGGGAAGGAAACACAACTTTAATGATGTAGCCTTTGCCCCAAGGTCTTGACCGTCGCTTCACGTAAACTGCATATTTCTCAACATGTGAATGAAGGAGTTGTCGTCGAACATGTGAGAAATCGTCTGATTACCAGTCGATAATGAAAACTGTTAACAGACGCGAAGGTGGCCACCGATAATGATGATGGTCCCTAAGATGCACAGTACAATCTAGCGAGTGTGAATAAAATGAGTTGAAGTCAAACACTCGTAGAATCATTCGACTAGGAGCCAATGATGAAGACCCCTGATCAAACACAGGACTACCTGCCACTGATGTCTGCAAGTATCCGGGTACTGATGGGTTTCTGGATCAACTTCCTAGATAAGGTGTTGAAGTCGATAGGAAGTGATTTGTTGAAAGGTAGGCACTGAGGCGTCCTACATCAGTCAACACGAAACGAAAACCAACTGATTTTGTTTATGATTGAGATAATGAAGAGTAAATGGGAACGTCGGACGACAAATAATTTCTGGCATAATGAGCGGTTTGGTTGATAACAAGAGTAGTAGATAGCGAGATCTGCTTGAACAATAGAAGGCACTCTAGCAGGGTACTAGGCAGCTAAAGCTTGATGAACACCAAAGAGTGTGTTAGGATTTTACCGATGCAGGGACACTGGGAAATGAAGGCTAATACTCATAGATGGTAGGGTTCGGCTAACTGCGAAAGAGTTTTCTGGGAAGTGCCATGTTCAAGAATTTTGCTGCCAAATCGACCTTTTTTGGAAATGTAACAGAGGTAGTATCCATTTTGTCCAAATTTTCCCCGTCTGATTAAGTTTAGCGAGTCCAGACGTGTAAACTCAGTGAAATTTTCATGTTTAGAGAGTCTGAAAAATGTCAGGAAAGACAACTCTGTGCCCCATCTGATTAGGTTTAACGAGTCCAGATGAGTAAACTCGGTGAATTTTTCACGTTTAGAGAGTCTGAAAAATGTCATAAAAGACAACTCCATGTCCTGTCTGATTAGGTTTAACGAGTCCAGACGAGTAAACTCGGTGAATTTTTCATGTTTAGAGAGTCTGAAAAATGTTGTAAAAGACGACTCCATTGGGGTACCTTTGTCATGTCTTGATAACCGGGCACGGCAAAGGGATAATAGTAAGCCCGAAACAGTTCATTTTCCGTAAGTTAGTCCATCGAAACCAGAAAAGTGAGAAATCTATGTTCGATAGACGTCTACCTCATTTTGTTATGAGTACGAGGAGACGGAGTGAACTCAGTATTCTCTGTGAAATTTTAACGAGTCCAACAAAGAAAAACTCGGTGCCCTCTGTGAAATTTTAACGAGTTGCGCAGAGAAAACTTGATTACCTCCGTGAAATTTTAACGAGTCACGCGGAGAAAACTCGACTACCTCCGTGAAATTTTAACGAGTCACACAGAGAAAACTCAATTACTTTTTCAGTTTAAAGAGCTTTGAAAAAGAGAAAAGAATGGCTCCATCATTTTTTTGTCGTGGTAGTTTAACGAGCCCGGTAAAGGCAACTCGGGTTTTTTTCAGTTTTATGAGCGAGAAAAAGATTTCTAAAAAGAAAGCTCAGTGCTTCTTCATGATTTTAACGAGTCTGAAGAAGAAAACTCTAGGTTTTTCGGATTAACGAGCAAGAAAAAGACCATACAAAAAGAACGCTCGATGCCAACTTCGTATAATTTTAACGAGTCCGAAGAAGGGAACTCGAGGTTTTTTGGATTAACGAGCAAGAAAAATACCGTAAAAATAATGCTCGATATCACATGAGTATGTTTGCATATAAATCTTGACCGTTCATCAGAACATCGGTACCAAATCTCAAAAGTTGCGACACATGCGTAGCAAGAATTCACGACTTTTCTGACTAGCTTAAGAGATTCATGCCCCAAAAATGGCTATAAAAAGGTCAGAAGGCCTTCATTTTCACTGTGTGAAGCGCTGTGAAGAAGCTCTGGGGTGAAAGGGGTGAAAACTTCAACTCACGATTACGGTTAATCCGGGCAACGGTTTTCCTTCCCGCGAGATCCAGGTAAGAGCTAGAACCTCCTGCTAGCATTTAATTATCTTTTTGTTACTTGTTGCTGGTACAAAATTAGAGATTTTCGAGGCCCTAGAAAAATGTTTGCGCCTAACGCGGGGAAGGAGTAAAACAGACGCGTTAAGCGCATAACTCGTGAAGGGATACCGCGTTAGCACGCTCTGTTTCGTACTAGAGCCAGCGTTAGGCGCACCATGTTTCTAGCAACTCAATTTTTTTCTTTTTTGGAGTGGTCCAGGCAAGTTTTGATCAGTTGAAAATTTTGTTTGTGCAGGTATTCAGCTGTTTAAACATGAGTATCTAGCGAGAGAGAGAACATGAACGGGAAGAATGAGAGATGGTGACGGATGCTGCAAGCTTACTGGCTCTCCGCAGGTGTGGATTGCTAAAATATGCCCGCTTAGAACTGATGAGGGGTCAAGAGGACCTCCTGAGGTGGCTAATCCAGCAGTGGGACGAACGCCATCATGTCTTTCGGATTGGGGGCAATGAGCTTTCAATCGAAAAGGATGATGTGTAATTTTTGACTGGCCTATCATGTCGTGGGGCGAGACCCAACTTGACGGGGTCCAGAGCTGACCCACGTTCCACCACTGATCTGATTCGCACACATTGCATACGTGACACCCAGGCTGTGAGCAACTAGATACCGATCGCCCGAGTGACCTTGAGACCACTGAGGTCTATTTTATGGATGATTGTTCACTTGGTAGGCGCCAAGAGTCAGCATGTGGCCACTAAGGCCCAGATGCTCCTAGCTCTGGACTGTATGCAACCTCAGGTTTTTGACTAGTGTGACGGAGTTGTCCGTCGGGTCCAAGTAGAACTTACCGCATGTAAGACCTATACCCAGAGAGAGTTTGGGTACGGTACACTGGTTGTTTCTTTCTTACTGGAGCGGATACCATTGATGAGGCCCAAGATCGTTACAACGCCATTAGGCCCACGCGAGCCCAGGCAGGCTCGGTGGGCAGCTTTGCTTCCGCGGACTGGAGAGGGTCCCGTCCGTCACTGCTTTGATGATGGATTTTTTGATTGGCTAGGCTCCTAGATAATCATGATTGAGGATTATCCCTATGCAGGGATGAACTTCACAGGTGATCCGAAGTTAGTCTTGCCTCCTGGTACCCAGTGGGGACTCGATGGTAAGAAAGAGACGATCAGTGAATTTCCAAAGAAGTACTTTTTTTTTAATCTTTTGAATGTTTATGTAATTTTTTTTTGTTGAGGTAGGGTGAAAATTATGTTTTGACATGAAGCTTTTGTTTACTTGACACAGATGTGGCACCTGTCCGGCCAGTTGGGGCCCCTCGCTATGCACGGTGAGGACTGCAGCTACCCGGGGCTGGCGCACCAGTAGAGGATGCGGAAGCCGACAACGATGATTATGCCCAAGTTTTACATGAACTCTCCAGAAACCTGGAGGGTCTGAGTATGGGTATACCACCCCTTCCTATGCGGGAGGTTCCAGTTCGTCTGCAGCGGCATACTATAGGTGTGTCGGAGAGATACCTAGTGCCTCTGAGGAGGATAGCTAGAGCAGTTTTATGCTACCATGAGCATCAAGCCTAGCTGGCAGAGCAGATGTATTAGTGTCAGAGCGTGGCTTAGTATAGCCAATTTTTTGTAAAAAACCCAAGTTTTGGAAGATTTTTTGATGTAACTATGTACTGGACATGACATATATATATATATATATATATTTCTTTTTTTTGGTGATTTTGTGTTTTTTAAATTTTTATGTGTTTTCAATGTGATAAAAATATATGTACTCATGAGTAAATATTTTACAATAAATGTGAAAAATGCCAATCTAACACATAATTTGCCAAAGAATCAGCTAATGCATTAAATTATCTAGGAACGTGCTCAAAGGTAATTGTTTGAAAATGACGTTCTAGAAGTCTTACCCTTAAAAAATAACGTAACAACACAGGATGGCGAACACGATAATGATTGTTTAATTGCATAATGATGAGTTGGGAATCTAACCTGACCACTAAATTGGAGATGTCACGAGATGTGGCTTCCGTGAGGAGTTGGATCACCGACATGTACTCGACGATATTATTGGTGGCGTTACCCAGGAAGATTCCCCCGGAACCAAGAAGTTCCAACTCAGGGGTGTAGAGAACCCAAGCAGCTGAAGCAATGCGTCTAGTGTGACGACTAGCACCGTCCGCATATCCGACATATGATAAGGGGAGCGACGACATCTGTGTGAAAGAAAAAGATTATACATGAAAAAATCACTTTGAAAACCAAGACACAATCCAAAAGACATCAAAATAATAAGAAAAACTTATATACATAAAATTACAAAGCATATGCCTAGTGCAAAACTAGGCAAAATACTTCTTTAGATAGAGCCCGTTGCAGGGCTCCTCGAGTGGAATTCCATTACAGTCCTGAAGTTCGTAAGCCCCTTTTGAGAGGAATTTAGTGACGATGTAAGGACCAAGCCATAATGGTTGGAGTGTTCATGCTGCCAAGAGGTCATGTTTCTGATCATATAGTAGAACAACATCGCCCTCTTGGAAAGAACGAGGCTTGACAGATTTGTCATATTGAGCTTTAACTCGGCACTGGTGAGCTTCGAGTGCTAGTGTAGCATCTCGATGAGTTTCATCCAAATGATTGAGTGAGAGCAAGCGCTCTTCTGTGGCGGTGGTGCCAGGCAGGAGTTCAACAGAAATTTTGAGTGATGGAATTTCACACTCGATCGGAAGTACTGCCTCTAGGCCGAACGCAAGTTGGAAAGGAGTGAATCCTGTGGTAGTTTTCACTGAAGTTCGGTATGCCCATAATGTGGAATACAACTTCCGATGCCAAGTGGTTTTATGGTTTCCGGCCAATCGACGAATCATGGTTTTGAGGATGCCATTTACGGCTTCGACTTGACCATTAGCTTGAGGATAATAAGACGAAGATTGATCTTGCCGAAAACCTAGCATGGATGTTAATTCGGTCATCATATGATTCTGAAATTGAGATCCATGATCTGTGAAAATCGATAGGGGTATGCCGAACTGACAGATTACCTGATTAAATAGGAAGAGAGCGGCGGTTTCGCCATCGGCCTTGAAAGTGGGAAGGGCTTCTGCCCATTTCGTAAAATAGTCGACCGCAACCACGATGTAGTTGTGTCCGTTTTCCGAAGTGGGATTGCAGGTGACGAAGTCAATCCCCCATTTAGCGAAAGGACCAATGGAGATAACCGGGTGAAGGGGGGCAGGATGAGCGCGCATTTTCTTTGTGAAAATTTGACATGGATGGCACTTCTGGACTGCTGCAATACAGTATTTAAACAAAGTGGGCCAATAGTAACCTGCGTGCAATATTTTTTGGGCAGTAGCTATGCCTGAAATATGACCACCACATGCCCCTGCGTGGCAGTCATTCAAAATGCGTTCCGCCTCATCGAAAGTGAGACAACGTTGGAGAATGGTATCAACACCACGGCGATATAGTGTATCGTTTAGCACGAGGTAGTGCTTTGCTTGGTGGCGGATACAACGACGGTCGTCAGACGTGAGAGTTGGGCAGAAATGTTGGGTTTGTAGGTAGACCAAAATGTCTCCATACCATGGGTCAGAAGAATCGACCAAGTACACAGATTCATCAGGAAATGGATCATGAGCTACTTCTGCTGGGTCAATTCTGGGAAGATCCGATAATAATTCAACGAAGACTAGGGATTTCTTTGCTTTGGCAGCCATGAAGACCAAATAAAATTGTTGGAGGATTACGATCCATTTGGAATATTTTCCTCCAATAATTTGTCTAGACAAGATATGGCGCATTGGGTTCTCCAAAGCAATGACCATAGTCTGTCGCAGCAATATATAGTGTCGGAGTCGGGTGATGGAAAAAACTACCGCCAGAGAAAGTTTCTCCACATGTGAATAACGTAATTCAGGTCCAATTAGACCTTTGGACAAATAGTATATCACATGTTCACTGTCATCATCGTGTACTTGAACCAAAACCATTCCAAGCGAGGATGGTGAGGCTGCCAGGTAGAGGAGAAAGTCACGTGAGTCATCGGGGGCACTAAGGAGTGGGGCTGAAACAAGTGCATGTTTTAAAGCATCAAATGACCGTTGAGCTTGGTCATCCCACAAGTATAGTGTTCCTTTCTTCAATAATCGCATGAATCCTTTTGCCATCTCAGCATAGTTAACGATGAAACGACGCAAAAAGTTTTCCTTCCCTTACAAACTTTGGAGTTGAAGGATGGATTGTGGTGCCGGAAATTCAGCAATCGCCTTAACCTTATCGAGATCAACCCTAATCCAGTGCTTGGAGACAATGAAACCTAGCAGACGTCCTGACTCGACCATAAATATGCATTTATGAGGATTCAAACGTATATTGTAGAATCTGCACCTAGCAAAAATTTCTCTTAAATGAGCAAGGTGATCCTGTCGCTTCTTGGAATGGGCAGGAAGGTCATCCAAGTAAGCCTGTACAATATGTTGAATGTCATGAAAAGCGTATTCCATAGCCCGCTGAAAATTTGCTCTAGCATTCTTCAGACCGAATGGGAGTTTTCGATACGCACAAGTGCCCCAAGGACAGATGAAAGCAGTTTTATGCTGGTTGTCTTTTTTTATTGCAATCTGGTTATAGCCCGAGAATCCATCCATGAATGAGAAATATTCGCATCTGGCACAATCGTCGAGAATCTGGTCAATGAACGGTGTAGGATAATTGTCTTTGGGACAAGCGGCATTCAAATCACGATAGTCAACGCAAACTCTAATGGTGCCTTGTTTTTTATCAATGGGAACTGGATTGGAAACCCATTCCGTTAAAGGAATGGGATAGATGAAACCAACGTTCAAAATTTTTTCTACTTCAATCTTGATGGCGGCTGCTTTGCACAGGTGGACAGGTCTTAGATGTTGCCGAACAGGTTTGGCATTATCATAAATCTTGATTTCGTGCTCGACAATAGAAGGGTCTATGCCGGGCATTTCGCACAAGACCAAGCAAACATGTCGCGGAATTCCTTAAAAGGGATGTGAAGTGATGCAATTTCCTCTCGGATTGCACCTGATCCAATCTCGGAATATTTTCCACGATACTGCTTTGACCTGAGATGTCAATGAGCATTGTCTTAGAATATTACCCATGTTCCCTTCCGACTCTGATAGTCTGGACAATGTGGGGAGTGGAGGGAACCATCTCGTGGGTCAAAAGATAATTTCAGTTTTTATCGCTCGAAATAATCATCGGTCGATGGTGAAACTTCCCCCAAGGTCGTTTTCTAGACATGATCTCTCGAATAGCTTCTGGGTCAGAGAAAGACTTCATCGAGGAGATCCCTTAGAGAGAACAAAGGATGGGAGAGGCTTGTGGCCTTCTGCCGAAACCATATAAAGGAGGGTTCGGGGAGGCGGTTTAGATGGCTTGGCAAGCCAACTCGACTGCAGTGAGAGCGGATTCGATATTCGTAGAATCAATGTCTCAAGGTGTCGGAATGATCCATGGGTTGATAGAGCCATCCAAAGTGGATATCATTGCAACCGTGTTGGGGATTAATGGTATGTGGAGAGGAAACAACCCAAATAGGGAAGATGCCTCAGGACCGTAAGTATCGATACTCCACGTAAGAGTCAGAGCCTCCTATTAGGGTACTACTTGGTAACGTGGCATAATCGTATGTATGATAGCCGATCCATCATGTGACTATTTTCCCATCCAATGGAAATAGGATGAGCTCAAGACCGAAGACACAATGGCAACATGGCATACACTCAACTGCTGTATCAAGCAATATATTATAGTCTAGATGGCGTCTACGTACTAACGTCCACGTTACCATTTTCCCACTCTAAAGTGATGGGAAAGCTAAAGCAAAATCTCTTTTGGGAGGAAAAGCCATCGAAAGCTTTGAGGGAATTTGATGGTGGGGGTGAGGGTAGAGAACCTAAATCAAGTCTGTTAAGCATGTGACATAACGCAGTCGAAGCACCTTTGTCTATGACAAAGGCGATGATTGGTCTCCCCTTTCGATACAACCTTCACCCGGAATGCGAGTTGGTGTGAGAGGTGCGCAGGTTTAGCCTTTTCCATATCAAAGATAGATAGCATGGAATCCTGGCCTGCTCCCATCAATGGCTGAAGCAAGGCTTTCCTTTCAGGCCGGGACAGTTTGTAATACTTCGAGAGAAGACATAGCCAGATGCACTGTGCAAAATATTCTAATGTTGTAGTTTTGGGCTGCACGTGCAGAGGTGTTATGAGTCATGTGTCGGTTGTTCCTTTGGGGGAACTAATCACTTGGAACAAGAAGAGGCCGTTCGATATGAAAAATCATTCGCTGCTAGTGGATTTGAAATACTACTTGTGGTTTCAGGAGCACTATGGTAGGGTTTCCATAAATCTTAGCTCGTAGTTTGAAGGTCAACACTCCCCAATGCCATAAATGGCGATGGTCCTTGTCGGGAAGGATATGAACCACCATTGCCCTGATGGGTTGTAGATTTTCAACCATGTGTTGATGTTGCCTTTTACGATTAGGAATATTTATGAAGAAAGGCAGTGTTCGCCTGCATCCTTGTTGGCAATAAAATCGTGTGCATTCCCGCAGCCTCTAGGACATTTGTATGTCTGGCAGTACTCGCACGTATTTTTCAAGAAAATTTCCTCAAGGTTTATCCTTCCCTTGTCATTTTTGGCAACGTTTTTCCGATGAAGACTTCGATTATCGACCACTCTTCCGAAGAAGATGAATTCTTTTCTTGTTCTTCTTATTTTTCCCGCTAGGTTTTTGTGAAGTTTGCACCGACCACTCCTCACTTGGAAGAGTAGTCATTTGGTGGTGGTGGGCAGCCGAAGACGGCCGGGAGGCTTGCCTCGAGATCGCTTTTGTATACGCCAGAGATCGTGCCAACGAGACCATCGGCATGAGCTCCGCTCGAGAGTTTGAGGATTGTCGTCAGGGGGCATGGGGGAGAAAATCATACAACAAGGCTGCATTGTGAGTAGATTAAATCTAAATGCCGGGCACGGAAATGCATTGATCTTCAGAACCGCACTAGAAAGGCCAATGTCTTAGCTATGTAAGAGAGACTTCAAAACCAATTGGCTAAGAGATGATTCCAAATTGGCGCGGACTAGTTTTCCTCCTACATCTCCATTCATGAATGTGATCGGAGATGTGGGTGGCGTGTCTTCATGAGCGAGGTTAATAGTTCCGTTCCTGCTTCAAATCTAATTGGTAGTTGAATTTCTTAGAAACTCCATTGCTAAAGCACCAAACGTATCGATGGTGGCGCGTGGTAATTCAATGTACCACTGCAGCATCATCAGAAGGTGCTGTGGAACAAATAAAGCTCCGACACTATCATCTACCATGGAATTGATATAGACCATAGGTGAAAGGTAGTGATGTGCGGCCGGGTCATCCCCTTGTTTCCGTCGAATCCTCGGGATGTCGAAAGGAATCTTATGCACCGGAGGCCAAAGTGGTTGTGATCGAGGATCATTAGTCGTTTTATGGATATCTGGGATCTGGCCGCTAAGAATGCAATTGTGATTTTCCCTCCGAACGCAACCAAGGCAGATACGACTATTTAGACCATAGGGTCCACCTATCAATGTGTTACTGTGAGGATAAGTAGGACTTTGGGTAAAACTTCCTAGAGGCAGAGAGAGGGACACACGTTGTTATACATAGGTATGTTGTATTGTGGGGCGAATAGTTGGTTGTTCCCAAGATAAAGTGCCCTCCCATTCCGTGACATGGAGGTTGGGGTTGGTTAGTCCAAATGGATGCAATAGAGTTTCCCAGGCATGCTACTACTTGCATAGTTTGGCAACTATGACAGACCCCACACCTATATTTGAACCACTTAAGGGAAGTGTGTATTAACAATAGGTTGTCCTATTTGTCCTAAGGATTGCGTAGGAAGTGAAATGTTCCCCGCTACCCGCATGTCGGTGACACTCGCCCCCTGGCATAGAGGCCAAGGGTTTTGAACGCAGAGGGTTCCAACCAAAAGGGTTGCTAAAAGGCACGAAGTATTCATACTCATGGGAGGAGCTGACCTGTGGGTCCCAATGTGGTCATGGTAGGAGTAATGTCAAGACTGCAATAAGTTACCAATGAAGCCAGATGACCGTAGGGTTGGGAGTAGGGTATATGCTGATTGACTGGGTTACCTAAGGATGGCATAGAACCGACCACCGGCGGGGAGGATGGTGGCGAACCCGGGATGGCTGGCATCACCCTATGGATGTCGCGGTGAAATGGATGTTGGTGCGACCAAGACATATCTTGGCATGGTGGAATCACCCAACAGCCCCAACGGATCGTTGAGTAGAGGATTGTGGGCTGAGGTACAACCCCTTCGCTTGAAAGGGTCCTCCGAAAATTCTAGATGATATGTGAGTGCTACAGTGTGATAATCAAGATTAGTCGTTGGAGACTACTTTCCGTAGAAGGCACAAAGGATCACCAAGGTTCAGTTCTTCCTCAATAGTTAGAGGAGGTAGACCTTGTTGTCGGTTTCACAGATTTACCACAGGTCAGGACGCCATGAACCGCTTAATTTTAACAAATTTTAATAAAGTGTGGATGTATTATAAAGTCTCAAGACAATAACCACACCTAGAAAAGAAAAAGGACTCTCTAAAATCAATCAGCAAATACCATAATAGGTGCCCTGTCTTAGTACTACCGTTTCGGTGATGAAATCCAAGATCAATAGTATACAGAGAGGGCTGGTCGAAATTACAAAGGCACGGGCCACTTCCAGAGCTTCGGCCTCGAACCTCGACGATAGGGTGTAAGCACTCGTGAAGATCTGAAAGTACCCCAAAGACAGTAGACAGAGTGGGTCTGGTTTATTTCAGCATCAGATAGGCCCGGTCCCAAATAATTGTAAGTCCCAAAAAGTATGGCCACTAAAGATACCTCAAATCACAGAGACATCATCAGTCCACGATCAAGACAGTGTGCTATATGGGCGTAATACCCAGATCCCCATTCAGTTTCGACATCCCCAAGGGAACCCCAATATATAACACACCCACCGGATAAAACAAGGCTGCTACCTTCTGTGCACCCAAGTGTTGTCCGCTAACAGCTTCCGGTAAAGGAACGGGTCCCGATAATATGAGTGCAAAGAGGATTTCGTCGTTAATGACTCTAGTTTCAAGTTTTGAGATATCAGTTTTCTGAATGCTCCTAACCCAAGATCCTATTGAACTACTATTTGTGAGCTCAAAAAAGAGTAATGTGATTGATTTTATTATCTTTTATTCTTAGTGTACTTGATTATTAGTCTTGCGAGGGGGAGGACGTATGAAATGTGATGAGACTCGACTCAAAAAAACCATGCAAAACATGCTCTAGATATTAAATTCGATGAAGAGTGCTTATAACATGAGAGAGGTGCCAACATCCATGAACTAACATTCAAATACACAAGCTCAACTTTTAAAGATCTCGTACTTCTATCTACCCTTTAAATACTATGAACCGAAATTTAATAAACTCTAGATGCAAAAATTAAAAATAATAATAATAAAAAAATTTCTCTTTAAAAATTAAAATGCTTTGGACACTCGAATTTTCAAACAAGAGAAACAAATAGAAATTCCACTAGGTGCATAAGCATGGGATTTAGTCGTAAAGGTACCGATGGCCAAAAACCTCGCAACTAAAACACCATCACGCAAAGGGAACAACAAGGTTTTGCTGAGTAACACTTTTTCAGAGTAAAGACAATGAATAACGCACTATATTTAATCAGACAAATAAGTTATAATGCAATCGGACAACCTAAGCGAGGTAGCGTTAGCCGTGAAATTTCGCTGGTCAAATGTAAATGTGGATTGAACTGTGTTGCATTTGATATGTCTACCGGGCATCAAAAATGGTCGAAAGGGTCCGTAGTCGTAGGAAAGAGAGGAGGGAAGAAATAGTCCGGGAAACTATGGGGAAAATCGCCAACAGAGTCGCCACCTCGTTTATAGGGTAAACTGGCTTTTGGGTTGTTGGCTTTTAATATCCCTCTCAAGGCTTTTCAGGCCCGAGGCGTACGTAAGATTAGTTGTGATGTTCACAAAGATGGCATGAACATGTTCATATTAACTTAAAATAACTTGATGGAATGCGATAGAGAATTACCTCTTTGACAATCTCTTGTCCCTCGGGAGAGCGCTTAGCAAGGGAAACAAGAGTCCTTTCACCGCTCCAAATCTTAGTCCCGCAATAGTCAAAGCACCCGTAATTTCTACCATAAATATATATCCTATCAATCAAGTCAATATATAATGAACTTTCTAAATTATACACATTCGAGCCATTCATATCATGCTATGTAAATGTTCAAAACAACAATGACAATATTAAGCATTGAAGGACAAAACGAACACGCTCTATTGATTTGAAAGAAGGAGGATTACAACCGCTTCTGCTGTACCAAGCCCTCCTCATTCTCCCAATATCTTTTATCTTCAAGTGAAGAAGTCCAAGTCAACAAGCTCTCTAGGAACCTCTTTGACTCTTGGCCTTCAGCGCATAACACTATTCATTCCACAAGTATGCAAAAACCTTTAGCAATACTTCCACCTTCAACTAAGAGCCTCGCCTCCTTTTAGTAGAGAGGAGAAAGCCATTGCTGCCTTTCTCTTCCACTAGTTTCAACAGAAAAAAATCCAAGATTTTTCTTTAACTTATGCTTTTGCCTCCTTGGGAGTTCCGCCTCCTTATGACCAATAATGAATTGGTGCTTATGTGCTTTCCTTTGTGAACCGACTCTCTTGTGAGGAAAGTCGGAGATTCAAATCATTTTCCCCTAATGCTAAGCCCCATTTCAAACTTAAAACATGGGTAACGCCGCCTTCTAGTGTAAAATACCGTAGCGTTCTATACCCACTAACGCGGCAGTATTCACCGGTCTTATGCGTTATAACGCTCCCCGATTTGTTATAGAAAGGCGTTACTGCTGCAACAGTTTAATTTAGGTCTTTGTATTCCTTCCATATTTGTCTTCTCCTCTGAGCTAATGAGGAGGTATTTTGACTTGTAACAGTGCTTCACAACCAAAAAACTTCAGAAATGAGTACTTTACCTCTTTATATTTCCATGAATCCTTTGGAATGCCACCCTCCAAGGAACTTAAAGGCCATCTATTTATTAATTAAACAAAAATATCAACAACATTTTCCAAAAATCGTAAGGGAAATCCTACATGAAATCTCATACTCCTTGCGCGCTTCATGATTGTTATGTTCATCCTTTTTGACACACCATTTTCTTGCGGTGTTCCTCGAAACTATATTCTCTCTATGAATCCCATGTTATATACAAAAACTATAAAACCACTATCTATAATATTCACCTCCATTATTTGATCTAAGACATTTCAACTTATTTCTAGTCTCATTATCAACCACAAATTTTCATTTTGTTTTCAAAGTAATGCCTATAGAATTTCTATTGAAAAAGAAAAATATGGTTATGGACCACAACCCTTACAAAGTTCATATAGTTCCATGACAATCCAACATTCTGAAGTCCAATACATATGCAACCTATGCTCCTGGAATTGTTTGGAGAAAATTCTAAATATATTCCTACAGTATATTCTAAAATAGATGCCTAAGTACAAACAAAACTTGCACGACATTATAAAATAAAGATGAAGTAAAATGTGTCCAAAAACTTACTACCAAGACACATCTTCAGAGTTATTTTGGCTAATATGAAACTTGGACTATCTTCTCTTTTTTCCTCATTTCATTTGACTAAATTCAACATCCAATGGAACTAACTGTAACCCGATAACAAACAAATCCTCCATCTACGCCATTTTACATTGGATAGATACCACCTTGGTCCTTAATTCGTGTTGAAGGAGTTAAAATTTTATTTGCATGAGTTCAATTTAGGAGTTGAATATTAGTTGAAGATAATTTCAGTCCTTTTCCTCAAATTATTGTCATTGTTGGAGGGAGAGTTGCATGCTTTTCATGGCCTCAAGAACCTTGTCTAAAATTGCATTGATATCCATAGTGCCAAAATCATGGGAGGAGGAGCCCTTGTTCTCCATAACAAAGTTACCAAAAATCAACAACAAAATGCAAGGATGAGTATTGTTGAGAAATTTAATGTTATATATAGACCAAACATTATTTACAACCAGAGGAAGATATAAATATATTTCCAGCAGACACAATCTTGGGGGAACCCAATGCCTAGACTATTATAACCATCATGGTTGCTGATTATTTTCCCTGTCACCATTGAATGAAGAGTTGATATATCCATAATAAATTGACTTGGAAATCCCTGTATAGAGAACCACTTTCTATGGAAGATAAGGAAATGACCTTTGCATGAGATGAATTAAATGTCACATTTTTTACCTGCTAACTAGATGAAGACCAGCACAAGAGAGAGAATACATAAGGCAACAAGAGGAGGGTATCATGAGCTATGTGTAATGACTAAGTCAACTGGAGGACATCATGGGGAATGATCAAGGTCTGCCAAAGAATTATGGGTGCAAAAACTTTATTACCCTCAAATCAATTGCCATACTTCTCAAATGATTTGTATACTTCATATGATATTCACTTTTTCTCCTCATTAAATATTCATTAATGGGATTTAATAAACCACCTTTTCTATGTGGGAACTTCATGGAACAGGAATGAATGATTGATGTTCATGATTCAATTAAGACCCCTTGATTCAACCTTGTACCTTAATTCGCTAATGAATTAGCCATGTATTTTAAATTCCCTAGAGCATGAAAGAGGTCTACTTGCTCAAAGTGTTGGAATTGGAGAAGCATCCTCCTCTCTGTGGGAGATTGATTCAAATTGGGACAATATTTAGCCTTCAAAACTCACTGAATCACTATCATTGATCACCAAATATCATAATTATTTGGATTTTATTCTTGATGGAAAAATTTAAGCCTTGCAACAAACCATGCAATTTTTCTTTGTTATTGGTTGCTATTTCTGATCCCCACACAAATTGTAACTTGATTTCTCCATAGGGGCCAAGAATCAACCCTCCTACTCCAACCACCCTTTTTTTAATGCCAAAGGGAGATATTGTTGGAATATTGTCATTGATGGAAAAGGCATTGGCTACAAAGGAGCATCTGATCAAAAGAACAAAGGAAGTATCGGTCAAGGAGCAGAGACAAGCAAAAAATAAAAGGAGATATGTTGAAAATTGCTTGTTCGGATTCTTAGGGTTAGTGTATGAACTGGAACAATGAAACATGGTATGGAAACTATACATTGGTACTTGTGGAACCAGAATGAAGCATGAAGAAGCGGAACGACAAATCAAGAACGAATTTAAGATCGCAAAGGGAATTTGGTGTGAATTTCTTGTGTTATATATTATGGATTTTACGAAGATTGCATCGAACTGGTGTCAAGTCTTAATAATCAAAATGATGGGTTAATCTGTTGATGAAGAGTGCAAGTGATGTCACAGTAAATAAGGAATGAAGCCCCTACATTGTTAATCGATCAGTTCACGGCATTAACTAACGGAAGTCCTCATGAAGAATTTTGATACAAATAAGTCAATTTACACGAGCAGGGGGAGTGGAACCTTTGAGTGAAGAAGGCAAAACCTTGCGAACAGTAACGGTGGTTTCCGATTTTTATCACACCGCTCTTGTCGAGCAAGTGGTATTTCCTGGTAAGGAGCGATTCCATAGAATGCTCGACACGTGTCCCTATACGACTTCACAAAACCACTTTTTACCGTGCGCCATCGCGCGTTATACTTCGACCCAGGATGCCCAGCGATATTGTTGAGCGTCGTTGATCTGGGAAGGGGTCATCGGACGGTCATCATTTGTTGAAGGTGCACGAAGATTAACACAGGTACAGTGGGCCATCGCACGTTAACGATCGGTATTGGAGGTCGAGCGATATGCATATACGATGTTGATCTGGAAGCTTGCTAATCTAACAATGATCGGACGCTGGACTTGCGTGAAGATTACCTATGGTACCACGTGCATATTTGATTAGCTATTAACTATATTTGTGGGCCCGGGGTCAAAGGTTCACCATATTATTTGAAAGCGTTAAAATGCGAAGGGTTAACTTTAATCCTAAAGTTCTGTTCAATGTTATAAATATTTATTTATCAAGTTCTTCAAATTGATAAATAAATTAAAAAGAATTCAAAGAGGTACGTAAGGGTGGTAAATGAAAATACCATCTAGGAATACCATTAGCAAGTGAATGGTTTTGACCCAAGGTTTTATTAAAAGCGAAAACTATATAAGGTGATGAGAATCATAAAGAACGCGCGTGCATTGTAAGGGTCGTGAAGGAAAAATTTCTTCAAGGAATATCTGTATGGGCGAGCTCTGTTCTTAACTGATAAATCTGAAACTACGATGCACCCATGGATAGAATGATCTGACGATGATAAATCTCTAGTTCGAATGATGGACGAAATCGTGAAGAACTCATTAGTGCCGAGGATCGAAGCCTTCAAAAAGGGGGTTGTAGCTCCCTTCCAGTGATAGCTGGTAAACGAGAGAAGGTTGTAGCCTTCTGCAGGTGGGTGCCTGCGTGTTGGGATAAGTCTGCACCAGCATATATTGTAAGAAGTTTTCTCTATAATAAATATTGAAGACTGAGATTACAGCAGCGGTAGTTTTCTCCCGAATTGGGTTTCCACCTTAAATTCTGGTGTTCATATGTGTTGGTTATATTTGATGGTTTGTTCTATTCTGTTCAAGCTTAATGCGTATATGATGCAATGCTCTAAGTGAAGACACAATAAGATATCTAATGCAGTACTGTAACTTATAGTTTTAAGAGAAAGAAAAGAAAATTGTTCAGCCCTAAATACTAATTCATCCCCCCCTCTCAGTATTTTTCCCAACAATTGGTTTCAGAGCGGGTCCTTTTGAAAAATCTTAGCCGCTAGAAGGAAGACCAAGCAAGATGAGAAATCAAGATGGAATAGCATCTATCAGGCCTCTGCTTTTTAACGGAAATAATTTAATCTTCTGGAAAACAAGGATGAGATCTTATCTTCAGTCTCTGGGAGCAGAGGTATGGGAAATTGTTGAACAAGGATATCAATACCCTGCTGCAGTACCAACAGATCCGACGGAAAGAAAGAAATATGAAACGAATGCAAAGGCGGTCAATGCTCTATTGGGAAGTCTAACTGAATCTGAATTTTTCAAAGTCATGCAGTTGAATACAGCCAAGACAATATGGGACAAAATCATTCTAAGTTATGAAGGTGATGCAAAGGTAAAAAGTGCTAAACTCCAAACTCTCAGAATTCAATATGAGAATCTAAAAATGGATAATGAAGAAATCATTGCCAATTTCTTTTTACGACTTGATGATATTGTAAATCGTATGAGAAATCTGGGAGAAACAATAACCGAATCCACCTTGGTTGAGAAAGTCTTAAGATCACTAACAACAAAATTTGAGTCAAAAGTCTCTGCCCTTGAAGAAAAGCAGGATCTTCAAAACCTTACTATGGTGCAACTTCATGGCATATTAACTGCATATGAAATGAGAAGAGGAGGACCTTCTGAAGTCAAAGAAGCAGTCATTAGAACTTCTGCAAAAGGAAAGGAAGTACAAAAACCAGAAGGATCAGGATATATCTTAGAAGAAGATGAGATAAACTTTGTAAAGAAACTTCAACTTGGCACAGGACGATTCAAAGGTAAGCTTCCTTTCAAATTTTTTGATTGTGGAAGAGTTGGTCATTATGCTGCTAAGTGTCCTTATAAAGAAACACATAAAAATGGAAAGGAAGTAGCAAAAAGGAATAAGAATCGTTTTAACACTAGAAAGAGTTACTACACTCATGAAGATAGTGATGGGTTATCTGATAGTGAGGAAGAATGTGAACAAGATCTTAGACTTCTTATGGCATTTGAAAAATAATTTAGAGAAGAAAAAGATACTTTTGTGGATGCTCTAGAAGACAGTGATTTTCTTGATGAAAACATTAAACTCAAGACTTGCTTAGAAGAAAGTAAAATAATCACAGAAACTCTGAAAAATCAGCTTGAAGAAAAGGAGAAACACAATGAGAAATTAGAGTGTGAGGTAGTAAGTCTAAGAAAAGAAATTGAGAAAGAAAAAAATCTGAATATTAGGTTTGCTAAAGGATCTGAAACATTAGATGAGATTATCAAGGTACAACGTTCTCCTCTTATAAAGACAGGTCTTGGATATATTGGAGAATCTTCTCAGGTTGCAGCACCAAATTATCTAAAAGCAGTTACAGCTGGTTTACAACATGCTGCCACTCAGCAAGGGAATAAAGAATCTTTACAGATAAAGCATGATCATCTAAATTCAAAGAACACTAATAGGAATGTCTTTCAAAGAAACACCAATCAACAAGTAAATTCATATAGAAGATTTTATGATCGCAGAAATTTCTTCTTCAATGGACAATGTTTCTCATGTCACAATTTTGGTCATAAAGCTGTTCAATGTGTTGCATATAAAACCATCATGACAAGAGAAGCAAGAAAGAAAATGATTGATATTGAAACAAAGAAGAATACCTATAACAACTTTTCTCCTCTTCTAAATGAAGTTGAATGTGCTTATTGCAATAAATTTGGCCATGAAGAATCTGAATGCAGGAGCAAAGTTCAGCCAAAAGAGCATGTTCCTTCAAGCTCCAAAGTATGGAAAAAGAAGGAATTACAGGTTGAAAATTGTGGCATAGCGTTATTTGCAGAAGATGAAGAAAACCAATGGTACATTGATAGTGGATGCTCAAGACACATGACAGGTGATAAAGACAAACTTCTTTCATATAGTGCTCTAGAAAAAGAAAAAAATGTTACATTTGGAAATGATACTCCTATGGTCATTAAGGGAAAAGGGTCTATTTTTCTAAAAGAAAAGGTGAAAGCTAATGAATTCATGTATGTGGATGGATTAAAACATAACTTGTTAAGTGTAAGGCAAATGTGTGATCAAGGAACTGAAGTTGTCTTTAGTTCAAAAGAATGTGTGGTACGTGATCTTGATACAGGTAAAGCAATTATAAAAGGAAAAAGAACTCCAAACAATCTGTATATATTGAAGAACCCCAAAGAACAATGTTATTTGAGTAAGTCTTCAGAAAATTGGCTATGGCATAGAAGGTTGGGGCATCTGAGCTTCTCTCAAATCAACAAATCAAGCAAACTTAAAGTTGTTCGTGATCTTCCCAATATTACTCTACCAGAAAAATATCATATGCAAATCTTGCCAATTCGGCAAGCAAACTAGGGTACAATTTAACACCAAGGAAGGATCATCAAGTAAGCCTCTTGAACTCATTCATACAGACATGTGTGGACCTATGAGGAAAAAGTCACCACGTGGTGAAGAATACTATATCTTATTCATTTATGATTTCTCTAGAATGTGTTGGATTGGGCTGCTTAAACACAAATATGAAGCATTTGAGAAATTTCAGATCTTCAAAGCACTAGTTGAGAATGAATTAGATCTAAAAATCAAGTGTCTTAGATCTGATCGAGGAGGAGAATATACATCCAATGAATTTCTTGAATTCTGTGAACAACATGGCATAAAAAGACAGTTCTCTATAGCTGGTACTCCACAACAGAATGGTGTTGCAGAAAGAATGAACAAAACAATTCAACAAATGTATAGAGCTATGATTGATGATTCCGGAACACCTGACACATTTTGGGGAGAAGTAGCACATACAGCAGCAAGCATTCTCAACAAAGCACATGTTCATGTAAATAGTGATAAAACTCCATATGAACTCTGGTATGGTAATCCTCCCACTATAAAGCATTTTAGAATTTTTGGGAGCAAATTCTTTATCAAGAATAATGTTGAAAAAATTGGCAAGTTTGAACCCAGAGCAGATGAAGGAATATTTCTTGGTTACTCCTCTAGGAGTAAGGCATATAAATGTTACAATAAAAGACTTCGAAAGATCGTTGAATGTATTGATGTTGTTATTGATGAGTCTCCTGCAACTCCAAAAGAAGAAAATCAAACAACAGATGAAGATGATGATGACACATATCCTTCTACATCAAATAGTAATGATACAAACAGTGCACCCAGTGAAGAACCTAAAGAGGATTTGTCTGAAAAGGCTCCATCTAGATATGTTCAAAAGAATCATCCAGAATCTCGAATTTTGGGAGAAAAGGGATCAGGTGTACAAACAAGAAGGACTCTTGTGGGATCTTCTAGAAATCTGGCATTTCGTCCACTATTGAACCTCACAATGTCAGTCAAGCTAGCAAAGATGAATGTTGGATTCAAGCCATGAATGAAGAGCTTGATCAAATTGAAAATAATCACACTTGGGAATTAGTACCAAGGCCTCATGACAAAAATGTCATTGGAACTAAATGGATATTCAAAAACAAGTTAAATGAGAATGGGGATGTTATAATAAATAAAGCTAGACTTGTGTGAAAAGGGTATGCTCAACAAGAAGGTATAGACTTTGAAGAAACCTTTGCTCCTGTAGCCAAACTTGAAGCCATAAGAATGTTTCTTGCTTTTTCAAGCTTCCAACAAATCAAAGTTTATCAAATGGACGTTAAATCTGCTTTTCTCAATGGTGATCTAGAAGAAGAAGTTTATATAGAACAACCAGAAGGATTCATTTTGGGAAATGATGAAAAACTTGTTTGTAGACTTAAAAAGGCTCTATATTGTCTCAAACAAGCTCCAAGGGCATGGTACTATCGTCTTGACAAATATCTTCATCAACAAGGATTTTCAAAAGGGTCTGCTGATAGCAACTTATACACAAAAAATGAAAATGAAAAACTATTGATTGTGGTTGTATATGTTGATGATATCATTTTTGGAAGTAATAAAGAGTCTATGAGTCAGAAATTTGCTTCTGATATGCAGCAAGAATTTGAAATGTCTTTGCTTGGGGAACTAACATTCTTTCTTGGCTTGCAAGTGCAACAAGAAACAAATGGCATATTCTTGTCACAAGAAAAATACCTCAAGCAAATCCTGAAGAAGTATGGCATGGAAGACTGCAAACCTGTAAGTACACCAATGATAACCAGATGTAATCTCAGTTCTAATGATGATTCCCCCACGGTGAATAAACCTGAATATAGATCTATGATAGGAAGTCTACTTTATCTCACTGGGACCAGACCAGACATCATGCATGCAGTTGGGATTGTTGGATGATTCTAAGCTAATCCAAAAGAGTCTCATCTTGAGGCTGTGAAAAGAATATTCAAATATCTACAAGGAACTCAAGACTTTGGACTATGGTATCCAAAGAATGTTGATCTTACTCTTCATGCATACACTGATGCAGATTGGGCTGGAAGTGTTGATGATCGGAAAAGCACTAGTGGTGGTGCATTCTATATGGGGCCCCGGTTAGTATCTTGGTTCAGCAAGAAGCAAAGCTCCATTGCCTTATCTACAGCAGAGGCAGAATATGTGGCTGCTGCATCATGTTGCACTCAACTTCTCTGGATGATGCAAACCCTACAAGACTTTCAAATCAAATGTTCACCTCCTATCTCCATTATGTGTGATAATACAAGTGCCATCAGTATCTCAAAGAATCCTGTTATGCATTCCAAGACCAAGCAGATTCCCATCAAATATGACTTCTTACATGAACAAGTGCTTGAACAAAAGGTGAAATTGGAGTATGTTTCCTCCAAAGAACAAGTTGTTGATATATTTACCAAAACTCAACCCAGGGAAGCATTCGAATATCTCAGACAGAAACTAGGAGTAGTCTCTGGCATGCAGAGGATCAGGTCTACTTAAACACAGAAGACTAAATTGGTTATGAGGTGTTGTTTGGCATCTCTTAATGCACAGGCTCAGGGGAAGCATTGGTCATATGAAAAGGATGAATTGTTGGTCATATTATGTTTGAAGATGCAGCATGATATCAGGAGGAGCATGGCTTTATCGGTTCAAAGGATCTTGATCAAAATCTTTGCCATTGATGTCAAAGGGGGAGGAAAATAAAAGAAGGGCTTCTAAAGATAAATAGAGGAAGAGTATTACGAAGGAAGAATATTGCCATCAATGCCAAAGGGGGAGATTGTTGGAATATTGTCATTGATGGCAAAGGCATTGGCTACAAAGGAGCATCTGATCAAAGGAAGTATCGGTCAAGGAGCAGAGACAAGCAAAAAATAAAAGGAGATATGTTGAAAATTGCTTGTTCGGATTCTTAGGGTTAGTGTATGAACTGGAACAATGAAACATGGTATGGCAACTGTACATTGGTAGTTGTGGAACCAGAATGAAGCATGAAGAAGCGGAACAATGAATCAAGAATGAATTTAAGATCGCAAAGGGAATCTGGTGTGAATTTCTTGTGTTATATATTATGGATGTTACGAAGATTGCATCGAACTGGTGTCAAGTCTCAATAATCAAAATTATGGGTTAATATGTTGATGAAGAGTGCAAGTGATGTCACAGTAAATAAGGAATGAAGCCCCTACAGTGTTAATCGATCAGTTCACCGCATTAACTAATGGAAGTCTTCATGAAGAATTGTGATACAAATAAGTCAATTTACAATAATCGAGCAGGGGGAGTGGAACCTTGAGTGAAGAAGGCGGAACCTTGCTAACAGTAATGGTGATTTCTGGTTTTTATCGCACCTCTCTTGTCGGGCAAGTGGTATTTACTGGTAAGGAGCGATTCCATAGAATGCTCGACACACGCCCATGTACGACTTCACAAAACCACTTTTTATTGTGTGCCATCGCACGTTATACTTCGACCCAGGATGCCCAGCGATATCGTTGAGCGCCGTTGATCTGGGAAGGGGTCATCGGACGGTCGTCATCTGTTGAAGGTGCACGGAGATTAACACAAGTACGGCAGGCCATCGCACGTTAACGATTGGTATTGGAGGTCGAGC
This sequence comes from Pinus albicaulis, assembly GCA_034641835.2. Lineage (NCBI taxonomy): Eukaryota > Viridiplantae > Streptophyta > Pinopsida > Pinales > Pinaceae > Pinus > Pinus albicaulis. The sequence goes on along the minus strand of JAXQQM020080118.1, from coordinate 99,196 downwards.
GATATGCATATACGTCGTTGATCTGGAAGCTTGCTAATCTAATGGTGATCGGACGCTAGACTTGCACGAAGATTACCTATGGTACCACGTGCATATTTGATTGGCTATTAACTATATTTGTGGGCCCGGGGTCAAAGGTTCACCATATTATTTGAAAGCGTTAAAATGCGAAGGGTTAACTTTAATCCTAAAGTTCTGTTCAATGTTATAAATATTTATTTATCAAGTTCTTCAAATTGATAAATAAATTAAAAAGAATTCAAAGAGGTACGTAAGGGTGGTAAATGAAAATACCATCTAGGAATACCATTAGCAAGTGAATGGTTTTGACCCAAGGTTTTATTAAAAGCGAAAAATATATAAGGTGATGAGAATCATAAAGAACGCGCGTGCATTGTAAGGGTCGTGAAGGAAAAATTTCTTCAAGGAATATCTGTATGGGCGAGCTCTGTTCTTAACTGATAAATCTGAAACTACGATGCACCCATGGATAGAATGATCTGACAATGATAAATCTCTAGTTCGAATGACGGACGAAATCGTGAAGAACTCATTAGTGCCGAGGATCGAAGCCTTCAAAAAGGGGGTTGTAGCTCCCTTCCAGTGATAGCTGGTAAACGAGAGAAGGTTGTAGCCTTCTGCAGGTGGGTGCCTGCGTGTTGGGATAAGTCTGCACCAGCATATATTGTAAGAAGTTTTCTCTATAAAAAATATTGAAGACTGAGATTACAGCAGCAGTGGTTTTCTCCCGAATTGGGTTTCCACCTTAAATTCTGGTGTTCATATGTGTTGGTTATATTTGATGGTTTGTTTTATTCTGTTCAAGCTTAATGCTTATATGATGCAATTCTCTAAGTGAAGACACAATAAGATATCTAATGCAGTATTGTAACTTATAGTTTTAAGAGAAAGAAAAGAAAATTGTTCAGCCCTAAATATTGATTCACGCCCCCTCTCAGTAATTTTCCCAACAGTGGGAAAAACTTGGTATGTACCCAATAGCACAGTTACCCTACCCTTATTTTTATGCTGCTGGAATGCTATATAGGTTGTTTGAAAAACAGGATACCACTAGGTTTTTCAGGGCAACATTGTAGCCTCAGGGCTGGCCATGTGGTAGCTTGTGATTGGCTCTTCGAACCCGTACAACCAATAAAAACCTGAAACTTGTCCTCCTGCAATTGGTCCTGAGAAAGGAATATTTTGAGGAATATTCTCTTTTTGTGACTGTAAATCCGCCTTTCCGACTAAGCATCCGAGTCAAACCTAGTCAAACTGTTGCAATTTTACCTGTTTGGCATTTCGATCAGAACACAATATAATCCTCATATGACATCAGATTTTTGAACCGTTCACAATGATGGAATCAAGAAGACGAGATATACACAACCATCCTAGTTTCAACCCAATCCTGTAACTTTGAATTTTGAGAAAAATTTATGAACTCCTGATCGTGAATTCAGGAAATCGCTTAATGGAGTGAAATAACTAGAATGATAAAGAAAGGCAATTAAATTACCCAAACATCCACTATAGAAGACTCAGACATTCCTCCATTGTTCTGAGATACGACCCACAAAAAGGATTGCGACAATTCTTCATGGGAAGTAATGTACCACCTTTTTCAGGAAGAACAACCAAGGGTAATAGTAACAATAGCTACATCAGATGCAACAACTTCCTCATACCCATCCTACTTCGATGTTGCATGATTTTTTATTCATAGAATAGAAATGAGGCCAAACATTTTACCCTACACAGATATGGTAAAGTGGGAAACTGACCACCTTAACATGGCAGATAGATCATTCAAGAATTAAAATATGGAGAATATTGGTTAGTTCACTGCAAAAGATTTACGGATAATGTGCCACATGCCCATGCCACAGAAGAATTATGATAAAGTTTTTTTCGAAAGCTTCACAAATAATAATACAGAACTCATGAAGGTGATAAAGGGATGGAAATATGACCAAGGCAAGGTGAAGTGGGACAAACTTGGTATGTACCCGATAGCACAGTTACCCTACCCTTATTGTTATGCTGCTGGAATGCTATATAGGTTGTTTGAAAAACAGGATACCACTAGGTTTTCCATAGACTGGGTCCCTTTAATTGATGCAATCGTCAATTCTTGTGTTATGAATTGAGTGAGCATTTTGTTTGATAATTTGGCCAGAGCTATCATGGAATATAGAAGTAAAAGAAGTGTCTCATATAGAACAATACCCCCCTTCTACATGAGCGCTTACATTATGGATGCAATTTTATTTTGTTCAAACTTTCCTATCATGGGATTGAAATGGACAACCCAAGGCCCAAATTCAATCCACATTTACCATAGAACCCTTTGGGAATCCGATTTTTATTTACATTTCTATAAAATTTGCAATGGAGTTATGTTACCCATCCATTAGATTGCATCATAGAATATAGAAGTAAAAGAAGTGTCTCATATAGAACAATACCCCGCTTCTACATGAGTGCTTACATTATGGATGCAATTTTATTTTGTTCAAGATTTCCTATCATGGGATGGAAATGGACAACCCAAGGCCCAAATTCAATCCACATTTACCACAGAGCCCTTTGGGAATATGATTTTTATTTACATTTCTATAAAATTTGCAATGGAGTTATGTTACCCATCCATCATATTATCTTTAATGAAAAAGCCCCTAGGATTTCTAAGGAGGCTAGCATAGAAATTTTAACGATTGCTACATAGTTTGCTGAAGATAATTTCACTGAAATCAGATTTTTTGGGAGTTATTCTTCTCCCCATGTTCTACCTTATTCCTGATAAGCTCCTAGCTAGGGAAATTTCCTACCAACTTCTAGTAAGTGGAATTTCAAAACAACTCAAAGATGCCAAGAAAGCTATTTGGCCTAATTTCCCTTTACAGTGTAGCACATTTTCCCTTTTCGACAGTTGTCATCCATTCAAAGAAATTTTGAATGTCACTTCATTAAATTTGGCTTTAATGCCAAAGAGGCCATTTGATCCTAATAATGTGGTTAAGAATTTCACCACTGAACTTAAAATTAAACCTATTGAATGAGAAAGATATGTTTGATGATTTATTTCAAGACATGGAGAAGTTCACAAATGTATTAAAAAATGCATCTAGTCAGCTCAGTAAAATAGAATTTGAGGCTTTCCAAGCATATAGAAATAAAAGGCTTAAAACAATCCCTTTGGATTTGTTATTTATTGAAGATGTCAATAGAGAAACTACCAACATTAGTCTGGATAATGAAGCCAAGGATATGTATGAAGATGAATCCCAAGAGAAATCAATTTACGAGTCAGGAAAATCACAAAATAATTCTTAAAATTTGGATCACTTTGACAATGAATCCGAGAGTAGGAATGATAGACTAGAGAAAATAATTGATAAAGTGATTAAAGGGATTGAGATGCAAAAGGGAGGAGAAATGAATGGAGCTAAATCACCTTCTCAAGAAGTTGATCATATCTAGAATACACCTGACTAGATAGAGAAGCCTTAGTCAAAATATTTGAATAAAGAATGGGAGAAGTTTTCCAAGGCACTAGAAACACCACCAAATATTAATATTGATGAATCAACAAGTTTCCAAACTCCAAAGAATTTTCAAAATTTAGTGGAAACTGCAATTCCACTATAGCAGGTACCTGAAGTTCATTATCAAGAGGTCATTCCAGCATACCGTACATAATATATTGTTTTATAGATTGAATAGATACCCTCGCTTGATGTCTTCTACAGTTCCAGTCATAAGGCTGTAGTTAAGAGAGGAAAGAGAAGAATAATGGACGAAACAATTTCAAATCTTATGGATGAATCTGTAGACGTTCTATGGAAAGACCCTTTGGCTGATCCTGCAGAACATTTGACTAAGTTATCACAATTTGTAGGAGCATATGGTACTGCTACTATTGACAAAGCTACAAATTTACAACTTCTACATAAGCAGAAAGAAGACAAAGTGCAAGAACTAGAAAAAATATTAGAACAATAAAATTTTAACTCCAGTAAGAAAACTGAAATGAAGATGTCTCAATTTCCAAAAGGATTTTTAAAGAGTGAATTTTCAACACCAAGTGAAGATTACGGAGAAAGAAACATAGATTGAAGCAACAATGGACAAATTAAAAATCCATCCTCAAGTAAATTTGCTCATAAAAGAAGCACTGGAAATGAACACAAAGCTAAAGCAGCAGCAAATAACCTTTTTTTAACAAGCTTCAATCACCATGTCTTACCATGATGCAAGAAAAATTCTGATCCAACAAATGGCTAACAGGAGACTTGAATGTGAGAAAGTTGAAAAGAATATTAATGAGTTCATTTAGTGGCAAGGATATGACACAGGAGAGAAAGCTGACCTACCTCAAATAGATAAATTTCACAAAGAGAATTTAGTTAAGGATTGGGAAATATAGTTGAGACAAGAAGAAAAGGAAAGGACAAAGCAATAACGGTTAACAAATGAAATTATTGAATCTATTAATGAACAAATTTTGAAAGTTGAACTTATTAAAGAATCCACAGTTGGAGTGCTCCCAGAGCTCAAACCATTAGAAGCATAGTGGAAGAAAATTATAGAGATGGAGGAGAGAATTATTTAAAACATAAATAAGTTTGATCAAGAAAATTACTAAAATTTTCTCACCAAACCTTATCATCAGTGCCTAACTCTACAATCATTAACTGATTCTATAAAGAAATTGCAACCAACACTTTAGAATGTAGTCTGTAAAGGCCAATTCAGATCAGAGATTACACAACCAACTCAACGAAAGCCAATGGTGGATATTTGTTAGCTCCGAGATCAAATGCACAAAGAGGATCAACCAACATAATAATGTTGTTATTTTATTTCCTAGATTGTAGTTGAAGTTTACTCCTTATGAGGATGGTTTTTTGAAACATCCTCAATTTTTTATGTAATAGTCTATTTTAAACATATTGTAGTTTAGTATTTAAACCCTTCTCATGCATTTAGAGAAGGGTCCAGATATTTGTCAAAAATATTTGCAAAGAATTCACTTATGTAATTTTGTGAATGCCTTGATGAATTAATAGAATGAAATATGTTATCTTTTGACATTTGAAGTTGTTTAACAGAAGTTTCACTATTGTACTCTTTAAATTTCTTGAAAGTGAAGAGGAGCAGAAAAATACTGTAAGTTTGAATGAGTAGAACCTCTTATATATGGTACTTCTACACGTTGTATTATGTTTTGCTTCTTAAATTGACAATTATCTTTTTATCTGCATTATATATTAGAACTGTCGGCATAAAAAATGTTAAAGGCACTTCTGTACTCATATTTGTTTATGATTTCTTATCTTATATATAATCAAACATATAAATGTGATATACATTTCACTTTTTTTTATTAAACTATTTTGTTAAAATAATTATCTTTACATAATTTTCATCTCTTTCAACTTTTAAATAATCTTCATTACTAATAGTTGGAAGATATATTTTTATATCACATAAAGGAATGAAAATCCAAGGTATATAGTAGAATAGATAGTTTAGATAAGTGCATAAGATATATTAAATCATTTCCCATTTGCATGTTATATAAACAAAACACACCCAACATCATACTTATTATAAAAATGGTCCCTTTATCCCTAGTCGGAGCCACCACACCAAACGGAAAAGGACTTTATCTAATATACAAATTGGGTGGTTGTCCCCCATGTTGTTGCAATGGAATTCCAAGGCTTCAACATTTTGGCGCTAGAAGGAGGGCCAATTGTGAATGGAAAGAAGATCCGGCCAATCTAAAATCCAATCTAAGAGTCTCTCTCCCTCTAGATCCATTTCAACTTCTAGAACATTAGCTATATCTCAATCTTTAAGATCTGAAGTTGAACATCCCTCTTCTAAGTCTCCTAGTGAAACTCAACCAATAATATCTCTATATTTTCATCAAAATCCCCCATAATTTCAGTCATTGATAGAAAATTTAGACAGAGTATCCATTTCTGCTGAAAATCTTGAAACTTCTCAATCAATTGAGAATAGTGTTTCATCTTCTCTACAGCCTAGAATAATATTAAATCTATTAGAAACTAAGAAGACATGAATCCGTTATTTTGAATTTCCTATCGGTACTTCTCGAAGGAAAACAAATAATATTGAATTGGAGACAATCACCATCGAGGTATTATCTAATAATCCATCCCATTCACCTCCATTACCTGCACTCACTTCCACAACTTCCATTCCAACAATCAATGTTACTTTAACTAGTTCTAGCACACAAACCACTACTCCTTAAACTAGTTCTAGCACTCATCCTTCCTCTTCTTCAACTCAAACTCAATCCATCAGTTCCACCCAAGTTCCAATGGCAGGCAAAGTACCTCCACCAATGTACAACCATGGAACAATCCAGGTGCTGTAAAAATTCCTGCTCCTCTTCATCCTCTTCCAAAATACCCTGAAATATGGTTACCTAAATTTAGCCTTGATGATGGTCTCCCAACTGAAGAACACATCCATAATTACAAGTTAGCCATCAATTTAAAAGAGGTAACTGAAGAAGGCTATGTAGTAAGACCATTTCCATATACACTCACAGGATTTGCAGGATCCTGGTATTTTTCACTACTTGCATGCTCTATAACTAGCTGGAATATGTTCGAAGAAAAATTTTTAGCTAAGTTTGGAGATGGCAGAACCAATGCATTGCTCACCAACGATTTATCAAATCAAAAGGCTAAAATATGGGAGAAAATACAATAATTCAATTCAAGATTTAATAAGTTACTAAATAAAATTCCTTCTACATTAGTTCCTGGTGCAAAAGTTCAAATTGAGTGCTATATTTCTTCCCTCCCATCTAATATAGCCATTTTTGTTGACAGAGAAAAGATGCCAACATTGGCAGAAAATAGGAAGGCAAATTTATCTGTAGAGAAATGCATAATCTCTCTTGAAAAGAAGAATTCCCAAGAAGATAGGAAATCAATGATAGTATCCCTCAAATATGATTCAAAGAAGAAGCCACCAAAAGACCCTTTTGATGTAGAAGATCTTCAGAAATTTTTAAAGACTATGAAAAATGAAATGGAAGATATCAAAAAACAAGTTGTCGAAAGTTCTAGTTCAAAGAAGAATTTTAGGCCCTTCAAGAAAAATTAGTCTTCTAATTTTCAGCCGCCCAACATCAAATCTAATGTTGAGTCTGATCAAGATACAGATGAAGAGAAAACAGAAGAAGAAGAAATTGAATTAGAAGAAGAAGTTGAACTAAATGGAATGTGGGATTTTATCCTACCAAATGATGAACAACAAGAAGATTTACCTGTAAGTAAAAGGAGTAATAATACCACTGAAGCAACGCAGTCAAATCAGAAATAGAAGAACTCAATGCCTGCTAAAGACGAAATAGTAAGTAAAAATTCCACATCTAAGACTACACAAACTAACCCTGCTACTTCAGATGTTCCACCTACATCAAAGAAAATGGTAGTCTCTGACACCATTGAATATAATGTGGTTGAGGATATGAAAAAGACCAAGGAAAACGTTTCAATTCATGAACTTACTAAGCTAAAATATCAGCAGAAGATTCTACTTAGATATTGGAATGCAGTTCCTACTTTAGCCTTACCTTCTCCAGTAGTAGTTCAAGATGCTAATAATATGGGTAAACCTCCTTATCGTTAAACTAAAATAAATGCTACATATTTGATTATGATAGGTGATTGATCCATCTCTCATACTCCATTTTTTTTAACCTATGAGATCTATAATAAAAATGTACACAATTGTTTAATAGACTCAGGGGCTTCAGCTAATATCATGCCAAAATCAGTATGTGCTAAGTTGAACATAACTCCTTATATTTCTCCTATTGACATAGTACAACTTGATAGAACTGATAAGGAGATCACGTGTTATGCTTAAAATTGAAAGTGCTCGAAACTATATCGAACCTGAGCAACCAGAAAGGTCTTGTTTTTGCCATTCCGGTGCCATAAATGGTTCAAAAAACCGATGTCGTATGAGGAAGATATTCTGTTCTATTTTTCTTCCCAAACAACTAAAATTTCTGTGAGAGGGTGACTGGGATGCCCAGTCAGCATGCAGGTACAGTCAGCAGGTGGCATATTCTGGGAATATTCCTTTTTCTAAAACCCAATCAAGATCTGGCACGTGGTTGTTTCTAGGCCATTGATTTTGTTGTATGAAGTTTGATCCTAACCATTGGATGGGTGACACGTGGGAAGCCCAGAGGCTTCCATGTGTCCCCAGGAGGTTTTATTAAAATTTTGGTGGAGATGGGGGAAGGGGAGGGGGGGGAGTAGGGGGTCAACCCTGCAACCTCCGGGTGCACACAAATGCCTCCAATTGTCTTCGATATCCACTAGTTCTTACCATATATGCTTTCCACATCAATTTATGTTATAATGTATTTGCAGTCATGGAGGGGACTTCTAGCAATCCTAACCTGCCAGCGGCCCCAAGTTTTAGTCACATGATACATTCTTAAACCGTGACATTAAAATGTAAACCGACAGTTATAAAAAAATTTTATCCCAACAGTTTCGATTAATGAGGTCACATGTCAAACGGTGAAATTAAAACTGCAATGTGACAGTTTTATAAACTATAACCTCCGGCAGCAAATACTGTGTTCACATGCGAGTAGGTAGAAATGTATGCAATGGTTGCAGGCTTAAGGGTTATCCAACTGTAACCTCTGGATCACTGTCACATGCACAGTTTCAGTGGTTTTAAATGCCACAGTTTTCAGAACCATGTGACTCCGAGTTCCATACCATATGCAGAGTTTCAAACATTTAAACCGCGAGAATTAGACGAGGGGTTGGCATGTGACCACCCCACCCTAACAATTTGTATTCAAATCAAACGGTTTAAATGGCAGGAGTTTAGAGTGCCTCTTAAAATTAGGCAAATTTTACCAAACTAATTGCAGTTAACTGTAGTTATCCACTTTTAGTAGAGTTTCTGTAGCTGATATTGGGAAAAATGCATTGGGAGGTCAATTTTCGACCAATTTGGGGGAAACGAGAGTCTACCTAGACTAATTTGAGCATTCTGGAGCCACTGGTGTAGAGAAAACAACCATTAGAGGCTTCTAAACACATGTATTTGCAATTTTTAGCATAATTACAATGAGGGACATGACATTGGGATATGGACTGGTAGATGTAGCCGAGGAGGGGTGAACTGCTTCATCATGCCTGCTATGTAAAACTTATGTGTGATTTTTTTTTCTCTATTATGCACTATTGTACAATGTTATTTAGGCTTATTTTCATGCTTAAAGTTCACAAATTCATCTATGTTTCATGGTTAAAACACTCATTCCTTAAGGAAACAAATGGAGACAAATAGTACATGTTTTTACTACTGAAAGGACACTTAGTATAGCAAACTAATACACTCCTTTCAGATCAGTTTGGTATCAGAGCTAGAGTTTATTCTCTAGTTTTTTCGTGTGCAAATATTTCTTTAACTATTTGCAAGGGTTTTCATGCTTACTAGGCTCAAGCTTAAGAGAGGATAAGGAAAATTGGTGGAATCAGAGGTTCTCAAAGTGAGCCACAAAAAAGGAGGGCAAGATTGCCACATTCTCCACAACCTATTTCACCTCCAAAAGTAACAGAAGAAGATATAAGAATGCCTCCAGGAAAATAAGAAATTCATGAATAGGTGGATCCCAAAGAAGAAGAAAGAGTGTTCAGGAAAGCATTCCTTCACATGACTGAAATGGTGAGAGTCCTTTATCAAGAAAGGAATGAAATACTAGAAGGAGAAGGATCCAAACTTCACAAGGAAGGTCAGGGATCATCTAGATGTCACAATGATTAAGATAAATCAAAGAAGGGAAATGGAGGAAATTCATGTAGTGGAAAGTCACCATCCTCACCCTCATCTTCAGTACACCAGTCACACAACTCAAAGAACACTGGTAAAATTCCTTTTATAAAAATTGATGTTAAGTTTGAATTGCCAATGTTTAATGGTGAAGTCAATGCAAAAAAGCTTGATAATTGGATTAGGCAATTGGAGGTCTATTTGAGAATTTAGAACCTTCATGATGATGATACCAAAATCCAACTATCTTCATTGAGGATGGAAGGTGCAACTCGTGTTTGGTGGGAAGCCAAGACAAAGGAGGATATCAAGAAGCATGGTAATATTATCCTATCTTGGACTGATTTCATTACTACAATAAAAAAATAGTTTTATTCATTAGCTCACATGCAGAAATCCATAATGAACTGGAAAAATTTTAGACAATTGAAAGGAAAAAATGTACAAGAATACACCCAAGAATTTAGGAGAAGAGCTCCCTTATTAGGGGTATATTTGCAGAGTCAAGATAATTTTCTCAAGTACATAAGAGGCTTACATAACTACCTAAAACATACTATTCTCATGTTTGACCCTACAAGCTTAGATGAAGTTTGTGTTTAGGCCACACATCTAGAATCTAGAAGGACAAACATTACTGATGAGAGTAGGAAGAAACCTTTTAAGGGGAAAAACAAATAGAAGACCTCAAAAGGTAAGGGAAAAAAGAATGCATATATCAAGAAAGAGGGAGAGAAAGTGGTTTGTAAACATTGTTCAGGAGAAGGCCATGAAGAGAAAACTTGTTTGAAATTACATCTTGAAAAGAGACCCAAGTATAACAATAAAAAAGGGAAGTAGAAAACTGCAGCTACAACTCAACATGACTTAGGAGAGGATTCAGGTGATGAAACTAAAATTACAGCTGTTAGTCATTAGTATTTTTCACTTTTTAGTGATGACTAGTTCTCACAGCCAAGTTTTCTAGTAGCTAATCCAAAAATTTATCATATTTTCCAGCTGGGAAAACACCCATAAAACTTTTTCTCCCTCTTAATTTTCAGTCCCCCATGACGAGATGAAATTTCATTATCAAATCCTACCTTGCCTCAGCCATACTAGTCTTCCCATCAGCTCTAAAAGGACAATCCACATCTATTCAAACAATCTGCCCTAAGTTAGGAAGTGGCGCTTTAAGACATTTCACCCTTGGAAAACTATCCAAGAGCAAAAAACCTCCATCTGCTATAGAACAGTCATAACAGACCTCCCACTCTACTAATAAAGTTGGTCACAGCCCTAAGTCACGCCACTAATACACCCTTAAGTCTCAGCAATACATAGACCATAATCTCAAGCTGATTTTAGGTGTTTTACAGTGTTTGATGAATCTTTCAAGGACAGGAAACATGCCGGCATCTCAGAAGACAATTTTAGTGCCACATGAGAAGAAAGCTGCTTCTGAATGTGATCATGAGCCTCAGATGTTTTCTACAGGGCCAAGAGTTATTCATCAAACTCTTGTGACCTCATTCACAGCCTGAAAGGATAGCAAAAGAAAAAGCAACACTGTCAAGAAGCTGGTGATATGACATGACAAAGAACCTCCTTCTTCCATAAGCAGAGGGTTTTTGAAAGGCCTCCTTCATTCATAAGCAGAGGGGCAGGGCATTGACTATTTTCGAGTTTGATTGATCAAATATGAGTAACAGGGATAGTAAGGGATAGTTGAAACATAGAAGTATTGTAAGGAGACCAAAAGGAAAGCAGGGGTACCACTGCAATCCAACGGGTCATGCTTATCTCTCAACAAGGTTTCTGTCAAAAGACAGTATGCAGCTCCAACAAAACAGAATTTGAAGAGTGGTTGATGAGGTAAGTCATTGCACAGGCAAAAGAACTAATGATGAAGGGTGTCTTTCAAATATGCTTATCATAGTTGACAAAGGAAATCTGAGTTCATTTCCCCCAAGAGGCAACACAACTGAACACAGTTGTTCAAAATATGCAAAAAAGAACTTTGGCATATTCTTTCAGGTTCTGGAAATCATTGAAGGCAAATTTTACATGCCACTGCCACAAGAGGAGACATTTTTCCCTCTAAGTGAGAGACAATCAAATTCTTAAAAGAAAAATTTCTCAAAAGGGTTATGTCATTTCAAAAGGGAAAATAGGCTTAGAAAGAAATGATCATTGCTTTCATGTTTTTGTTTAAAACAAAGGAAGTTTGAAATTACAATGTTAAAAAGGAGGACCCCTTTTTCTCCGAATCAGAAGCAATCAAAAGATTTCAATTTCTCATAAGGGTTAAGGGAGGTCTCACTTATAAACAAGTGGTTTTTTTACCCCTGTGAAGGCATCCAAACAAAGGATATCAGTTTATGTGTTGAGAGCTTTCAAAGAAAAAGTTTCAAATTTTGATTTAAAAGCAAAGGCCTTTTCAAATTTTTTGAACAAACTTTCTCCCATCAAGCATGAAATGACCGTTGGCCTTTGTGCATTTCAAAGGGATAAAAAACCGTGGCAAAATCATTTTCAAAACTCAAAGCACGAGCAAGGTTTTCCTCGCTACCCTTGAGACCAGAGAAAGGAAGTTCTTGGAAAAATTCACCAATTTTTTGGGTTCAGTGAGTACGCGGTGCACCTGTAACTTTGCGCGGTGCGCTCAGATGCATATTTTCCATAGGGCACCAAAGCCGCATGACGCGCCTATAGGCTTGGGTCCTGTCGGCCCGACAGATGACCCGACAACCCATGTTGCGCGACACTTTCTCGTTCAAACATGCCACGCTTGTTGTTAGGCCTCCAACACGCCTCCAACCGCCTTCAAAGTGACTCTAACTCACAAACAAAGATTTGCATCATGTTTTGAGGTACCTTGTCTTTCTCCCCTTTAATTTCAAGTTTTCTAGACGGTGTTTGGGGCAGAAGAAGTCCGGTTTAAAACAAGATATGTTAAGTGACTGTGTTAAAAAGGGGATAAAGTGTTTTTATTTAAAATCTGAGTTTGGAATAGCTAAGATTCACCAGCAGTAAGCATATTCAAATCATGTTTCACTCTTAATGTTTCAAAACTGATGAACTGCCCTCCAAACAGTCAAACATTAGTGAGAAAGCAGTGTAAAATAGTTGGAGGTGTTTTTTTCAAGCTGGTGTGAGAAACAGGGAATTGAAAAAGGCAGTTTTCTATTTTACGAGGGTTTATTTCTTTTAAAGTCCTACATTTCTCTAAGACAACATCAAAAGCAAAAATAAACTCTGTCATCTATTACACAGTAAACCTTGGACTATGTTTTACCTTCTTTGGTTGACTGTGTTTATGGTGATGAATTGATTGGTTGAAAAACATACCAAAGGGAGCAGTGTTTTGATTGAAGAAGATTGTGGTTTTTTACCTTTGTCTGGAATACAAGGTTATCTTATTACATCAAAACACCCACAGATAGCGTACTCTTACCACAAACACAAGAAAGTCCTTTTGACTATGTTTGTCTTTGTTGATTGTGTATTTCATTATGAACATTGGCTGATCAATATACAAAGGCAAGAAAAGGCATTGTTTTGAAGGGACAGGGTCTTATATCAAAGGAGGGCATTTCACACTACAATCAAAACCGTTGTTGCCTTATCAAACAGTGAAGTGACAGGCTGAGATAGAGTTTTTTTTAAAGAAGGCATTTCAAAAAAACTTTGAAGTAATTTGGTGTTTCAAAAGCACATCTAGGTCAAGATGCCTCCTAGGCAAGATAGCAGAAGTGGGTTACACAAGAGGTATGAGCCAATTTCTACCAAGGAAGTCAATGCACACCCATCTATCCTTTTCAATTTTCATGAGGTGGGGTGTTTGGATTTCTGCCAGAGGATACAAGAAGTCAAAAGTTTCTCACCTTTAACACATTTGTGTGCCTTGAGGTTCAGAGACAAACATTTTCAAGTGGCAGGCCTTGATTTCCAATTCTCCCCGAGATCCATATCCAAGGCTACTAAAATCCCATACATTGGCGAAAAATGGTTCAAGCAAGCCTATCTAGACTTGGATGACTATAAACCCTTCCTCAAGCCCGAGCACAGAGAAGCAAGCCCTGCTATTTTCCCTTTCTCTTATCTTCTAGCCAGCTATGCTCCCCTTATGAAGATCATAATGAAGTATTTCACTTGTGAGGGGAGATTCTCCCGGGTTTATGCATACCACATCCGACTATTGATGCACTTTCCAAGAACCAAGAAACTCAATATTCCTTTATTTTTGTGCAAAAGCATTGAGAAAATGGCCTCCTCGGTCCAAAAGAAGCCTCCATCATAACAAATAGACTCTTTATTCCATCACTCCCTCATTAAAATCATCATCCTTCACCAGCTTGAAAAGAAAGAGGTTTCTTGGGATTTTCTCATCAGTCACCCGGATTTTTCCACTGTTCCCCCAGTCCATACATCTCATACTCATCGCCCCTTGCCTTCCTCTATCAGACCTACTCCTAGAAGGCTCAGATTCACTACAGGACGGAAATTAGAACATGGAGAAGGAGAGGGAAGTGGCCAGCAAAGGGAGGAAGAACATGAGCATGAAGAAAAAGATCAGGAACAACAGGAAGAAATTGATAGAGGGCAGCAGCATGACAGTGGTGACGATGAGCAGCAGCAAGAGCAGGAAGAAGAGAGTGATGAACAACAGAAACTCAGTGGTGATGAACATCAGGAACAAGAGGAAGGGCAGCAATTTGAGCAGCTGGTTGAACAAGAGAATGAGCAGGAAATTGAAGCACAGCAACAACATGACATTTATAATCAAGGGTAGCAGGAAATTGAGACAGAGCAGCAGTATGACATTGAGTAGCAGGGGCAGCCTGAAGAAGATACACAACAGTCTCCTCATGAAACACAACATTCTCCTCATGATGATCAGTAGCCTCCTCAAGATACACAGCAGCCTCAAGAAGAAAAACAAGTTCAAGGGGATGACAAACAAGATGATAAAGGAAAAGGAATCATGCCTTCCTCTCCTAAAAATGAAAAGTCCCGAACAGCTAGGAAAAGAATGCCGAGGGTGGTCACTCCATATGTGAGAAGAGCTCTTCAAAGCGAAGATAAATTGCCTAAAAAGCCTATCATTGATTTTCCTAAAAGGAAGAGCGCAAGGATAGCCTTCCAAGGAAAAGGGAAGGGAAAGGTACAAGAAGGCCATGAGCATGAGAGTGCATTAGATGCCATCCCAATTCCAAGGGATGATAGTGATAATGAGGCCCGCATTCTAGAAAACCTTTTGATCCAAAGAGAAATAGAAATTGATGCATTACAAGGTGAGCTTCATAGGGCAAGGAATTTCAATCATTTTCTAGAAGTCCAAAATAGGCAAATGAGTGTCCATATGGCTATCCATGAGACAAGGGCGACTAAGTACAAGAAAGAAGCCTCCAAAGCCCAAGCAAGGATAGATGAGCTCATAGGTGATTTTGATGAAAGTGAAGAAGAAGACCAACCTAGGAAAAAACGGCCTCGAACCATAGGGCTTCAAAAAGCCCTTGAGAAACAAAAAGAGGAGGAAAATGCCTTTCTCCAATCCACTCCCCTCACTGCATTGCTTGAGCAAGAGATTGAAAAAAATAAGGAGGCATGGCTTGAAAGAGCCAATGAATATTTGGAGGGAAATTTGGAGAAGGAAAACAGGGATTTAGAGCTGCAAAGGAGAATGACGAAGCATTATCAAAAGCTAAATTAGTTTGCCCGTCGCAAGTTAAAGATTGCCCAAGAGAAACTGAAGGAGGCTAAAGGGAAGTGCCCGGCACGGAAAGGGAAGAAGGACACATCAGGACTTGAAATTTTGGCTTCTGTTTTAGAGCATGTTGATAGGGACCCTTGAGGGTCATACTCAGCGATTTTGGGCACATTTTGACATATTTTGGTTTTTGGGGATTTTTGAGTTTTTTTTCAAAACTCATGAAATTCACCATTTCATTTTGGGGATTCATCAAAGGAGGAAAATGGTATCATTGGATGCCATAATTTTAGAAGCACATCCTCAGCGATTTTCAGGACATTTGGAGATCATTTGCTCCCCCAAAATGGCGAAAAATGCTTGCTTTTTGCACACTTTGCCCGGTCTATCAGTAGACTGTAATTTTTGGTTTTTTACACACAGGTACAGTTTTGGAGGACTTCCAGGCATCGGATTGGGAAAATTTCAGTTGTTCAAGAAAGTAGACAATCAGATCTTTCCAACGAGCTATCATGAGCCTCGTTTCAACATCAAGAATGCTGCCAAATGTTGCCGGAAAGTTAGGGGACCTTTTGCTGATATAAATTTTGAGTATTTTTGTAATTTTTGAACCTTCAAAAATTGCTTTTTCCAAATGCATGTTTAGCTATTTTTGCACATGAAAAGTGATGCAAAGTCAATTATTTTTCCTTTTTTAGCATTTTCTAGATATTTTATGAGATATTTTGTGCCTTGGGCTTTGCAAAGCCTCAAGGACAAGATTAGATATTTTGATTAGGCCAATAGGATGGCAAGTTGAACCCTGAGGTTTTCCTCACTTGAGCCTATATATTCCAAATGCTTTCATTGTAAAACAAGGCTGAACTAAGAAATATATGGTCATATAAGCTTTGGAAGAAATACTTGTCTTATGCTTTTGGATTGCCTCTTGGATGCTCTTGGATGAATGAAGAATGATTGTTGTTGGATTCCATGACTTGGTAGAATGGTAGAGTGTCTCTTGCTTTGTTGTTGTCTTCTAGTTTTCATTCATGAATACATCTTTCTTGCTTGCTATAGATCAGTAGAGAACAAATTTGAGATATTCCCATGGAGGCACCTCAAATTTCATGTTTCTTCATAGCTTCATTGTTTTCTTCTTCCTAAGTAACATTAAAGAATTCTTGACTTCTCTTTAATACTTAAGATATTGTTACTTGTTTCATTCATAGTTCTATGCATGCTAAGTATGAATTACGGTACGCCTTGCTTACTTATGGCTAGCTATATTTCCATCCATGAAATTTCTCTTTGACTGATTAGATTATCATTTTGTTTGAACCAAGGAGGCTTAGTTTCGATCTAGCCCTTTGCCTAAAACTATGCAAATCTTGTTGTTCAAAGTGCCCAATAACTTGAAGTGCTGTGTTTAGGCGTTCCGGCATAGGAAGTTAAGTTGTTTGTCTTTCTTAAGTGTTTTCCCCAAAGTCTGATAGCCATTTCCCAAAGTTAGAGGGTCTTATACTTCTATGCATGGCTTGAATGTTTATTTCTATGTATTGATTAGCTTATAGTTACATTTTGCATGATTAATGGTTTGCCCTACCATGTTTATGTTATCTATTAAACTAGTTATGCTTGAAAATCTTTGTTGTTCACAAACTTGATGTCCATTTACTCCATTTTGCCTAAAGATCCTTTCTACCTTGAATCAAATCGACCCTTCAACAGCCTTGTATCATCGTATTATAGCTTTCTTGATCTTTTCAACCCCATAGCCCATTTGATCTGACATCTTTTTACCTATCTTATATCTTTGATCAGTTTCATCCCTCACAACTTAAAAAACCAAAACCAAAAAACTTACTTCATAACTAGCCTAAAATCAGAACACAATAAGCAAACACACAGATATCCCTTACACATATAGAGAGAGCCCTCTCTGAGTCCAGGAAGGCTAGGTCCTTGGGCTCCAAAGCTTTTTTTGATGTTACACTGTCATTTGGCTTGCCAATTAGCCAAATCACGGGAACCTAACAATAATGGCGATCACGGTGGGACTCTGAGTAATAAACAAACTTAGTTTCCCTAATCTTTAGAGACTTTTGAGAATACTAGCTGGCTGACTTATCCCACCGCTCACTAACATAATGGCGATCATGGTGGGACCTTGAGTGTTAAACAAACTTAGTTTCCCTAACCTTTAGAGACTTTTAAGAATACTACCTGATTGACTTATCCCACCGCTCACTAACATAATGGCGATCACGGTGGGACTTTGAGTCAAAACATCCTAGGTATCCCTTAGGAACTCTCAAAATCTCAGTCAAACTTAGAAGAGTAGAATCTGGTTGTCTCACCATCCTAGAAAAATGATGACTCAGCTGTAGGACACTCTTACAAACCTTAGGACAACATAGAAAACTCAGAAAAACCCCAAAAACTCCTTTAGATTGGTTTTTGACAGTATTGGTGGTGGACCATACACAT
The DNA here is from genome assembly GCA_034641835.2 of Pinus albicaulis. NCBI lineage: Eukaryota > Viridiplantae > Streptophyta > Pinopsida > Pinales > Pinaceae > Pinus > Pinus albicaulis. The sequence goes on along the minus strand of JAXQQM020080118.1, from coordinate 81,174 downwards.
ATACCGCAAAAAAACTAAAAAACTACCTAGCGACTCCACTAGCCTCCAGTAGGCCTTACTATTTTACCGAACTCTAGGTTACTATCCGATCAACCTATCCCATCACTCACTAACATAGTGGGAGATGGTGGGACACTGAGTACATGACAGTCTAGAAAACTCTTATAGACTCTTTAGTCCTTTAGATACTTAAACAAGCAAGCAGTCCATAAGATCATTTAGAGTAAACTCTTTTTGTTATCACCACCCTAGCAATGTGTCGAAACAAGTTTAGAATACTTTAGAAAAACCATAGGCTGCACATAAGAACTCAAAAAAATCTTAAAAACATTTCCAGATTAGTTACTGGTGGTGGACCATAGCTATATCTTCACAAAAACAACCAAGTTCCACCTGGCGACTCCACTAATCCATCACTTTTATTTTTGACCATCCTTCACCTTAGTAGAACTTTAGAGAGGCCATCCATCCAAAACATTCAGAAATATCAACCTCTCTAAACTCTAGATCTGAAATCTAGCTTCACGAAGAATCAACACTAGATCCCATCCAGACCCAAATCCCCCTATCATAGTAGATGACCCAGAGAAGATTCTGTGGCAAGCTTCCGAAACTAACAATCTAGCTACTGATAGATCCATCCGTAAAACAAGATCAGTACCTGAACATCTCACTATCTTAACAGATTCACCTTTTGAAATAGAGTCAGCAAAAACTCTTTTTAGAAGCAAGTCACATAGTAATATAAACTTTGACGATCTTGAACCCCTAGACCCGCCACAGAGTCCTAGTAGAGAAACCTCACCTTCCACACCCCCCGACTTTCAGCTTCTCCATCACTTTGGCTCTTACCATCCCAGATCTGCTCAAAACCAGATCGTTAGTCCAAGTACATCTGCCACACCTATACAAACCACCTCAACCCATCCCACAAGCCCTCATCTTGTACATCATCCATCAGCTCCCGCCATGGCAGCCTGGTACGTACCTTTGGTGTTGCCACTACCTTTGGCTCCCCTGCCAGATCTCTATCAAGACAAAATCCCACACTTTACCAGAGAAGAGACTGCCACATCTCAACAGCATGTAAGTAGGATTGGCAATGCTTTTGAATACTTGGAAGTACAAGACGAAACCATCAGAATGAGAATATTCGCCCAAAGCCTAGGTGGAGAACCCAAAACATGGTTCAAAATCTTGCCTCCAAACAGCATCCACAACATCCCAGAACTATATCAAGTCTTCAGAAATAGGTGGAAAGTCCGAAAGAACCCTATTCAAATCCTGTCAGAATATAACAACCTAAAATGGGAAAATGGAAAAGTGTCCAGGCATACTGCACTAGGTTCAACAGTGTGTATAACGCCCTCCCACCTCACTTCAAACCCCCACTTGGTTTAGCCTTGGTGAAAATCCCCGAGGGTTTTGATCTAGACATGACATATCATCTAAGAGACAAAGATCCCCCTACCCTAGAGGAAATGCAACAAGTAGCCATAAAAGCAGAAGCAAACTTAGCAGAAAAAAGAGCTAGGACTAGATTTGAAAGAAAGGTCACATATAGAGATGAGGTCTCCACTTCATCTCCTTCCCTTGATCCTAGAATATATGACTTAGTCAAAAAAATGGCCAAAATATGGGAAAGGATAAAAGAAAAGGCCCCTGTTAGGGAAAATCAGCCAAACCCTCCAAACAGAAACCAGAACCAAAATTTTAGGAGGGAGCAGCCTCAAAACAGACCAAGGGAAAATGATCAACAAATTAGGCCACCATTTAATGAAAATTATGTGGAAGAAGATGATAGGGATATAGAACCCATTTATGAAAGCCATTTGAACCTCATAGGATCTGATAATGAGAGTCAGGTGTATCTCACAGAAGAAGAACAATCATTATTCTCTCTGAATCAGGACGAAACCAACTATGAAGATCCCGAGGATCCTGCCATAGATTTCCAAAATGCCATAATAGAAGCTCACAGGAAGTATGAACTTAGAAGCAGGAAAAATCAAGACAACTCCAAGAAAGGTAGCTCAGACACTGCTAAAACCCCCGATACCATCCTTAAGAAAGAAGTCAACAGCAACAAAATCATAGTCAGGAAAAATGAACAAAAAAAAGATAGAGTTACCCAAAATAACCCTAATTTAGATGCTCCTAGTAATTCTACAAAAATTCTCGAGGCGACTGTGGTAAACAAAATCCCGAAACAGACCCAGCAAACTCAGAACATAGAGAAGTTCATGGTTGAAAAAGCTAAAACAAACATATCTAAACTACAGCTACCTTTTAGTTTTGAGGGCGAGATCACCAAGATAAAAATCACTATGCCTCTTACTGCGCTGATCACCCAAAACTCTTACAAGTCCCAAGTGTTGAAAGTCTTGAATATGGGAAGTGATGCTAACACCCTTAATCTAGCTGATGACACCCCTGAAGTGTTGTTTGGTCCAAAAGTAGAAGGCAATTTCCAAGAGGGAACCACTCTTCCTTTTTACATCATTTTAAATATCCATGACCAAATCCTTCACAATGCCATGCTAGATTCCGGTGCTTCGCATAATCTTATGCCGAAGGTTGTAATGGAGAGACTAGGCCTGGAGATCACAAGACCATACAAAGACTTGTATTCATTTGATTCAAGTAGAGTCAAGTGTCTAGGTTTGATCAAAGAATTGTGTTTCAGTCTGGCCCAAATACCTGCGAAACATCTAATCATGGACATAGTAGTGGCAGACATTCCCCCCAAGTACAGAATGCTTCTATCCAGATCTTGGGGAGCCAAGCTCCAAGGGAATATTCAACTGGATATGTCTTTCGCCACCATTCCTGTGTTTGACCAAATAATAATACTCTATCGAGGGTCACACATGAAATACATGATCAGTAGCCAAGAGAGACCAGATAACATTCCAATGTACTCCGTGCATTCCGACCTAAACTCTTTTATTCTCTATACTGATGAGGACATTAAAGAACAATCTCAAGAAACTAAGGAAAACTTAGACCCACCATATCAGCTGCCCCTAGTTCTCTATGATGAACTGGATACTCAAAATTACCATGATCATAGGCAGCTATGTCTTCAGGAAAGTAGGTATGTTCCTTCTGAAATAGGAATAGAGCAAGAAGCACAAACCCTTATGTACTATCAAGCGAATTGCTCGAACCTCAGTCAAACATCAGCAGTAACCTTCGGAAAATTATTTAGGGTAAAGGCTTTAGAAGACCTACATATCACGAACTTGTTTGGAACTCAGGAGCAGGGAAGTTTAATGTTTCTACCATACCTCAAAGATTTACCATCACATAACTCTCCCACTGCAAATGAAACTTTGACTGTAGCCATAACAACCCAAATTCCAGGGAAAATTCCTGTTAAACTTCTTATGAGCAAAGATGATAGCTGCAATCCAAATGTACCTGAGTTACTTGAATTGGCTCATATTTTGTCTTTTCACCAAAAACTTAAAAATACTAGAATTAGCAATCTCATGCAGGATACCATTTCATATCGGGAAAACAGGGGAAAACACTGTGCCACTACTATTCCTTTAAGAAAAAAATTCGACAAGAGAAAATATAACAATCTGAACCAATGAGTAATAATCAGAGATAAAATAACTGGTCATAGGGTCTGTTTCGATTTTAGAAAAACTAATGCACATCCCTATAACCGAAATTTTGTCCTTTCTACCCAAGATCATTATATGCCAATGAAAAGTGCTTTTAATCATATGTTTTTGCAAGATGATGTTTCAGGTTATAGTCAAAAGATTCCCTTGCAAAGTAGATAGCTTAAAGACTTTTTTCAATATGCTGGAGGTAGTTCTAGTTTCAGACTCAGAATTGCAAAACCACCTGATATCAAAAATATGCTCATGAAAGCCATGTTTCCAGTCCTGAATTTCTGCATTTTTGCATACCTTGATGATGTCATTATTTATTTCAAAAATGACCAAGAGTATATCAATTACTTGAGAAATATGTACAGTAAAGAAAGGAGTGGGAATCAGAGATACAAACAGGTACAGCAGGAAGATACTAGTTTGTTCAGGGATTCTTGCATGAATCCTTATGTCATGTTAGAAAGAGAAAACTTTCCAAAATTCTCTTTTCAGGATTTGAGTGGGCCGAGAGTGATAGGAGATCCTTACAAGGATAAGATGCTTAAATTTCGCCATTTCCAAGATTTTTGAGTTTGAAACACTTTCATTCATTGTATATACCACTGTTTGAAAAATAGATAAACAGAAAAGTCAAAAACAGTAAAAGATAGAAAAGAGGGCGGTTGAAAAATAGGAAAAGGCCCCATGTTCCAAAAAATAGTCCTTCTGAAAGCGCGCAAGTCTAAATGCCGCTACTAGTACTCAAGTGTCTTGTTCAGCTATATCTAGCCTAATCATAGCTGAACATGTTTAAATTTAATTGTTGATAAGTTAGTGAGTGAAAAAGATGGTCAACATTGTGTAAGATTGACTTATCAAAGAGAGTAGATTAGGAAAATATACTGGTTCCACACGCCCAAAACAGAATCAAAGAGGGAAGCGGGGATGAAAAAACAAATTATGCATCTTAGCCCTGTTTTTCCTAGTTTCCATTTCATGCAGAATAATATTTGTGTGCAACTTGTCTTTTATGCCGCAAATACATGACAAATCAGACTGTCTAATCCTGATTTGATCATCTTTTAAATTTTGTGTTTTAGATTAGAGAACAAAATCCTATCAAACAGCTTAATCTTGACAGTTGATCTAGTGTAGGTAGATTAATGAAGGAGTTCACCAGTTCAATCTGAACTCTCGGCAGATATAAGTGTAGAATTAGATAGGTTCATTTTTAAAAAAGAAAAAATATTCATTGTCAAAAGGCTGCTAGTTCAAATGCGCCAAAAAGAAGAAAAAAATGTTAGGAAATGTAGTGGGGTAAGTAGAAATATCATTGATGCTAATCATGTTGTCACTTTTCAGAAATAGCATCAAGGAAGAATGAAATGTTGCGCCAATGGGTAAGGCACTGGTCTTCATAACCCAGAGATCTGAAATTCTGGACACCTCCTGAAAAGGAGCTGCCCTCCCGAAATGGAGCCACTGTTAGTCATCAGTATTTTTCACTTGTTAGTGATGACTAGTTCTCACAGCCAAGTTTTCTAGCAGCCGATCCAAAAATTTGTCATATTTTCTAGCTAGGAAAACACCCATAAAAAATTTTCTCCCTCTTACTTTTCAGTCCGCCCATGACTAGATGAAACCTCATTATCAAATCCTACCTTGCCTCAGCCATACTAGTCTACCCATCAGCTCTAAAAAGACAATCCACATCTATTCAAACAGTCTCCCCTAAGTTAGGAAGTGGCGCTTTAAGACATTTCACCCTTGGCAAACTATCCAAGAGCAAAAAACCTCCATCTGCTATAGACCAGTCATAACAGACCTCCCACTCTACTAATAAAGTTGGTCACAACCCTAAGTCACGCCACTAATACACCCTTAAGTCTCAGCAATACATAGACCATAATCTCAAGCTAATTTTAGGTGTTTTACAGTGTTTGATGGATCTTTCAAGGACAGGAAACATGCCAGCATCTCATAAGACAATTTTAGCGCCACATGAGATGATAGCTACTTCTCAATGTGATCCTGAGTCTCAGATGTTTTCTACAGGGCCAAGAGTTATTCATCAAACTCTTGCGACCTCATTCACGGCCTGAAAGGATAGCAGAAGAAAAAGCAACAATGTCAAGAAGCTGGTGATATGACATGACAAAGAACCTCCTTCATCCATAAGCAGAGGGTTTTTGAAAGGCCTCCTTCATTCATAAGCAGAGGGCTAGGGCATTGACTGTTTTCGAGTTTGATTGATCAAAGATGAGTAATAGGGATAGTAAGGGATAGTTGAAACAGAGAAGTACTGTAAGGATACCAAAAGGAAAGCAAGGGTACCACTGCAATCCAAGGGGTCAAGCTTATCTCTCAACAAGGTTTCTGTCAAAAGACAGTATGCAACTCCAACAAAACAGAATTTGAAGAGTGGTTGATGAGGTAAGTTATTGCATAGGCAAAAGAACTAATGATGAAGGGTGTCTTTCAAATATGCTTATCATAGTTGACAAAGGAAATCTGAGCTCATTTCCCCCAAGAGGCAACACAACTGAACACAATTGTTCAAAATATGCAAAAAATAACTTTAGCATATTCTTTCAGGTTCTGGAAATCAGTGAAGGCAAAGTTTACATGCCACTACCACAAGAGGAGACATTTTTCCCTCTAAGTGAGAGACAGTCAGATTCTTAAAAGAAAAATTTCTCAAAAGGGTTATGTCATTTCAAAAGGGAAAATAGGCTTAGAAAGAAGCGATCATTGCTTTCATGTTTTTGTTTAAAACAAAGGAAGTTTGAAATTACAATGTTAAAAAGGAGGACCCTTTTTTCTTCGAATCAGAAGCAGTCAAAAGATTTCAATTTCTCATAAGGGTTAAGGGAGGTATCACTTATAAACAAGTGGTTTTTTTACCCCTGTGCACGTATCCAAACAAAGGATATCAGTTTATGTGTTGAGAGCTTTCAAAGAAAAAGTTTCAAATTTTGATTTAAAAGCAAAGGCCTTTTCAATTTTTTTGAAGAAACTTTCTCCCATCAAGCATGAAATGACCGTTGGCCTTTGTGCATTTCAAAGGGATAAAAAACCATGGCAAAATCATTTTTCAAAATTCAAAGCATGAGCAAGGTTTTCCTCGCTACCCTCGAGACCAGAGAAAGGAAGTTCTTGGAAAAATTCATCAAGTTTTTGGGTTCAGTGATTGCGCGACACACCTGTAATTTTGCGCGGCGCGCTCAGGCGCATATTTTCCACAGGGCAACAAAGCCGCGCGGCGCGCTTGTACAAGCTTGTGGTGTGCCTGTAGGCTTGGGTCCTGTCGGCCCGACAGTTGACCCGACAGCCCATGTTGCGCGGCACTTTCTCGTTCAAACACGTCGCGCTTGTTGTTAGGCCTCCAACCGCCTTCAAAGTGACTCTAACTCACAAACAAAGATTTGCATCATGTTTTGAGGTACCTTGTCTTGCTCCCCTTTAATTTCAAGTTTGCTAGATGGTGTTTGGGGAAGAAGAAGTCTGGTTTAAAACAAGATATGTTAAGTGACTGTGTTAAAAAGGGGATAAAGTGTTTTGATTTAAAATCTGAGTTTGGAATAGCTAGGATTCACCAGCAGTAAGCATATTCAAATCATGTTTCACTCTTAATGTTTCAAAATCGATGAACTACCCTCCAAATAGTCAAACATTAGTGAGAAAGCAGTGTAAAACAGTTGGAGGTGTTTTTGTCAAGCTGGTGTGAGAAACAGGGAAGTGAAAAAGGCAGTTTTCTATTTTAGGAGGGTTTATTGTTGTTAAAGTCCTACATTTCTCGAAGACCACATCAAAAGCAAAAATAAACTCTGTCATCTATTACACAGTAAACCTTGGACTACGTTTTAACTTGTTTGGTTGACTTTGTTTATGGTGATGAATTGATTGGTTGAAAAACATACCAAAGGGAGCAGTGTTTTGATTGAAGAAGATTGTGGTTTTTTGCCTTTGTCTGGAATACAAGGTTATCTTATTACATCAAAACACCCACAAGTAGCGTACTCTTACCACAAACACAAGAAAGTCCTTTTGACTGTGTTTGTTTTTGTTGACTGTGTATTTCATTATGAACATTGGCTGATCAATATACAAAGGCAAGAAAAGGCATTGTTTTGAAGGGACAGGGTCTTATATCAAAGGAGGGCATTTCACACTACACTCAAAACTATTGTTGCCTTATCAAACAGTGAAGTGACAGGCTGAGACAGAGTTTGGTTTAAAGAAGGCATTTCAAAAAAACTTTGAAGTAATTTGGTGTTTCAAAAGCACATCTAGGTCAAGATGCCTCCTAGGCAAGATATCAGAAGTGGGTTACACAAGAGGTATGAGCCAATTTCTACCAAGGAAGTCAATGCACACCCATCTATCCTTTTCAATTTTCATGAGGTGGGGTGTTTGGATTTCTGCCATAGGATACAAGAAGTCAAAATTTTCTCACCTTTAACACATTTGTGCGCCTTGAGGTTCAAGTACAAACATTTTCAAGTGGCAGGCTTTGATTTCAAGTTCTCCCCGAGATCCATATCCAAGGCTACTAAAATCCCATACATTGGCGAAAAATGGTTCAAGCAAGCCTATCTAGACTTGGATGACTATAAACCCTTCCTCAAGCCCGAGCACAGAGAAGCATGCCCTGCTATTTTCCCTTTCTCTTATCTTCTAGCCAACTATGTTTCCCTTATGAAGATCATAATGAAGTATTTCACTTGTGAGGGGAGATTCTCCCGGGTTTATGCATACCACATCCGACTGTTGATGCACTTCACAAGAACCAAGGAGTTCAATCTTCCTTTCTTTTTGTGCAAAATCATTGATAAAATGGCCTCCTCAGTCCAGAAGAAGCCTCCATCACAACAAATAGCCTCTTTATTCCATCACTCCCTCATTAAAATCATCATCCTTCACTAGCTTGAAAGGAAAGAGATTTCTTGGGATGTTTTCATCAGTCACCCAGATTTTTCCACTATTCCCCCAGTCCATACATCCCCTACATCTCCTACTCATCACCCTTCGCCTTCCTTTAGCAGACCTACTCCTAGAAGGCTTAGATTCACTACAGGATAGGCATTAGAGCATGGAGAAGGAGAGGGAAGTGGCCAGCAAAGGGAGGAAGAACATGAGCATGAAGAAAAAGATGAGGAAAAGCAGGAAAAAAGTGATAGAGGGCAGCTGTAGTGTACCTAGAACATGAGAAGAACACAAATAATAAGATCTACTCAAAAGAGTATTCCACTGGTACCATTCATGTGCATCTAGCCATCCAAGGGAAAGGTGAACACTTGATCTAGTCGGTGCCTCGCTCGCTTGAGATGGAAGCGGGTTCTGGTGGTTCTTCATTGTTGATGTGTTGTTAGTGGATCGTCGCACCTCTTTATGTGTCGTCCAGGGGTTGTTGTCCTTGTTGCTAATTCGTTTCCACCTTGCTGGTTGTTGTCTTGCTGGGTGATGTGGGTGGTGATATGTTGAAGCTTTAACTAATGTAATATCTTTCCTTAATTCCTCTATTATTGGTGATGGAGTGGTGTCTGGTTCTTTTGTTGGTACTTGCTTTGATGTCTGTGTTTGGCTGTCTACCATCAAAGGCTCATCATCTGATGTGTCTATCTCGTTAGATATTTGTGCTTCTGCCTCCCCGGTCTCTGCATGGTTCTTAATGCAAATATCGTGCAATGTAATTTTCTTCTTTTTATACCAGAGTTTCATGAATTTCTTTTGCACATTAAAATTGACAATACCAACGGATTTCATCCAAGGGTGTCCCAAAACAACGTCCACAACATCCATATCTGAAGCATAAAAATCAAAATTCAACACATACTTATCCATAGAAATCTTCAAATCTTTATAAATTTGAACATCTTCATTATCAACCTGTGTGTTTTCAATATGCTTTTCTGGAACTTGCAATTTTTTTTGCCAAATTCACATTGATACAATTATGCTTGCAACTAGGAATGATAGATACAATGATGTTTTCTTTCTGAATACTTCCATGAACCCGTAATATGGAAATATTAGTATAAAATATGTCTTTATGGCTCTTACTATCATTCTTTCTGGCTTGAGACCACTTGTCCAAAAGGACTTTTTCAATTTGTTTCTCGGGAAGTTTCCTCACTGAGCTGTCAAGTGAGGTCCATCATTTATTTGCCTCATCTTTCATATGAAGCCCTATGGAGCATATCCAAACTTTTCGGTATTGAGCCTTGAGATGTTGTAAAAAATATTCAATAGTAGGGCCATCATCTTTTCCTGTAAACTTCATCTTGCGAGAATCCATAAAATAAAGTAAGGGTTTTGAAGAAAATCACTTACTTTGGCAAAAATTTAAAATGGACATTACTCGGTCAATATAACTCAGAATCCTTAATATAACCTATTTTTGAAAATGGAATATCCATTCTGCATCTAACCATATGACTGAAATCCTGATTTAGGCAATCTGGAAACACAGATTTGCGCTACAACTGTCCCACCGTCACAAAATTTCTGAAAAAAATGACTGATTTTAAATCAGTGATAACTCCCTCATCCGGACTCCAATTTGACCGATTTTTTTTTTGAAATCGGGTGATTTTTCAAGGGGAGCTCAGATCTGTAATTGGTTGTCTGAGATTGTGCACCAAAATCTACTAAAAATTTCAGGAGATCCGCCGTACATAAATTTCCGTCATAAACATTTCTGCAACACAACTGAATTTAAATCAGCGATATCACCCTCATCCGGACTCCGATTCAACTGATTTGTTTTTTGAAATTGGGTATTTTTCCATAAGGAATCCAGATCTGATATTTATTTCTGAAATTTTTTTTCCAAATTTTCCAGATCTGCTTTACAAACTCGCTGCCCAAAAATTTCTTTGGCAAAAATTTAAAATGCATATTACTCGGTCAATATAACTCAGAATCCTTAATATAACCTGTTTTCGAAAATGGAATAGCCATTCTGCATCTAACCATATGGCTAAAATCCCGATCTAGGCACTTTAGAAACACAGATTTGCGCTGCAACTTCCCCGACGTCACAAAATTTCTGAAAAAATGGTTGATTTTAAATCAGTGATAACTCCCTCATCCGGACTCCGATTCGACTGATTTTTTTTTTGAAATTGGGTATTTTTCTATAAGGAATCAAGATCTGATATCTATTTCAGAAAAATTTTCACCAAATTTTCTAGATCTGCTCTACAAATGCGCCGCCCAAAAATTTCCTACAAAAAAAAATGAAAAAATCAAATCTCCAAACTCTGCCCAAGAAATTGCTCTGATACCACTTGTAGTAGATCTAACAAAAAAATATATAGAAATAGAAAATATGCCCAAGAAATAACACCATAGAAGATAAAACTTCAGATCTCCATTAATATCAAAACCCTTAAGGTAGGGCAATACCATACATTCACTTCTTAAGGAAGAAGATCACTCCACAAAACTTCAGATATCCATTAATATCAGAACCCTTAAGGTAGGGCAACACCATACATTCACTCCTTAAGGAAGGAGATCACTCCACAAGCCATATGCTAGCCCATACAATAATCCTTGACATTTCTCAATGGAGAGTCTCTAGCCTATATATAGGTTTCATACATGCAATACCATGGGTAGTTACCATGGGTCTCTCAATACCATACATCCAATACAATGGGCTTATCACTTTATTCCCTAGCTCCATGTGGCCCCTTACATAATGTGGGTTAACCACTTTATTTATTAACTATGACCCAATTATTTATCATTCTTATATTATTACATCATATTATTCCCTTGGGTACCTCCCTTTGTACCCTATATTATCCCCTCTAGGTACACTACAACAGCAGCATGACAGTGGTGAAGATGAGCAGCAACAAGAGTAGGAAGAAGAGAGTGGTGAACAACAGAAACTCAGTGGTGATGAACATCAGGAACAAGAGTAAGGGCATCAGTTTGAGTAGCTGGTTGAATAACAGAATGAGCAGGAAATTGAAGCACAACAACAACATGACATTGATAATCAAGGGCAGCATGAAATTGAGACAGAGCAGTAGCATGACATTGAGGAGCAGAGGCAGCCTGAAGAATATACACAACAATCTCCTCATGACACACAACATTCTCCTCATGATGATCAGCAGCCTCCTCAAGATACATAGTAGCCTCAAGAAGAAAAACAAGTTCAAGGGGATGACAAACAAGATGACAAAGGAAAAGGAATCATGCCTTCCTCTCCTAAAAAGGCAAAGTCCCGGACAGCTGGGAAAAGAATGCCAAGGGTGTTCACTCCATATGTGACAAGAGCTCTTCGAAGCGAAGATAAATTTCCTAAATAGCCTATCATTGATTTTCCTAAAAGGAAGAGCGCAAGGATAGCCTTCCAAGGAAAAGGGAAGGACAAGGTAGGAGAAGGTCATGAGCATGAGAGTGCATTAGATGCCATCCCAATTCCAAGTGATGACAGTGATAATGAGGCCCGCATTCTAGAAAACTTTTTGATCCAAAGAGAAAGAGAAATTGATGCATTACAAGGTGAGCTTCATAGGGCAAGGAATTTCAATCATTTTCTCGAAGTCCAAAACAGGAAAATGAGTGTCCATATGGCTATCCATGAGACAAGGGCGACTAAGTACAAGAAAGAAGCCTCCAATGCCCAAGCAAGGATAGATGAGCTCATAGGTGATTTTGATGAAAGTGAAGAAGAAGACCAGCCTAGGAAAAAAAGGCCTAGAACCATAGGGCTTCAAAAAGCCCTTGAGAAACAAAAAGAGGAGGAAAATGCCTTTCTCCAATCCACTCCCCTCACTACATTGCTTGAGCAAGAGATTGAAAAAAATAAGGAGGCATGGCTTGAAAGAGCCAATGAACATTTGGAGGGAAAGTTGGAGAAGACAAACAGGGATTTAGAGTAGCAAAGGATAATGACGAAGCATTATCAAAAGCTAAATCAGTTTGCCCGTCGCAAGTTAAAGATTGCCCAAGAGAAACTAAAGGAGGCTAAAGAGAAGCGCCCGGCACGGAAAGGGAAAAAGGACACATCAGGACTTGAAATTTTGGCTTCTGTTTCAGAGCATGTTGATAGGGACCCTTGAGGGTCATACTCACTGATTTTGGGCGCATTTTGACATATTTTGGTTTTTGGGCATTTTTGAGTTTTTTGTCAAAACTCATGAAATTCGCCATTTCATTTTGGGGATTCATCAAAGGAGGAAAATTGTATCATTGGATGCCATAATTTCAGGAGCACAACCTCAGCGATTTTTAGGACATTTGGAGATCATTTTCTCCCCCTAAATGGTGAAAAATGCTCGCTTTTTGCACAGTCTGCCCGGTCTATCAGCAGACTGTAATTTTTGGTTTTTTACACACAAGTGCAGTTTTGGAGGACTTCCAAGCATCGGATTGGGAAAATTTCAGTTGTTCCAGAAAGGAGACACTCAGAGCTTTCCAGCGAGCTATCATGAGCCTAGTTTTGACTTCAGGAAGGCTGCCAAATGTTGTCAGCAAGTTAATTGACCTTTTGCTGATATAAATTTTGAGTATTTTTGTAATTTTTTAACCTTCAAAAATTGCTTTTTCCAAATGTGCGTTTAGCTATTTTTGCACATGAAAAATGATGCAAAGTCAATTATTTTTCCTTTTTTTAGCATTTTCTAGATATTTTATGAGATATTTTGTGCCTTGGACTTTACAAAGCCTCAAGGACAAGATTAGATATTTTGATTAGGCCAATAGGATGGCAAGTTGAACTATGAGGTTTTCCTCACTTGAGCCTATATATTCCAAAGGCTTTCATTGTAAAACAAGGCTGAACTTGAGAAGAGAAGCAATATATGGTCATATAAGCTTTGGAAGAAATACTTGTCTTATGCTTTTGGATTGCCTCTTGGATGCTCTTGGATGAATGAAGAAGGATTGTTGTTGGATTCTATGACTTGGTAGAATGGTATAGTGTCTATTGCTTTGTTGTTGTCTTCTAGTTTTCATTCATGAATACATCTTTCTTGCTTACTATAGATCAGTAGAGAACAAATTTGAGATATGCCTTCTTCTTCCTAAGTAACATTAAAGAATTCTTGACTGCTCTTTAATACTTAGGATATTGTTACTTGTTTCATTCATAGTTCTATGCATGCTAAGTATGACTTACAGTACGCCCTGTTTACCTATGGCTAGCTATAGTTCCATCCATGAAATTTCTCTTTGACTGATTAGATTATCATTTTTTTTTAACCAAGTAGGCCTAGTTTCGATCTATCCCTTTGCCTAAAACTATGCAAATCTTGTTGTTCAAAGTGCCCAATAACTTGAAGTGCTGTGTTTAGGTGTTCCGACGTAGTAAGTTAAATTGTTTGTCTTTCTTAAGTGTTTTCCCCAAAGTCTGATAGCCATTTCCCAAAGTTAGAGGGTCTTATACTTCTATGCATGGCTTGAATGTTTATTTCTATGTATTGATTAGCTTATAGTGACATTTTGCATGATTAATGGTTTTCCATACCATGTTTATGTTATCTATTAAACTAGTTATGCTTGAAACTCTTTGTTGTTCACAAACTTGATGTCCATTTACTCCATTTTTCCTAAATATCCTTTCTACCTTGAATCAAATCGGCCCTTCAACAACCTTGTATCATCGTCTTATAGCTTTCTTGATCTTTTCGACCCCATAGCCCAGTTGATCTGACATATTTTTACCTATCTTATATCTTTGATCATTTTCATCCCTCACAACTTAAAAAACCAAAACCAAAAAACTTACTTCATAACTAGCCTAAAATCAGAACACAATAAGAAAACACACAGATATCCCTTACACATATAGAGAGAGCCCTCTCTGAGTCTAGGAAGGCTAGGTCCTTGGGCTCCAAAGCTTGGTTTGATGTTACACTGTCATTTGGCTTGCCAATCAGCCAAATCACGGGACCCTAACAACAGCCATGGGATTGAATAACATGAAGGGGAAAGAAATTGAAACAAAACCCAGTACTAGTACTTCAAACTGTCACATACAAGCTCCAAATGAAGAAGAGTGAATTGAACGGTTTCATGTGAGGGTCATATCCAAACATACCAAGATTGACACATTATTGGACAGTGGGTCACAAGAAAAATTAAACTCTAAAGACTTGGTCAAGAAACTTAATCTTGAGACCATTCCACATCGAAAACCATATCCAGTTGGGTGGATTTGTAAGGATGCAAATTTACAGGTTTCAAAGAAGTGCATATTGCGCTTTGCAATAACTACACATTTTTTTGACTGTTAGGACTCCACTATGTATCATTTTTTATATATACTTTGACACCATTTTACTTTTATAACCATGATTAGAAAGAATTCCATTATCATTTTCATCTACTTTATCCCAAGGTATATAAAATCCTTCTCTTTATTATATGTTTAATCTGTTTTACATTTAATTCCATAATACTCTTATATTTTATCATTAATTGAAGTGCATCGTTGCTAACATAAGTCCAAAGATCGCAGATAAGTTATATGCATTGCTAGGAACAAGCGGCCATTGCTGAAACAGCTGACTCAGTTGCTGAAACAGCCGTCAAGCACGCAAATTCCGTCATGCGTAATTTGCGATTCTGGAAGAACCTTTTGTGGAATAGTAGTAACAGCATGAAGACACGGTTACCTGGATTATCCTGAAGATAGCATTCTTGTTGTCTCTGTTGTAACAGTATCTTTTTTTGGAAGAACAGAATAGTCCTGTTTTGAGAAAGTGAACAGATTTGGGATAAGCGTAGATTTGCTCTCATAATTGTAAAAGATGTCTCCTCTTTAAAAAGAGGAGACATCATCATTAGAGAGGAGTTCATTGTTGTAAAGCTACAGGAGAATATTGTGTGAGAACTGGAGCTAGTCTCCATCTGTAATGTATCATTTACTTTGACAGATGAATAAATTCTTCTTTTGAGCGTTCTAATTTAATTCTTTCCCCCGGGGAATCTTGTGAGAGGGAAAGGGCCCGCCTTCCTCACAAGATTCACCCTTTGGTTCCTGTAATTTGTTTAATTCTTTACGTTGTTTGCACTTTACTTTAATACTGTTGTTGAACACTAGTTGCACAGTTTAGTAGTACTCTGTTTCTTTAGCGTTGCATGTATTGAACACATTCACTCTTTGAAGTTGAGAAATCCATTTCTATTAATTGTATGAGTGTATGATGTTGGGAAGCAGGTGCTGAAGATTCCTGTATAAAGGAATAGGGTCCTGCTCCCATTCATTGCTTTCCTTTTCCTGCAGTGTGATTAGAAACAAGAGAACAGGTGCTGAAGGTTCCTGTTCATGGGAATAGGGTCTTGTCTCTTGAAGCTACCTTTCCTACAGTGTGATTAAGTGTCAGGCAGTAGGTGCTGAAGTTCCTAACTAAGGAATAGGGTCCTGTTCCTGCTGTGGTTGATTGATTTCTTTCCTTGCAGATTGGTCTTCCTTTGTTTGGATTGTAACTGCAACATAGAAATTATTCCTGCTATAACTTAAGTAGCTTCAGCTTTGATTAAACAGAGTGTGAATCAATAGATTTGTGAGATTGATAATTGTGTGGCTTTTTACTGCAACATTGTTTCTGCTTTTGAAATTGAGCATATCCAGTGCGTGATTATCTTTGAAATAAAAAGACTTCCTCGGGTTGACAATTTATGTGGAGCTTGAATTGTGAAAGCAATTAAAGCGACCAACATTTTGGCGCCGTTGTCGGGGAAGGTAATTATAGATTTCAAAAGCATTAATCTTTTCTTTTTAAATGTGCAGATTGTATGAGAGGACGCGGAAACCAGAAGAAAACTAACCCCACAGGTGGCAAAGGCAAAGGAAGGGGAGGAAGAAAAAATTTCATTGACGAGATTGTATCAAAGGCTGAATCATCACAGAGATTAAGTTCTCGAAAATCAAAACTTCAGCACTCCCCTCAATCAGATTACAAAACAGAGGAAGTTGTGGGTCCTGAAAATATAGAAGAACCAGCAGTCAGTACTGGAGAGTCGGAAGAAAGTGTTAGTAAATCAGGAGAGCACATTGAGGAAATAGTAGAGAGCGTTGGACGACCAGTGGAAAACATTGAAGAGCCAGTAGAAGATCTTGACGATCGAGCAAGTGCAGTAGGAGAGCCAACAATGGAAGGAAACAATGATGGTTTCTTCGGTGGAGGACGTGTAGATCCTGAAGGAGAAGGAAGGAATGAAAATTCCCTCTCTACCTTGGGATTTCCTATCAGTGATCTTCTTGCAGGGATAACTCCTATGAAAAATATTCCATTGTCTGCTTTACCTAACTTTCATGGTTTATCCTCTGAAGATCCGGATGAATTTCTTTTTGAATTTGATATATTATGCAGAAGTTATGATTATGTTACTAATGCTCAAAAGTTGAAACTGTTTCCAACCACCTTAAAAGGGAATGCTTTAAGATGGTTCATGAGCCTTGGAAGTCAGGTGATCACAACATGGGAGCAGATGAAACATAAATTTCTGCTTAAATATCAAGACTACTGCCGGACGAGAGAAAAGAAGGATGAACTATTCAATATGGCACAAAAGACGGATGAGAGTCCGGAGGACTATATAGAAAGGCTGCAGTACAACATACAGAGATCTGATCATCCGAATATAAGTAAGGAAATTCGCAAAACAATATTACTTAAAGGTTTAAGGGATGATTGTTGAGATATGTTAAACATGCTTGCCAAGGGAGATATATGTAAGGAATCATATGATGAGATTTGTGAACTTGCTAAGAGGTGTTCTAGGGGAGCTGCAAGAAACAGAACAAGAGATTCCACCTATTCAAGAGTGCAGAAATCAGCCAATGGAGGAGCAACAAGAGCTGAAATAGGTAATTTACTTGAAGAATTTAAAAATGAGATGTTAAGTTCTTTTGCTTCACAAATTGACACTTTGCAGGTTAAGAAGAAGCAAGCCGAAGCAGAAGCAACTCTGGCTGTCTTTTGCCCGAAGTGCAGAGACAAACATCCACTAAGGGAATGCCCAATGGATAAAATACCAATTTGTACCCTTTGTGAGAAAGATCATGAGACAAAACAATGTCCATCTCTACCAGGAATAAAGGCAGCATTGCAGCCAACGGAAGAAGAAGCTGAAGCAGTTAACCTGCTAACTCAAAGAAGACAATGGCAACCAAAAGGACAAGGTATGAACCCTAGTATGCCATTTAATCGTTGGAACAATTATTCTGCTTTTGGTCAAACAAATTACCCTCCCTTCAATCAAATGCAATACCCACCCTTCAATCAAATGATTTCCCACCCATGCAGCAATCAAACCCACCCTTTGTTGATCCTTCAATGTGGACTCCCTGGCCCTCACAGCAGCCATCTTCTTTTAACCCTTGGAATTCAAATTGGAGAAGTCAACCACTCCCGTATCCAAATCAATTGCCTCAATTCCAACAACCACTTCCTCTGCCATCAAATGCTCCGCCAAATAACCAAATGAGACCCCAGCTACCCGTGCAACCAAATCCTAACCCCAATAATAAAGTTGTGCAAGTTATTGATATTCAGAATCAGTCTATATTTCCTACTATGCAATGTAACGATATTCATTTGAGATCTGGAAAAATAGTAGAGCCTATTATTGATGACATAACTTCTTCTGATTCTGATAAAGAGGAAACTGAGAAACATAAGGAAGCACAACCACCTCCTAACAAGAATGTGGAAAAAACAGAACCACCATTCCCCGAGCGTTTGGTTTTAACCAGAACAGTTGAAACACCTGCTTTTAATCTTCTAGGGGAATTGCAAAATTTGTATGTTAAAATTCCATTTTACAAGCATTAAGAGATGTACCAATTTATGCCAGAACATTAAGGGATATTTGTGTTAAGAAACCTGGTAGGAAAACGAAGGACCCCCTTACAGTGCATGTGATGGGGGACTTGTCTGCATTAATGTCCGGAAAAGCCCCTCCTGTAAAATATGGTGATCCCGGCCATCCTACAGTAACAGTTCAGATTGGTAAAACAATGATTCCCCAAGTTCTGGTAGATTTAGGTGCTGCAATTAACATAATGACTCTTGAAACTTCACAATTGTTACAGCTGAATAACACAATCAGAGATACACCCACCATTTTAGAGTTGGCTGATCGTTCTACAATTAAACCCGAAGGAGTTGTTGAGGACCTACTTATTTCAGTTGAATCCTGGAAATACCCAGCTGATTTTGTTGTATTGCAGACTAAAACAAAGCTGGGGGGACACCCCTTAATTCTAGGAAGGCCATGGTTGGCCACAGCTGATGCTTTTATCAGTTGCAGATCTGGTTCAATGATAATTTCTAATGGTTATGAAACAAAACAGCTTACTCTTTATCCTCATGCTACACCAATAATTAATAATGAAGATTCTATATGGATGGATTATGATGATAATGCTGTTCAGCCTATTCTAACTATTTGACAAGCTTTAACTCTTAAAGACAATACAGAGGATGAGATAATTAATAATTTTATTTGTGAACCTTCTTCTGTCATTGCTGAAACACACAATCAATTAACTGCAATTTTTGAAACTGATACACAAGAAAAGATCGAATCTGAAGACTCATCTCAGAATTTAACCACTATCTCATCTAAAAGCATAACAGTTGAAATTGAACCCGACAAGACATTAAACATAAATCCTGATCTAACAAATGCTGAAACACAGCAATTAATGAAGTTATTGCATGAATATAAGGAGGCATTTGCATGGGATTATATGGATATGAAAGGTATTTCTTCTGAATTATGTACTCATCGAATTTACATTAAAGAGGGATGCCGACCTGTTTGTCAACCCCAAAGACGAATGAATCCTAATTTACGAGAAATTGTTAAGGAAGAGCTTCAAAAATTGCTTAATGCAGGATTTATATATCCTATATCTGACAGTGAATGGGTTTCCCCATTAGTAATTGTCCCTAAGAAAAACGGGAAATGGAGAGTATGTGTTGACTACAGAGCCTTAAACAAAGCTACTCAAAAAGATCACTTTCCTTTACCCTTCATTGATCAGGTGTTGGATAGTCTGGCAGGGAAGAAATTCTTTTCTTTTCTAGATGGATTCAGTGGGTATAATCAGATAAGAATTGCACCCCAAGACCAAGACAAGACCACTTTTACCAGCCCCTGGGGAACTTTTTCCTATA
Source organism: Pinus albicaulis (assembly GCA_034641835.2). Lineage (NCBI taxonomy): Eukaryota > Viridiplantae > Streptophyta > Pinopsida > Pinales > Pinaceae > Pinus > Pinus albicaulis. The sequence goes on along the minus strand of JAXQQM020080118.1, from coordinate 61,409 downwards.
GAGTTCTTCCATTTGGGCTATGTAATGCACCAGCAACTTTTCAAAGAGCTGTTATAGGAATTTTTTCTGATATGCTGAATGATTCTATGGAAATATTTATGGATGATTTTACTCCTTATGGTGTGTCTTTTGAAGATGCATTACAAAACCTTGAGAAAGTACTTAAAATATGTATACAAGCTCACCTCTCCCTAAGTACTGAAAAATGCCATATGATGATGAGTGAAGGAATAGTGCTTGGACATTTTATTTCATCTCAAGGTATACAGGTAGATCCATCTAAAATATTGGTCATTCAGAATATTTCTGTTCCTAAAACTCAAACTGATGTGAGAAGTTTTCTAGGACATGTTGGATACTACATAAGATTTATTAAAGATTTCTCTAAGATAGCTTCTCCATTATTTGTGTTGCTTATGAAAAATGCTGAATTTAAGTGGACTAATTCTTGTCAGAAAGCTTTTAAAGAACTCAAGCATCAGTTGTCTACTGCTCCTATTTTGAGGGGGCCTGATTGGAATCTCCCTTTTCATATATCTTCTGATGCTTCAGACACTGCAATTGGAGCTGTCTTGGGACAAGAGGAAAATCATCTTCCTTATGCTATCTACTTTATTAGTAAGAATATGACCCCTGCTGAGCTTAATTATAAAGTTACCGAGAAAGAGTTTCTTGCAGTAATCTATGCCATTAATAAATTCCGACACTATATCACTGGTTATTCTACTTTTGTGCACACTGATCATTCAGCTATTAAGTATTTAATGAAAAAATCTGTCACAAATGCTAGAGTTACCAGATGGCTATTATTATTGCAGGAATTTGATATCACAATTGTAGATCGGCCTGGTAAAGAAAATGTGGTGGCTGATTTCCTTTCATGGTTAAAAACTGACAATGATATTCCAGTAGATGATTCTTTTCCTGATGAGTATTTGTTTGCAGTTTCTGCTCACTCTCCATGGTATGCAGATATTGCTAATTATTTGGTAGCAGGAAAATTACCATCACACCTGTCATACAGAGAAAAGAGAAGAATTGTTCAACAAAGTGCCAGGTATAGCTGGATAAGTGGGTGTCTTTTCTACACAGGGCTTGATCAGGAAATCCGAAGATGCATTAGAGAAGATGAAGTGTATGACATATTGAAAGCTTGTCATGATGGCCCTTGTGGAGGGCATTTTGCTGATAAGAGAACATCACACAAAATTCTGAGGATGGGTTACTATTGGCCCTCATTATTCAAGGATGCAAAGAAGTATGTAAGGGCTTGTGACAGCTGCCAAAGAATGGGTCAACCCAATCATAGAGACCAAATGCCATTAAACCCCCAGGTAGTTTCTGAACCATTTGAAAGATGGGCCTTGGATTTTATAGGACCCATTAACCCTCCATCCAATCAAAGAACTTATATATTAGTATGTACAGACTATATGACTAAATGGGTGGAGGCCAAAGCACTTACTAGAGCCAATGAAGAGGCTGTCCTAGCTTTCTTATTTGAAGAAATCTTTACTAGATTTGGGATTCCTAGAGAGCTAGTTACTGATGGAGGACCTCCATTCAATTCTCATGGTTTTAAATCTACCCTTCACAAATATCATATTCAACATAGAATGACTACACCATACCACCCCCAGGCTAATGGGTAGGTGGAAAGCACAAATAAAGTTTTAGAAGCCATTCTAACTAAAACAGTGAAGGACAACCGGAAGGATTGGTCCCAAAGGCTCCCTGAGGCATTATGGGCTTACAGAACTACTTGGAGAAACACTACAGGTTTTTCTCCCTATGAATTGGCTTATGGTAAAAATGCTGTTTTTCCCGTGGAATTCGAGATTAAAACTTTAAGAACTGCTTTAGCTGTTAATCTTGATTTGACTGATGTGCAGACAGCTAGGTTGCAGCAGCTTCTGGAGTTGGATGAAAAGAGATTAGATGCCATCCATCAAACAACCATGATACATCAACAAAGGATGAAGTGGCATGACAAAATGATCAAACACAAGCAGTTCCAAAAAGGTAATTGGGCCTTGTTGTATGACTCTCGGTTTGAAAACTTTCAGGGTAAGCTACGTACACGTTGGCTTGGACCATATGAGGTAGATGTTGTTTTCCCAAATGGAACGGTAAGACTTTTAACAATTGATGATTCTAAAACACCTCTACTAGTCAATGGTCATAGGCTCCGTCTATATCAGCGCCCTGTTTCTAAAGAGGATTTTAAGACTGCTTGCATGACTGATATTCATTATCTTTTTCTAGGGGAGTCTTCTGCTCCTCACAGCATTTAATTTTCTGCACTGTATTTTTAGTATTAGATTATATTTAGCACTAATAATCCCTGTCAAGGATTGGCATATTACAATTGAATTTTGCAGATTCTGGAAAAGCTCATTAAGGAGGACAGATTCATCATAAGAAGATCTGAAGCTTCAATCACAGAAGCTTGTTCCCATCATTTTACCCCATTTCCTAGCAATATCCCTTCATATCCATTCCTACATTATTCCCATTTCTCCATTTTTCCCACCCCTACCATCCCTGAAATATCTTCCTTCAGTCAGTGTTTCCCATCCCTTACTGCTGAAATTATTCCCCATCAAATATTTTCCCTACTGTTTACAGACCCAAGTCATTTATCCCATTTCTCTGATTTTTCTCGTTGCTGAAACACCTGTTTCAGCAACGTATCGTTCATTTTTCCGTTGCTGAAACACCAGTTTCAGCAACCTGTTATCATTAAAACATCATTTCTTTTCACTGTCATATAAGCTTTTTGGTTCTCCACGATTATACTTCAGATCCTTTGGGTGAAAAATTATTCAGCACAGAGCAAGATCCAGTTACACTCCTGTTCTAAATTTCAAAGAAATCTATAGATTCTTCCATGTACATTAAGCCATTTTGAAGCAATCGACACTTCGAATTATTAGACCAAAGGTAAAAAATGTAAGGTATGAGGTTTTAATGTAATTCAGTTAAATTATATTAAAGAGAGGATTTCATTCATAATGATTACAGATCTTTACACGCCCAATCATCATTACACCATACGTAGGGGGGGGAATTTCAAAAATTGAACAATCATTTCGCATTAACCAAGCCTCTGTCCCTTGTCATATCCACTTCCGCCGTCATTTAGACCTTGCAGCCTCTGTTGCAACAACTAGCGCGATCAGGGTCTGTGTTTACTGTATTCTGTGCCTCTGTGTATAACTCAAAGCTACAGCCATGGGAGGGTCGGCCATTAGACATGAGCCCGGCTCCATAAATCTTCTTCAATTGTTTCCCGAAGCCTATCAGATTTTCCAACAAGCGGGATGGACAGTATATTTTGAAATATTGGGTGAATTTGACCAGGAACAAGTCTTAGAGTTTGCACAAAACCTTCAAGGTGATTTTTCAGTGGTCCAAGGGGTTCACATTTCAGTAACAGAGGAGGACATAGTTCAGGTATCAGGGTTGCCAGCTATTGGTACTCGCTGGTTCAGCAGAAAGCAGGTTATTCTCAATGCGCAGCAATATTTTCTTCGTCCAGATGAGCCAGTCGAACTCAAAGGCCACGGGGTTAGTCTGCACTCACTTCCTCAACCATGGCCATCGATGGCAGAGTTCATCAAACACTACTTAACGTGTGAAGGGCGTTACCAGGTAGTGTACAATCACGATTTTGTCTTGATGAATCATTTGAGAAATGGACGACTGATTAATATCCCCGATTATCTGCTTGGTTGTATTAGAAACATGTCTTATTATTGTAGACGGTCTAAATTCCCAATGTTATCCCTCACCCACCACCGTTTATGCCAGTTGTTGATACAGAGGGGTTTTGCTCAGCAAAATCCCCTCTGCATGTCCCACTCCCTGTTCCCCAGCTGCCTGAAATTCCTCAGCAGGCTCAAACGTCCCAACAACCCGAAAGTTCTCATGATACTCCTGAAATTCCTTATGAAGGACAGCAGGACGATATTCCATATTCCCCAGTTGACCCAACCCCGAGCTTGCCCCACTTAGCAGAGTCAACTGTCCCCACTATTTCTGTTCCTAGTGACGACTCTCTAACACCCCCTTCCCCACCCACTTATAAAAAGAAGAGAACCCCAACAGTCTCAGTCTCCAGACGATGGACAAGGGCTAGATTCCAAATCCTCACTTCTTCTGAAAGCCCTTCCCCCAGAGAAGAACCCTCCCCCTCAAAGAAAAGGAAAGGCAGTGATTTTGCTGCCTTCCTACCAAAAAGAAAAATGAAGATGACTGTTGAGACAGGACTCACCTACATTTCCCCTGACCCTGCCACTATTCTGTTAAAACTCCAATCTTCATCCCCATTTCAAACCTCCCAACCCGTCTCGTCCGGTGGCACTGCCACACAAGAACCAGTGCCCCGGGATAATACGACATTGTTTATGGCTCAAGAAGTGACTGTCACACAAGAACCAGTCACTTACCCAGAGGCTGAAACACAAGAACCAGCCACTGTGGTACAAAAATATACCAAGCATGATGATAGTGGGAGATCAGCAGTAGCTGTCCCACAAGAACCAGCTACGACTGTGCATCAGCAGACTACCCCAATAGAGTCAACCAGCGCACAGGGTTTACATACTATGACATCTTTACTGCAGGAGAATGAATTCTTGAAGTCTGAATTGGAGGCCTACAAGAATGAATTAACCTTGGCACGAGAGGCTTTTGATAAAGAACTGAATCTTTATATGTTAGCACATACAGCCTCAACGCAAAATAAGGAGCCATGCAAGGAATACATGTGCCATGAGTGTGGCAACATTTACCAGGAGGCAGGCTACAAACTAGTTAAAATTCAATTATCTGAGGCATCTACATCAGCTGGAATAAAAGAGGGATGCCCTACTGCTCCACAAGAACCAGTAGGGCTCTCTATAAAGGAAGAAAAAGAAATCAAACCTCAGATACCTCGCCCTTTGCTAGTTAATGCAGCCATTCAGACAGAAGCACCACCACAGATATCTCGTCCCTTGCTAGTTAATGCAGCCATTCAGACAGAAGCACCACCACAGATACTTCACCCTGTGCCAGTTAATGCAGCCACTCAGACAGAAGCACCACTACAGATATCTCGGCCTAAGTTAGTCAGTGTAGCCATTCAAACAACATCCCAACCCAGTACTTCTGATGCCAGGACACAGACCTTGCCATGGAATCAATTGGAACAGATGAACAAATGGAAGAAGCAATATGCTGAAGAACAAGATACAATATTACGCTAGCATAAGCTAGCATGGCAGAACCACGTATATGCCAACTGGGATAGTTGGGAACAAATGATGCAACAGCTCAAGGACTCCAAAAAGGAAGTCAAGGAATCTAAGGAAAAGATGGCCTTGATGTTTTCATTAGTCCAGAAGTTGATGGCTACGCGCAAACCCTCTGTAAACTACTCTCTCTTTCTTTCTGAACGATTAGTTTATTTTCAATTAAAAGCAATACAAGATGGCAGACCGTATGAGTTAATTACTTCAGAGAAATTTGTTGAGACTTTTAATGAGGCCCCCGAGAGTGATCAGCATTTGCTATGCGAACTCTACCTTCATAATGAGGCCATTCCCGACAATAGAAGAGTTAATCTTATTCCAATTGCAGGAGATATACAAATAAGGGCATTTGTTTCATTTTTGTCTAACCAGCTCACTTGGCAAACTGCGTTTACTGCAAGCAGTCATAATGAGGAGAATAAACTCCTGTGGATCAGACCAGAACCTTTAAGACCAGCCATGTTCATAGCACAATATTATAAATTCTTACAGAAGCCAGGAATGCATAGGTATATACAACAATTACAGGCTTCAACACTTTCTAAGTGTCAACAGCAAATTAGAGTAAAGGGTACTGCTGCATTGAAGGCCAATATTATGTTTTGGCAGCATTCATGTAAAGAAAGACAGGATTATCACCCTTTTAACCCTCATAATCTTCAAGCTGCATTATCCAGGGTTCCTAATTACATTGGTTGCATTCAACATTGTGGAGTAAACTGGATTGGGTATCATTTTCATTTTCCAATTTTATGGCTGCCTTCAAAGAAATATCAGTGTCATTACCAGTTGACTGACAGAGATGAAGCCTTGGCATGGCAACACTTGCAGAACAACAGAGGATTCAAAGCTCCTACAGATGCCACCTTCTCCAGCTACTGCTTGAGTAATTTGCATGCTCAGTCCCAGTACTCAGACTCTGATTCAGACTAGGGGTTGCCTGAGGACATGCAACATTTTTAGCTGGGGGGGATGTTAGGACTCCACTATGTATCATTTTTGCTATATACTTTGACACCATTTTACTTTTATAACTATGATTAGAAAGGATTCCATTATCATTTTCATCTACTTTATCCCAAGGTATATAAAATCCTCCTCTTTATTATATGTTTAATCTGTTTTACATTTAATTCCATAATACTCTTATATTTTATCATTAATTGAAGTGCATCGTTGCTAACATAAGTCCAAAGATCGCAGATAAGTTATATGTGTTGCTAGGAACAAGCGGCCGTTGCTGAAACAGCTGACTCAGTTGCTGAAACAGCCGTCAAGCACGCAAATTCCGTCATGCGTAATTTGCGATTCTGGAAGAAATTTTTGTGGAATAGTAGCAACAGCATGAAGACACGGTTACCTGGATCATCCTGAAGATAGCATTCTTGTTGTCTCTGTTGTAACAGTATCTTTTTTTGGAAGAACAGAATAGTCCTGTTTTGGGAAAGAGAACAGATTTGAGATAACGTAGATTTGCTCTCATGTAAATTGTAAAAGATGTATCCTCTTTAAAAAGAGGAGACATCATCATTAGTAGGGAGTTCATTGTTGTAAAGCTACAGGAGAACATTGTGTGAGAACTGGAGCTAGTCTCCATTTGTAATGTATCAATTATTTTGACAGATGAATAAATTCTTCTTTTGAGCGCTCTAATTTAATTCTTTCCCCCAGGGAATCTTGTGAGAGGGAAAGGGCCCGCCTTCCTCACAAGATTCACCCTTTGATTCCTGTAATTTGTTTAATTCTTTACGTTGTTTTCACTTTACTTTAATACTGTTGTTGAACACTAATTGCACAGTTTAGTAGTACTCTGTTTCTCTAGCGCTGCATGTATTGAACACATTCACTCTTGGAAGTTGAGAAATCCATTTCTATTAATTGTATGAGTGTATGATGCTGGGAAGCAGGTGCTGAAGATTCCAGTATAAAGGAATAGGGTCCTGCTCCCATTCATTTTCCTTTTTCTGCAGTGTGATTAGAAACAAGAGAACAAGTGCTGAAGATTCCTGTTCATGGGAATAGGGTCTTGGTCTCTTGAAGCTACCTTTCCTCTTTTTTTGGGAAGCGAATGCCGAGATTCCGGTATAGAGATGAGTCACACTCCCATTCATTTCTTTCCTTTTTACCGCGATTGATTGAAACAGAGAACAAATGCTGAAGATTCTGTTCTGGGAGAAGGGGTCTTGGTCTCTTGAAGCTACCTTTCCTACGGTATGATTAAGTGTCGGCGGCGGAGTCTTTAAGTTTCTAACTAAGGAATGAGACCATGTTCTTTCTTTGTGGTTGATTGATTTTTTTCATACTTGATTGGTCTTATAAAGTTTGGATTATGCTTTGCTGCAAATTATTCACCTTTCTCTTAAGTAAGCTTCGGCTTTAATTAAGCAAGTGTAGACTTGTTGGGTTGTGAGATTGATAATTGTGTGAGAAACGGCCCTTGCAGCAGTGACTTGCTTTTGAAATTGAGCATATCCAGTGCGTGATTATCTTTGAAATAAAAAGACTTCCTCGGGTTGACAATTTATGTGGAGCTTGAATTGTGAAAGCAATTAAAGCGACCAACATTGACACAGTTGAATTAGATGTGGTTCATCTTGATATTATAGGTATTGTGTTGGGAAATCCTTAATTGTATGAAAGGAAAGAGATCTTCCATTTCCACAAGAACAAATAAAATTTATTCAAACATGGCAAGGATTTCATTGTTAGAGCACATCATAAGAAGACAAATATTGCAATGGTAAATGCTAGACAGGTAAAGAGGCTGGTGAATTCAAGTAAGAATTTTGTTCTTCTAATGATTAAGTCTAAAGCTGATTTTAATCATGATTCATTTGAAGATTGTGATCCTATGTTGAAATCAGATTTATATGATGTAGTTAATGGACATCATGAGATGTTCCAGGAGCCAACGGTATTGCCTCCAAAAATGGATATTCAACATGAGATTCAGTTACAACAATATTGTCTTCTTCCAAATATCGACATGTATCACATGTTGATAATGGAGAATGCTGAAATAAAGACACAAATCGAGGACTTTTTGGATAACGGACTCATAAGGCCAAGCACTTTTCCATGCGGTTCACCCATAGTCTTCATTCTGAAGAAATATGGGACTTGGCGCATGTGTGTAGACTTCAGAGCTTTGAACAAGATAACGGTAAAGAATCGATGCCCACTCCCAAGGATAGATGATTTTCTAGATCAGTTTAAAGAAGCAATTTTTTTCACTTAGTTAGATTTACGAAGTGAATATCATCAATTAAGAATTGTAGAGAGTGACATATGGAAAAATGTATTCAAAAACATACAAGGACACATTGAGTGGTTGGGTATGTCGTTTGGTTTGTATAATGCATTGAGAAATTTCATGCATGTTATGGATAATGTTTTGCATCCATTTCTTAATGAATTTGTGATTGTGTATTTAGCCTATATACTAATTTTCAGTAAAACAAGAGAAGAACACGCCTTGCATGTAAAAATGGTACTTGATGTTTTGATGAAAGAGAAATTATTTTTTAAGATGTCAAAGTGTGAATTTGGAAATACTTCTCTGGTTTATTTGGGACACGTTGTAGGAGGAGGTGAGTTGATAATTGATCCTTCTAAAGTGGAAGCCATTGTGAATTAGCCCACTCCCAAAATAGTAACCAAGGTAAGAATTTTCTTAGGCGCAGCTCAGTATTGGAGAAAGTTTATTCCTAACTTTTCTACCATAGTAGCTCCTATGTATGCAGTGACAAGTGTGAAGAAAGGCTTACAATGGGGAGGAAAACAAAAACAAGATTTTGAATCTTTAAAAGACAAGATCAGTTCAGCTCTGGTCCTTCCGTTACTGAATTTGAGACATCCATTCGAGATACAAACCGATGCTAGTGATTATGACATGGGTGTAGTACTTTTGCAGCATGGTAAGCCTATCGCTTTTCATTCTGAAACATTCAATGGTGGTGTAACTAATTATCCTACATATGAAAAATAGCTATATGAATTGGTACAAAGTGTTAATAAGTGGAAACACTACTTGATGGGTAAACAACCGATTATACATACCGATCACCAACCCTTACAGTACTTGCAGTCACAAAAAAAATTGCAGCAATCACGATGTTTCAGGTGGATGGGATTTATTCAATAGTTTCACCTAGTTATAAGGTACAAGAGAGGTATTTTCAATAAATTTGCTGATATGCTTTGAAGGCCAATTATAAGTGCTTATACTTTACTTAAAAATGATTCTATTGTACATGAGAGTTACATAAAACAGTATGCATATGATGCTGATTTTCAGGATGTGTATGCTAGCTTGAGTGAAGGGAATCAAGTTGAGGAACATGATTATCACATGCATAACAATTTGTTGTTTCATTTGGGCAAGCTGTGTGTACCACAAGAAGAGAGACTTAGTTTCATGAGAGAGGCTCATTCGTCTCTTATTGCTTGACATTTTGGGGTAAGAAAAACAATGGCGCATCTACAGAGGTATTGCTATTGGCATCGTATGATATATAGTGTGTCATGTTTTATAAGAGGTTGTTCTATGTGTGCAACAAGCAAGCCTAGCAATAGGAATCTTGGGTTGTACACGCCACTACCGGTACCATCAAGGGCATGGGAGAGTGTTTCCATGGAATTTGTTGGAGGTCTACCTATGTCAAGAAAAAAACATGATTATCTTTATGTAGTTGTGGATAGATTCAGTAAAATGTGTATACTTATGCCATGTAAGAAAACCATTACTGTTGAACTTTATTTTCAACATGTATGGGTTCATTATGGTTTTATAAATTCTATTGTTAGTGATAGGGATTCCAAGTTCATTGGGAATTTTTGGTCCAATCTTTGGAAGATGATGGACACAAAGTTGAAAAAGAGTAATTATTTTCATCCGCAAACTGATGACCAAACCGAGGTGGTGAACAGAATAATTGTACATATTAAGAGGAAATTGCATCAAACATCCCAGGTTGTGGGATGAACAACTGCATTACATTCAACACGCTTACAACCAGGCAAAGCACTCTTCTGCAAATACTTCACCTTTTGAAACCTGATTTGGGTATTTTTTGAAATCGCCATTAGACCTCATCTTTGAGAAGGTTGTTTTAATTGATGGGCATAGTGATATTAACAAGGATCGTAATTTCATTGAAAAAAATTAGATTATTCATCAGCAAGTTGAAGAACAACTTGAGAAGAGTCAAAGAAAATACAAGGAGAGGCATGAAAAACATAGAGTTGATCACAAGTTTCAAGAAGGAGATGAAGTATGGTTGCACATAAGCAAAGAAAGGATGCAAGGAGAAGGTAAAAAGCTCAAGCCCATTCATTATGGTCCATTCAAGATCATCAAACAAGTTGGTAATAATGCATTTCAACTTGACTTGCCTTCATATATGCAAATGTATTCTGTTGTCAATGTGGAGGATTTATGTTTGTATGAGCCACCTTTGATTGATGATCAAGGGAGTGATATTCAACTACCATGTATAGAATATTTCTCTCTAGAAGTTCTAGACGAGCTCAAGGAGGATTCCATCCTTGACAGGAGGACACACACTTCTAAGAGGGTAAGTGTCAATTATCTTCGAATTGGGATCAAGGGAAACAAACCAAGTAAGGAAAGGTGGATGGAAGTTGAAAATGTGAGGAAGTTGTACCCTCATCTTCTGAATAGGTAATTAAAGTATTTTGGGGTCCAAAATCTTCTCAATGGGGAGGTGTGATCAGGAGATCATGTGTTATGCTCAAAATTGAAAGTGCTAAAAACTGTACCGAACCTAAGCGATCGGAAAATGTCTCATCGTTGTGATTCCGGTGCGGTCAATGGTTTGAAAAATCGATGTCGTATGAGGAACATATCATGTTCTGTTTTTTTTCCAAAACAAATAAAATTTTTATGACAGGGTGACTGGGATGCCCAGTCAGCATGCAGGTACAGTCAGCGGGTGGCATATTCCTATTAGTCATCAGTATTTTTACCTGTTTTGATGACTAGATTCCTTGGCTGAGTTTTCTAGAAGCTAATCTCAATCTGTCAATTTGTCATCTAGAAAACACCTAAAATTTTTTTTTGTCTTCCTACCCCTCTTCTTCAGCCTATAATGAAAAAAAAACCCTTAAGTTTCCCTACCTATCACAATTCAGAAAAGCCTCCCTGTCTATAGCTATTATAAGTTTGTCTCTCTACCATCAAAATCCTTTGTTTTTCATGCAACTCACTGTCCAACATTTGACAAAGTGACTACCCCTCAATCCCTGGTCATCTTGTCATGTGATAACCTGTTTTTCCTAAGAAGTCATTCAAGAGCTGTGACTAAATTTGTAGGTCTAGGTGGTGGTGTTTTAAGGAAAACTCCTTGGCGAGATTGTTTTGAGCCAAAAACCCTGTCTTCAATATCAATCAGACATCATGTCTGGTTATTTTCCAAAGCAAAACCCTTGTCTATCCCTAGGTCACACACCATCAAAGAGGTCGCTTTGTTTTGTTTCTAGCAAGGCTTAGGAATGTTCAAATCAGGAAAAGAGAAGGAGTTTCCCTATCTGAAGAAATATGATTAGGTTAGGCATGATCCCCATGAAACACCAAAGAAGCCCTCCAAACTTCAAAAGCATCTATTTTTACATCTCTGCAGGGGTGTAAATTGAGTGATGATCAGTGCGCAAATGAGAGAAAAGGAAAAAACTGTAGAAATTTGAATAATATATGAGTTATTCACCGAGATTATCCCGATTACACACTATTTGAGCTTCATGCATAATACATAATCTCTTCTACCATTGATCATCAATTTGTGGAATTAGAAGCAGTCGCATGCGCACATTAAAACATAATCAAGCACAAATATAACACATTATGTAATGGGCAAAGCTTACAGCTGAAAACCCCCAACTATCTGTATATTATAATGATAGATAACATGTAACAATCATAGTACAAACTCCTCACAAGCTCTCAGCACTATCTCCAATTGTTACACACTAACTAGCTCAGATATGAACAAGTCACAAGTTCAAATCTCCTCCACTTGTTAGCCTGCCTCTACTGCACAATCCAAGACAAATAATAATGAGATCCAAGTTAGAATCCCACTGGCTTGTACTGCGCAATCCTCATTGGCAATCTCAATCAATGTGTGTGCAAATCTCATGCACAGTTATAGTCACAACTGATAGTAGACTCACCCTTTCACACACCTCTAACACTGGTCTCCACTGAACTGTCCATGCACTATAGTCAACTGATGTATTCTTTAGTTGATTTATGAGTTAATAATTAGTGGATTAATTAATAATTAATTCAAACCACTCATCAATAGTGTATTTATCAGTTAGACTAAATACAACTAGTTCAACTAAGTTAAACCAAACACAACTCCATCAACTGTCTCATCAACTCCACCAAACTCTGTCAACAAGTTCCAAACTGAAATCAACCATGCAATAGCTCAGCTAAACACGAATAGCGTAATTCATGCTGTCAGCGTGCCACATCCGAGCATCAATGTGAGGTACTCCCAAAGAGGACTAAGACTATGTATTCCACGTCCAAATATTAAGAGCTAATAATATTCGACTGATCTATTTTTAGATTGGCAGTCTAAAAATAGAATCCGCCCAGTATGTCTAAAAATAGAGGTCCATCTATCTTTACCAACTTGACCAACCATCCACAAATAGCATCCTACAACTCATAGACCATGATCCATATGTCTAAAAATAGACATAGTCTAAAAATAGACTTTGCGTAAAAAATAGCCTGCGGGCCCACTTAGTGAAGGCGACTTCTTTTCACTAAGCTCCATAATCTTGTTGCATTATCAAAACTCCCTCTCAACAAGATATGGATTATCTGCAACCCCTATCCTGCCTCTGTGGTATTCAAATTTTCTCCTGGTGAGCGCCTTCGTCAAGATATCAACATCTTGATCCTCCGTGGGAATGTATGAAAGTAACATGATCCTTCGCTACACACAATCTCTGATATGATGGTACCTGATGTCGATGTGTTTGGATCTATCATGAAATACTGGATTAGACGAGAGTTTAGTGCAACTTTGGTTATCACAATAAATCACAGTAGGCTCCAAGTGTGACCCGAACAACCCAACCAGGATCTTCCTCATCCATATAGCCTCGCATGCAGCCAAGCTTGCTGCCATATACTCGGACTCTACTGAACTGAGTGCCACGGATATCTTCTTCTCTTTGTGAAAATATTATCGACAATAGAAGATACCTCGGATAGTATACTCGTAGTTTGGGCTCCTTTTAATCTTATCCTTGAAGCACACGGCATGCCTCATCTCATCATGCCACAATCCATATCTGCAATTATTTTCTCACACGAGATAATACGATACATAGCACTGACCCAAGGAGAAGAGCTTAGTTTGGCTTAACCATAGCTTGTGAAAGCTGGTTATGGCATAGCATATATCGGGTTGTGTATTGACCAGATACATAAGTGACCCCACCAACTGTCGATAAACAGTGGCATCCACTACCTCCGCTGAAGTAGCATCCTCCTTCCTCTAACCTCCAGGAAGAGGAGTATCAACAGGCTTGCAGCCATGCATGTTGAACTTCTCCAGTATCTCCCGGGCATACTTACCCTGAGAAAAAAATAGTCCATCACTGCGCTGCCAAATTTCCAATCCCAGGAAATAATGAAGGAGGCCCAAGTCCTTCATCTCAAACTCTCTAGCAAGATCCTCCTTGCATGAAAGTATCAACAGCTCATCACCCGTCAAAATCAGATCATCTACATACAGTACAATGATCAGCAACTTCCCCTCCACCACAATCTAGTACAGGTTAGGATCCACCTCACTCTTGGAGAATCCAAGTCCGATGAAATAACTGTCTATCCGTGTGTACCAAGCACGAGGTGCTTGTTTCAACCCATACAGTGCTCTCTTGAGTCTGCACACATGCGACTCACTGCTGAAGATCTCGAAACCTTCGGGCTTCTCTATGTACACCTCCTCCTCAATGACTCCGTTGAGGAATGCAGTCTTCACATCCATCTGATGGATGTGCCACCCCATCTGCGCTGAGAGAGCTAGGATCGTCCGTATGGAAGAGTACCTTGCGACAGGTGCAAAGGTCTCCTCATAATCGATCCCCTCGATCTGTGAGAAGCCACGGGAAAAAAATATTGCCTTGTACTTCTCCACACTTCCGTCAGCCGCCTTCTTCACTTTGTAGATCCATCTCGAACCCACCACTGATTTCCCCTCCGGTCGCAGGACAATCTCCCATGCACTGTTTCTGACAATCGAATCATACTCTTCCACCATGGAATCTACCCATGTGGGGTCCTCCATAGCTTCCTCGAAAGAGGATGGCTGCAATCGCATTCATTTGCTCACAGGAGCCTTATGTCAGTATATACAGATCCGATATTTATCTGTCTGGCCTTGTCATTTATGGGCCCGGTCTCAACCTTCTGTCTTGAGCCGGTCATTCAAGTACCGTAGTCTTGCTCTGCCCTACGATGGTTAGTTACCCATGAGCAATTCTCTTCCACTCCATGAACCTCCTCTTGTGGCTGATCCACATCCTGAGGCTCATCCTTAGGAACTAATAGCTCCTCCTCTTCATGCAAGTGTGGCTCCCTCTCAAGCGAACACTTCATGGCTTTCTCCTCCTGAAATTTGATATCCCGTCGCACAACAGTCTTGCGACTGTCTGGAAAATAAACACGATAGTTGTGGGGCGTATCAGTGTACCCCACAAATATCCCAACCTCTGCAGTCGGCTCCAGCTTCTTCCTGGCATCCTTCTTCACATGAATGTAAACAGGTGGACCAGAAATCCTCAGTGAAATATGGAGCCTCCGACAGAAAAATGCCTCTCGGTTGTACTCATGCCCAAGTATCTTGTGAGACAGCATGATTGCAATACCTCTCTGATGTGCATACCTCCTCCACGAAGTGAATGGGTAAGGCCCGGTCATGCAGCATCGCTGTGCAGCACCCACAACGTTCTGACCTTGGCTAAAGCCTTGGATTCTGCTGGGTTATGAGGTGCTATAGGCTCTCTTTTGAATATTCTGTGTTGCAAAAGTCCTTGAATTCAGCAGAGATGAATTCACCACCATTGTCGCTCCTAAGAGCCTTCACATGCTTCCCCGATTCCTTCTCAACCAGCGCCTTGAACTCACAGAACTTTGAGTATGTCTCGCTCTTCTTCTGCATGAAGAAGATCCGGCACTTCCGAGAAAAATCATCAACAAAGATCACATAGTACTTGTGCTTTGCTGTCGAAGCTACTGAGAAAGGTCCACACACGTCTGTGTGGATTCTCTCAAGGATCGTCATGGTGTGACTATCCTTCTTAATGAAAGTGTATTTCTGTTACAGTATATTGCCCAGTCTGATTGTACGGAAGTGCCCTTAAGAGCTCCAGTGAAATCTCACTACCTGATATCTTCAAAATACATGATGATGAAGGTAGCTAGAATCTAAGGTGCCACGATTGCTTCATCATCAAACCTCCCTCCTCCTTCTTGCCTTGCATGCCCATTCTTTGTAGCCATCTATACAATTGATAAAGGTTCTTGACTGTGAAACCCTGTCTTCCAGGAACTTTTATCGGTTGTCTCTTCTTCTTGGAGAAAGCCTTTCCCTCGCTAAAGACAACATCATATCCCTTGTCTTCTAACATTGCCACAGAGATAAGATTCTTCTTCAATCCTAGAACATGCATCACTTCCTTCAATACGAAGGGTTTACCAGACTCCCTCTCAAAGGAAATGGTACCGATACCGGTCGCACTATATCTACCATTATCGCCCATCTCGATGTGCACTCCAAGATCTTTCTCATCCAGATCAGAAAACAAATCTCGATCTCCTGTCATGTGAAAAGATGCACCACTGTCCAAGAACCAAATCGAACCCATCACACTTGATACCAAGCATGCGATCAACAAAAAATCTAGCTCAAATTGCGAGGCTAAGGCCTCTCCCGCTGCAGATCCAGTAGCCTGCTTATTTTTCTTCTTCTGCGGACAATTTGTGGCATAATGTCCATGCTGGTGACAATGAAAGCACTTCACCTTAGACATGTCCTGCTTCTTGCCTTTCACATCGGAATGAGAAGATCTCTTGCTCTTCCCCTTCTTTGCTTTGGCATCCAAAGCGCAATTCTCTTCATCAGATGCCTTTGATGAAGATCCGTCCCTGGTACTCTGCCTTATCTCCTCTTGCACAAGATCCAACCAAAGTCACTCCCATCCTGGCAATTTCTCCCAACCATTGACAGAGTCCTGATAAGAATGCCAACTCTTCAAAAGACCAAGGAGAGCCAAGCTCACCAAGTCCTCATCATCTACAGTCACCCCCACACTTCCCAGCTCATCCCTGCATTGGATGAACTTCGTAAGGTACTTGGGTATACTGTCGCCTTTCTCCATATTTATGTTTCTGAGTTTTTCCTTGAGCACCAACTTCCTCTGGTTGCTCTTGCTTTGGAATAAATATGTCAACACTTTCCACTTCAAGTATGGAGAAGCTTTTCCATGCAGGCTGGATACAATGTGATCCTTCACGCCCTCCAATAGAATCCTTCGACAGTTTTTTGTCTTCTTTTGCCAAGCCTCAACTTGAGCAGCATCAGTAGGCTTTGGGACTTCAGCATCTATGAACTCCTTCAACCCGTTGTCATCTAACACCACCTCCATCCTGTCCTTCCATGCAATATAATTTGAGTTTCCCTTAAGGGCATACTCCAATCGCAATCCGTTGAAAGACATTTTGACTTCGACACCAAGAAAACACTGCTGCAAATTCGAATTCCACCAGCTCAAAACTCAACCGCTTCTGATATGTGAGAACAAAGTATTTCTAGCACAGAGATCGACTGTAGGGGCATTTACTAGATTTTTCACCTTTCAAAGAAAGGATGAATCCAGAGGCTACCTGGCCCTCTTACAGACTCTGTCTACCGAAATAAAATGTAGTCACTGTAATATATCCGATGATCAACTTCGCTCTGATACCATGTAGAAATTTGAATAATAGATGATTTATTCACTGAGATTATCCTGATTGCACACTATTTGAGCTTCATGCATAATACATAATCTCTTCTACCATTGATCATCAATTTGCGGAATTAGAAGCAGTCACATGCACACATTAAAACATAACCAAGCACACATATAACACAGTATGTAATGGGGAAAGCTTACAGCTGAAAACCCCCAACTATCTGTATATTATAATGATAGAGAACGTGTGACAATCATAGTACAAACTCCTTATAAGCTCTTAGCACTATCTCCAATTGTTACACACTAACTAGCTCAGATATGAACAAGTCACAAGTTCAAATCTCCTCCACCTGTTAGCCTGCCTCTACTGCGCAATCCAAGATGAATAATAATGAGATCCAAGTTCGAATCCCACTAGCTTGTACTGCGCAATCCTCATTGGCAATCTCAAACAATGTGTGTGCAAATCTCATGCATGGCTATAGTCACAACTGATAGTAGACTCACCCTTTCACCCACCTCTAACACTAGTCTACACTGAACTGTCCATGCACTGCAGTCAACTGATGTATTCTTTAGTTGATTTATGAGTTAATAATTAGTGAATTAATTAATAATTAATTCACACCACTCATCACTAGTGTATTTATTAGTTATACTAAATACAACTAGTTCAACTAAGTTAAACTGAACACAACTCCATCAACTCCACCAAACTCTGCCACATGAGTTCCAACTGAAGTCAACCATGAAATAGCTCAACTAAAGCCTAGGAATACCGTAATTCCTTCTGTCAGCTGCATGTGCCACATCCAGGCATCAAACTGAAGTGCTCCAAGAGGATAAGATAATGTTTATAGTCCAAATATTATTAAGAGCTAATAATATTCGACTGATCTATTTTTAGACTGGCAGTCTAAAAATAGACTCCGCCCAGTATGTATAAAAATAGAGGTCCATCAATTTTTACCAACTTGAACAACCATCCACAAATAGTATCCTGCAACTCATAGACCATGATCCATATGTCTAAAAATAGACATAGTCTAAAAATGGACTTTGCGCCAAAAATAGCCTGCAGGCCCACTTAGTGAAGGCAACTTCTTTTCACTAACCTCCAACATCTTGTTGCATTATAACCACAAACTCAACAAGTTTCTAATACTGAAATAGTTTTCCATCAAGATTCATATGGAGAGTAGTAAGTAAAAAATAGCAAATCTACATGGTTTAAATACGAAGGGTGACCTGGCATTACAATTTTCTTTGTTTCAAAAAGAAGGAAAGTATTTGATAAGGAGAGCTTCAAAGCAAGTTAGGCAACCAAGATGAGAATATAAGAAGGACAACTGATTCTTATACCTTATCATGAGCTAAAATTTGAAATACTGTCACAAACAATTTCACTACCCCTGAAAACACAGTCAAGGGAAGGAGTTAGCTCAAAGATGTCTAGCAGAGAGCGCTCACCATTTACAAATCACATTATTTACTCCTGAAGATTCACAGTGATTTTATGAAAAATGGATATACATTACTGACAGGTCCTCATAAAGAAAAGGGCATTATGATTTAAAGGATTTCATCAAGGATAAATGCCAAAGATTCACTTTTGTCTTCTATTTGTATTTTTCAAACAAACAAAACAAGGCACAGTGTTGAGATGATTGAAGTTTCTATGTTTAACAGGACCTCCTTCAAAATGAGCAGGGGGTCAGAAACACATTTTTATGGCCTCCTTCACAAATAAGCAGAGGACCCACTTACCACAGTTGCATAAGACCTCTTTCATAACAGGCAGAGGGTCAAGTCTCCAAGTATTAACACTGTGTTTAAGAAAAATTGTCAGTAATGGGAATTTTGAGAGATAGTGTGTTTGAAAGAGTGCATTCAGTGACAAAGAAAGGCTAGAATTTTGATTAAAGAAACCTCATCTAAATGGTAAAAAAGGTACACAAATCTTTGTTTAAAAATGACTTCTGCAACTGATAGAAAGAGAAATTCACACAGGTGATTTTGTAAAAGAGGCATCTCTCATTTATATAGGCCCATTATAGTTTATCAAAATACTCCCTCCAAATGATGAGCAAAGGGAAAGCACCAGGAGTTACTTTTCATATAAACTAACTCTTTAAAAGGGTAAACAAGGATAACAAGGAGTTTTCATTTTGAGATGCCTTCCATCAAATGCTGAGAGCAAGTTTCAAATGTTGAAAACAACCTCTTTCAAATAAATAGATAGAGTTTTAAAAAGGGTTGAAACATGGAGTATAGGAAAAGTGCCCAAAAGAGTATGTTGAAAGTGCCTCCTTCAGTAATAAGCAGAGGGCACTCAGTTGTTTGAGGATATTCAACAGTGACAAGTGGAAAAGATCACATTTTACCCCTAAATGGTCTATTTAAAAGCAACAGAGAAAACAAGCATTTTTGTGCTTATTACCTCCATCAGATGACAATTACAAGGTTAAATTTTTGAGGAGAACCTTTTTCAATTGATAAGAAAAAAGTTAGGCAAGGTTCTGTTTAAAGGGAAATTTTGCAAATGATAAAGAAGAGAAGTTACATAGTTAGTTTGTTTAAAAACATTCCTCATTTACAAAACAGAGACAGGTCCTTAAAATCTGTAAGAGGTTGAAGCCTAAGGTATACATAGAGTGCCCATATGGTGTTTCTAAAAGGCCTCTTTCATGTCAAACAGAGGTTTCAAAGACAAGCTGGTTGAAAAGGACAAAGTCATTTTGTTTCAATACATAGTCAAAGGCAAAAATAAGAATCACCAAAAAGAGGGGAAAAGTGTTCAAAATTATTTTTAAAGGGGCTATAAAAAGCTCCCAAATGGATGTTTCCATTCTTTTTTTACAACTGACATAGGAGAGAGCAAATTTTTAAGACCTTTGGCACGTTATTGTGAAAATTTTCAACACACGACGCACATGGAAATGCTCGTGGCGCGCCTGTAGCTACGTCCAGAAGGAATTAACACAGGACACGACGTGCCTATCGGGCGACACTACGCACCTTTGCAAACCGCCCGGCACCCAGTTAGAAATGCGACGCATTTGTCCGGGCCCTTCCTGAACAACCCACTGCCCAACATTCAGTCACCAACATGCGGTGCGTTTTCTCGGGCCACTCCTAAACGGATTTTTGACCACCCAGGCCAATGCTAAAGGGAGGTGGTTTCCATCCTCATGAACCCTCAAAATTGCCAAAAAACAGTTGAGTCTCCTTCTAAGAGGTATTTCTGTTTTCCCTGCCTAAGATTTTGAGTTAAAAAGAGTTTGAAATCAAATTGTAAGGAAGAAGAAAAACAATAATCTCAAAGGGAAAACAATGATTTCAAAGGGAAACATAATTGTTTTCAAAAACACCCTGTTTGCTTAAAAGATAGTGGTTGTTGAGAAAGAAGGCCTATTTACAGTTTAAGAACCTGTTTTGAAAGAATAGGTGCAAGAGGACACAGTATCATAAAGGAAAAAGGTAGATTTGTTTTGAAGGTCTTGCCACTCAGTAACAAGCAAAAAAAAAACACAGTTCTTGAGAAGGAAAAAATATTTTCATTAAAGGGGAACTTGTTTGCTAGCTAAGAGAGAAATACAGTACTTAAGGAAGAAATCTATTTTTAGTTTATTTGAAAGACCTGTTTTGATAAGAGAGTGAAGGAAAGCCTAAACAACTATGCCTCCAAATAAGGTCAACAAAGGGGGGTATCACAACCGATTTGAACCTATAACTGTGAAAGAGTTAAATGATTCCCCTTTAGTCCTTTTCAATTTTCATGAGGTAGGGTGCCTTGATTTTTGCCAGAATGTCCAAGAGGTCACAAATCACCCTCCCTTGACACAATTTTTTGCCCTGAGTCTGCAAGGAGAACATGTTCACATAGCAGGCCTTGATTTTATTCTCACTCCTAGGTCAGTGTCAAGAGCCACCAAGATTCCCTATATTGGTGAGAAATGGTTCAAACAAACCTATTTGGAGCTAGAACACTACAAACCCGTTTTGAAACCAACTTACCAAAATGAATCCAAATCTATTTGCCCCTTTTCTCATTTGTTGAATAGTTATGTACCCCTTATGAAAACCATCATGAGATATTTCACATGTGAGGGGAGATATTCATGAGTTTATTCCTATCACATCAAGCTTCTCATGCATTTCACAAGAACTCAGTTGCTAAATCTCCCTTTCTTCCTCTACAAACAAATAGACAAGATTTAATCCCTTGTCCAAAAGTGACCTCCTGCTTAGCAAAAAGCTAGTCTTTTCCATCATTCTCTCATCAAAATCATCATCCTTCACCAGCTTGAAAAGAAAGGAGTTTTTTGGGAGACTTTCATTTCTCATCTAGATCTTGCTACTACCTCTTCATCTCATGGCCCATCTCATATGGTCTCCTCACCCTCCACTCACTATGTCTCCCCTTCATCTAATCAATCTACCCCTCAAAGGAAAACATCACCCATGTTTGATAGTGAAAAAGAGCAGTCTTATGAAAGAAGGCATGAAGTTAGTGATGATGAGGAACATAGTGATACTCAGCAAAGTAGTGAGGATGAAGAAAAAAGCAGCCCTAAGCAGAGCTGTGAAAATGAGCATGGGGAAAACCCACCCACAGCTAGTGAGGATGAAGAACAAACTGAAGAGCAGCAAGGTAGTGATGATGAAGAGCAAAGGGAAGAGGTTCAAAGCAGTGATGAGAAACAGAGTGACAGTCAGCATGAAAGAAATCAAAGTGGTAGTAAGCATAGTGACAATCCTCAAGAAAGTATTAATGATGAGGAACACAACAGTCCTCAACAAAATCATGAAACCAATCAAAAGGACAGTGAAAAAAGTGCCTCCCAGCAAGGTAGTGACCATGGTGGTAGCCCAAACATAGAGTGTAAGGAAAACAGTGTAGATGATGGAAGCTTGCAAAATGACAAATAAAACATTCATAATGAAGGCATTCCTCAACCAATTCAAGATAGTAAGCAGGGTAAACAAGGCAATCCACAGACAGGCAATAAAGTAGTCAAGCAGAAAAAAGGGATGATAAAGCTAACAGCCCCAAACAAACTCAAAACAGTGAGGGAAATAGTGAACAGGGTAGAAAATCAAGTGATAATGGAGTGAACAATGTAAAGGATCAAGTTGAACAAGTGCTAGTGATTAAAACTCCTCTCTCTTCTCCTCAACACAGCCAAGAACATGTGCTTGCTGCCTCTCCTAGGCAAGGGGCCATGATTCATTCCTCAAAAGCACCAAAGGCTAAAAATACCAAATCTGCAAAGAAGAAAATCACTCCAGCAGTGACTGGTAATGTCATTAGGGCGCTAAGGAGTAGAGGGAAACTGCCTAAGAAGAGTATTGTTGAATTTCCAAAGAGAAAAAGAGCAAATAAGTCTATCCAAAGCAAGGGCAAAGAAAAAGTTGAACAACAGGAGAGTAGCCATGAACAAGAAAGAGAGTTTGACATCATACAAATAGACAATGATCCTGGAGATGATGAAGATAAAATCCTTGAGTCACTTTTGAAAAATAGAGAAGCCCAAATCCATGACTTAGAAACTGATCTAGAAATGTCAAAGGACCTCATATACTTTCTTCAAATGCAAAATAAACAAATGAGTGGTCAAATGGAAATTTATGAGGCCCAAGCATTCAAATACCAAAGGGAAGCATACAAAGCACAAGTCAAGCTTGAAGAGTATATGGGTGAATTTGACGATATATAGGAAGAAGAGCAACCAGTAAGAAAAAGGCCTAGGGTTATGGGTCTTAGGAAATCTTTGGAGAAATAGAGGGAAGAAGAAGCAGCCCTTGGTCGATCATATCCTCTCACACAATTACTTGCCCAAGAGATAGAAAATGATAAAGAATCATGGCTTGAAAGATCCAACAAGAAATTGGAGGACAAATTAAATAAGGTAAACAAAGACTTGGGTTTACAAAGGAAGATGACTTGGCATTACAATAAATTGAACAAATTTTCCTGAAGAAAACTCAAACTTTCTCAAGAAAGGCTCGAAACTGCCCAAAGGAGTTGCTCGGTGAAAAAAGGCGAAAAAGGCATATCTAGGCTTGAAATCTTGGCTTCAGCTTCCTTGCATGCTTCTAAGAACCCATAATGGGTTTTCTCACCTAAATTGAGCAAATTTTTACATAATCTTGTTTTTTGTGTTTTTTAGCCCTAATTACAGATTTGTCTAGGCACTGCCATGTTTTCTAGGAGCATCCTCAACTCATGCAAGTCATATTTTTGGATGTATTAAATTTGGGGGCATCTAATCACAAATTTTCAGATCAAAATAAGGTTTTTTGGTCCCCCAAAGAGGCAAAAATCAGTCAAAATTCACTTTTCTGCCTCACATATCAGCAGATGAGACCCTCCTGGGTTTTTTCACTCAGCCCACTTTTTTACAAACTTCTATGGATCAGTTTGAAAAAAGTCAAGTAGTTATAGAAACTAGACATCTAGGTCTTTCCAAAGAGCTATGACAGGCCTTGTTTCAACATCGGGAAGTCTCTCAAACGTTATATGAAAAACAATCTTCTTTCTGCTGCTACGCTCCTGTAGCATTTTGGCTAAAAAAGCAGTTTTCTGAATATGACCATCCAAATGTGCGTTTAGCTATTTTTAACTCCATGTTAGAGATTAAAAGTCAATTTTGTTTCTATTATTATCTTAAATAGATATTTTTGAAGATATTTTGTTCCTTGGGCTTTGCAAAGCCTCAAGGAAAAAATCAGATATTTGTATTAGGCCAATGGCCTTCTAAATTCTCTAGGAGGGTTTCTTTCTCTTTGGCCTATATAATCCAAGAGAATTCATTGTAACCAGAGGCTGAACTTGATGTTATAGAGAAAATACATAGCATTATGAGCTTTGAAGAAATAATTGTCTTATGAAGTGGATGATCTCTTGCTTGACTTTGATGGTGGAGGAGGATTGTATGTAGGATTCCATGGCTTGGTGAATGGTATTGTGTCCCTTATCTGTTATGTTTTCTTATTTTATCATACATGTTTTCATGCTTCTTTCTTTCTGTAGTTTAGTAAAGAACAAGTTTGAGATATGCCCATGGAGGCACCTCAAATTTCCTGATTCATTACAACTTAAATGCTTTCATCTTTCTTGGTTATGTCAAAGAATTCTTAATTGCTCTTTGGTACCCTAAGAATTTGTTATCAGTTTCATTAATGGTTATTATGTATGTTTTCTAGTATGATTCATGTTATGCCCTGCTTATTCATAGCTAATCAAAACTCCATCTCTGAAACTTCTCTCTGAATTATTGATTATCTTAGTTAAGTCAAAGAGGTCTTGTTTCGATCTTTCCCTTTGCCCATGCTTTGCAGTCTTATTTCAAAGTTCACGATAGCTCAAGATATGATGTTTAGGAGTTCCCTCTTCATAAATTGAGTTGTTTGTTTGTCTTATTTGTTTTTCCAAAAGTCTGAAGGTGATTTTCCCAAAGTTAGAGGGTCTTATACTTCTATGTATCACTGGATTGTTTATTTTATGCATTTATTAGTTTGAGTTTCATTCATAGTGATTAATGGTTAGCCCTACCACATGAATTCTTGTTGTTTAAACTATTTATGCTTAAAAACCTATTTTTATTTCACAAACTTAGTGTCCATCTCATTTCACTTTCACCCAAAGAATCCATTTATCTCAACCAAATCGGCCCTGCAGTAATACCTTGTCCACCATTTGAGACAGTCTCGACCTTTTCGACCCCATAGCCCAGTTGATCTGACAAATTTTTTTATCTATTTATCCTTTGATCATTTCCCCCTCAAAAAACCTAAAACAAACCAAAACATACTTAACAACTAGCCTAAAATATAATATACAGAAGCAAACAAGTTTACATCCTTTGCATAATAGAGAGAGCCCTCTCCGAGCATAGGAAGGCTAGGTCCTAGGGCTCCAAAGCTTGGTCTGCTATTACCCTGTCATTTGGCTTGCCAATTTTCCAAATCACGAGACTCTAACATAATGGCAATCACGGTGGTACTCTGAGTAAAAAACAAACTTAGACTTTCCTAAACATTTCAGCATCCCTTAAGAAGACTATCTTGTCAATTTATCCCACCACTCCATAACATAATGGCGATCACGGTGGGACCTTTCTAAGGTAGTGACAATCTAAGTACACCTTAGGACTACAAAAATCCCTTGTCTTCAAGAATGTCTAGTGAATCTGCCACCTCATCGCCACCATAACATAATGGCGATCACGGTGGGACCTACTAAGTGCATAACAATCTAGCAAACTCTTGTAGACTCATTAGTCCTTCAAAATTAAAATCATACAAACAACCTATAAAATCATTTAGAGTAAACTCTTATTGTTTCACCATATTAGAAAAATGATGATTCAATTGTAGGACACTCTTACAAGGCTTAGGGCTACATATAGGAAACTCAGAAAACCCAAAAAACAATCCCTATATTGGCCTTTTCTCAATTATTGGTGGCGGACCATAAATACATATCTCTAAAAACAACAAAAAATCCACATGACAACTCCACTAGCCTCCAGTAGGCCTAATACTCAACTAAAAACCAAAAAATTTCATAAACATACTATCCTGTTGACTTACCTTTCCAAAATTACAAAGATTGTGATACAACCTCTGAAATCAGTGACAAAATTAGTATAACTTAGGATTTAGAAATCTTCATCTAGACATAGGAAATCAGCAGAATAGCCTAAAAAAGAATAGAACTATAGCTTTCTCAACAATCTAGAAAATTGTTGAACTATGTTTTAAGTCATTCTTACAAGTTTTCACAAAAAAAAATTCTAGAAAATAATTTTCCTAAAAAAAACATCTTTTTCAGTATTGGTGGTGGACCATAAATCTCAAGAACATCCACCTGGGAACTCTACTAGCCTTCATTTAGTTTTTACCTTACTCACATCCACAAAATCCCTAGGAGAGGACAACCATCCGAAAAACAATCACAACTATCATCCTCTCTAAGCTTTGACTTTGAAATTTGGCTTCATGAGGAATTAATACCAGATCTCACCCAGAACTGAATCCCTCTATCATAGTTGATAACCCAGAAAATATTTTGTGGAAAACATCTGAAACTGGTAACTTAGCTACCGATAGGACCATCCACAAAGCAAGCTTTGTACCTGAACATATTACATCCTTGCAAGATTCCCATTTTGACTTGAGTTCAGCAAAATCCCTTTTTAGAAGTAAGTCGCAAAGTAAAATAAACCTTGACGATCTTGAGCCCTTAGATTTGCAACAGAGTCCTAGCAAAGAAGCCTCACCCACTGCACCTCCTGATTTTCAGCTTCTCCACCACTTCGGCTCTTATTACCCAAAATCTACTCAGAATCAGTCTACAAGTCCAAGTACCTCCTCCACACCCATTCAGACCACCACTGTGCAAATCACCTCATCTGATACCATAAATCCTCATACTGTAAATCTACCATCAGCTCCCATCATGGAAGCTTGGTATGTGCCCTTAGTATTACCACTACCTTTGGTACCTTTGCAGAATGATTACCAATCCCGAATCCCACACTTCACCAGAGCTGAGGCTACTACTGCTCAACAGCATGTAGATAGAATCAGTGATGCTTTTGACTATATGGAATTAGAAGATGAAACCATAAAGAAGAGAATGTTCACCCAAAGCCTAGGTGGAGAACCCAAGAAATGGTTTAAAAACTTATCTCCTAATAGTATACATGATCTCCCAAAACTTTACCAAACTTTCATAAACCGGTGGGAAATCAGAAAAAAACCCCATCCAAATCCTTTCCGAATATAACAATCTTAAAAGGAATATGGGGGAAAGTGTTTAGGACTATTTCACTAGATTCAACAGTGTCTCTAATTCTCTCTTTCCTCACTTGAAACCTCTACTTGGCTCAGCATTAGCAAAATTTCTCGAAGGTTTTGATCTAGATATGACATACCAACTAAGAGAAAGAGACCCCGCAACTTTAGAAGAAATGAAAAAAGTAGCTGTTAGTGCCGAAGCCAACCTAGCTGAGAAAAGAGCTAGGATAAGATTAGAAAAGAAAGTCACATACCGAGATGAGGTCATGCCTTCAATTTCCTCCTCAGATCCCAGAATAGACAACCTGGTTAAAACCGTGGAGAGAATGTGGGAAATAATGAATCTAAATGAAAAAGCACCTCTTAAGGACAATCAACCAAATCCTAAAAATAGAAATCAGAACCAAAACTTTAGAAGATTCTTGCCTCAAAAAAAACCAAGGGAAAATGACCAACAAATCAGGCCACCTTTCCATGAAAACTATGTTGATGAGGTAGAAAGAGATATGGAACCACTTTATGAAAATCACTTAAACTTGATAGGTTCTGATAGTGAGGGTGAGGTTTTCCTCACAGAAGAAGAACACGTTTTCTTCTCCTCAAACCAAAATGAAGCAAATTATGAGGACCTCGAAGATCCTGAGATAGGATTACAAAACACCATAATGGAAGTCCATAGGAAATATGATCTTAGGAGTAAGAAGAACCAAGACAACTCTAAGAAAGGTAGCTCAGACACTGTTGTTACAAAATCCCCCGATACCATTCTTAAAAGAACAGTAGATAGTAATAAAATCTTGGCTAAAAGCACTGACCAAAACAAAGACAAAACTAGCCAGGCAAGCCTCGATCCTAACTGTCCTAATAGCTCTACTAAGATCCCCGAAACAACTGTATTGAACAAAACCCCAAATCAAAATCAGAAAATTAAGAATGCAGAAAAAATTCATGGCTAAGAAAAATAAAGCAAATATATCTAAACTACAAGTGCCTTTCATTTTTTAAGGGGAAATTGCCAAAAGTAAGATCACCATGCCCCTCACTGAAATTATTTCCCAAAGCTCATACAAATATCAAGTGCTAAAAGTCATAAACATAGGAAATGATGCAGATACTTTACACCTAGCTGATGATAACCCTGAGGTGTTGTTTGGACCAAAAATAGAAGGAAAATATCAAGAGGGAGCCACTATTCCTTTTTACATTAGTTTGAATATACATGACCAAATCCTACATAATGCCATGCTAGATTTTGGGGCCTCTCACAATCTCATGCCGAAAGTAGTAATGGAAAGATTAGGCCTAGAATAACAAAACCTTATAAATACTTGTATTCATTTACTTCAAGTAGAGTCAAGTGTCTAGGCCTGATAAAATATCTTTGTGTCAGTTTGGCCCAAGTACCTACAAAACACCTGGTAATGGAAATAGTGGTAGCATACATCCCTCCCAAATACATAATGCTTTTATCCAGATCTTGGGGGGCCAAGCTTCAAGGAAATATTCAACTAGATATGTCTTACGCCACCATTCTTGTGTTTAATCAAACAATAATACTGTCTCGGGAATCACACATGAAATATATGGTTAGTAGCCAAGAAAGGCTAGATAACATCCCTATGTATTTCATACATTCAAACCTAAATTCCTTCATTTTACATACTAATAAAGACATTTGTAAAAAGGTGGGAGAAATTGAAACAAATCTAGGCACACTGCATCAGACACCCCAGATTCTCTATGATGAGATGGATGCTCAAAACTATCATGACCTTGAACAATTGTGTCTTAAAGAGTGGGAATTTAATTTTCTAGAAATAGAGATAAATCAGAAAACATAACACATTCTACACCCTCAAGAAAGTTGATCAAACCAAGGACAAACATCAAAAGTACAATCATAATTTTTTTTCAAAACAGAAGCACTGGAAGGCTTACATAGTACAAACCTCTTTGGAAATTAGGAGCAGGGGAGTCTTATGTTCTTACCATACTTGAATGCTTCACCATCCCAAGACCTTACCTCTCTAAGTAAAGCTTTAAATTTTTCAACCACTTTGATGAATCTAGGGAAAATGTCTGATAAATTTAATGAAGGGGAATATGATAACAGCAATCCCAAGACACCTGAGCTAATTGAACTCACTAAAATTCTATCATTTCACCAGAGATTAAGAATTGCTAGAGTATGCAAAATTTTTCAAGATACTAATACATGTCGGGAAAACAGTTTGAAACTTTATGACATTGCCATCATTTCAAGAAGTAACCCTTACAAAAAGAAATGCGAAAATCTTGGTCAAACATTAACAATTAAAGACAAAACAAATGGACATGGGATATGTGTTGATTTTAGGAACACAGATAAACCTTTGGAGAAAAGCACTTATATCCTTCCTAAAATAGATAATACCATACAGAAGCTAGGATTTTTTAATCATATGTCTTTGCAAAGTTATGTTTCAGGATATCATCAGTTAATTCCTCTTCAAATCAAACAGCTTAAAGATTTTTTCAAATACACTAGAAGCAGTTCCAAATTCAAACCTAGGATTGCAAAACTGCAAGACACCAAAGACATGTTCCTGAAGGCCATGTTTCGAGTAGTGAATTTCTTCACTATGATGTACCTTAACAATGCCATCATCTATTTTTAAAATGACAAAGAGTATCTGTATTACCTAAAGAAGATGTACAAAAAAGGCAGGAGTGGAAATCAAAATTATAAAGAAAAGCAGCAAGCAGATACAAAAATTTTCAGAGACTCTTGCAAGAACCCTTATCTTGTGCTTGAAAGGGAAACATTTCCAAAATTTTATTTTCAAGAGCTGACTGGACAAAGAGCACCGGGAGATCCCTTTGAAGACAAAATGCTTAAGTTCCACCATTTTCAAGATTTCTAGCTTCAAAAACATTTTCACTCATTGTACATATCACTGTTTGAAGAAATAAATCAAAAATGGAAAATACAAAAACAGTAGAAAAGTTGAAAAGAGGGCAGTTTTAAAAATAGTAGAAAAGCCCCTTGTTCAAAAGATAGTCATACTGAAAGTGTGCAAGCCTAAATGCCACTACTAGTGCTCAAAATATATCTTGTTCAGTTATCTAGCCTAATCATAACTGGACATGTTTTAAATTGATTACTGATAAGTTCGCAAAAGAAGTGATAGTCAAAATTGTGTAAGCTTGACTTGTCAATGAAAGTAGATTAGGAAAAGATACTGGTTCCACACACTCAAAACAGAACCAAAGAGGAAAAACAGGGATGAAAAACAAACTATGTACCCTAGCCCTGATTTTCCTAAATCTCATTTTTGTACGAAAATAACATTTGTGTGTAGCTTGTCTTTATGCCACAAACACATGACAAATCAGACCATCTAACCCTAATTTGGTCATTTTTCAATTTCATGTTTTAGTTCAATAAATGAAATCCTTTCAAACAACTTAATCTTGACAGTCGATCTAGCATAGGTAGAGAATCGAAGGAGTTCATGAGTTTAATCTGAACTCCCGGAAGATATAAGTGTAGAATTAGATATTTTTATTTTTTTCAAAAATATCATGTCAAAGGGTTGCTAGTCCAAGTGCACCTAAAGAAGATAAAATGTTAGGAATTATAGTTGGGTAGGTAGAGATGAATTTGATGCTAATCATGCTGTAAATTTTTAGAAATATCATCAAGAAAGAGAGAAATTGGTTCCAATGGATAAGGCACTGGTCTTCACAAGCCAGAGATCTGCAATTCTAGACACCTCCTGAAAGGGAGCTGCCCTCCTCAAATAGAGCCACTATTATTCATCAGTATTTTTACCTGTTTTGATGACTAGATTCCTTGGCTGAGTTTTCTAGAAGCTAATCTCAATTTGTCAATTTTTCATCTAGAAAACACCTCAAACAAATTTTTGTCTTCCTACCCGTCTCCTTCAGCCTATAATGAAAAAAAACCCTTCAGTTTCCCTACCTATCACAATTCAGCAAGCCTCCCTGTCTATAGTTGTTATAAGTTTGTCTCTCTACCATCAAAATCCTTTGTTTTTCATGCAACTCATTGTCCAACATTTTACAAAGTGACCACCCCTCAATCCTTGATCATCTTGTCATGTGATAAACTGTTTTTCCTAAGAAGCCATTCGAGAGATGTGACTAAATTTGTAGGTCTAGGTGGTGTTGTTTTAAGGAAAACTCCTTGGCAAGACTGTTTTGAGCCAAAACCCCTGTCTTCAATATTAGTCAGCCATCATGTCTTGTTATTTGCCAAATCAAAACCCTTGTCTATCCCTAGGTCATGCACCATCAAAGAGGTCACTTTTCTTTGTTTCTAGCAAGGCTCAGGAATATTCAAATCAGGAAAAGAGAAGGAGTTTCCCTATCTGAAGAAATATGATTAGATCAGGCATGACCCCCATGAAACACCAAAGAATCCCTCCAAAATTCAAAAGCATCTATTTTTACATCTCTGCAGGGGTGTAAATTGAGTGATGATCAGTGCGCAAATGAGAGAAAAGGAAAAAACTCAAAAAGTTTCTCATACTGAAATATTTTTCCATCAAGATTAAGATGGAGAGCAGTAAGTAAAAAACAACAAATCTACATGGTTAAAATCCAAAGGGTGACCTGGCATTACAATTTTCTCTGTTTCAAAAAGAATGACAGTCTTTGACAAGGAGAGCTTCAAAGCAAGTTAGGAAACCATGATGAGAATATAAGAAGGACAACTGCTTCTTATACCTTATCATGAACTAAAATTTGAAATATTGTCACAAACAATTTCACTACCCCTAAAAACATAGTCAAGGTAAGGAGTTAGCTCAAAGATGTCTAGCAGAGAGCGCTCACCATTTACAAATCACATTATTTACTCCTAAAGATTCACAGTGATTTTATGCAAAAGGGATATACATTACTGACAGGTCCTCATAAAGCAAAGGGAATTATGATTGAAATGATTTCATCAAGGATAAATGCCAAAGATTCACTTTTGTCTTCTATTTTTATTTTTCAAACAAACAAAACAAGGCACAATGTTGAGATGATTGAAGTTTCTATGTTTAATAGGACCTCCTTCAAAATGAACAGGGGGTCAGAAACACATTTTTATGGCCTCCTTCACAAATAAGCAGAGGGCCCACTTACCACAGTTGCATAAGACCTCCTTCATAACAAGCAGAGGGTCAAGTCTCCAAGTATTAACACTGTGTTTAAGAAAAATTGTCAGTAATGGGAAGTTTGAGAGATAGTGTGTTTGAAAGAGTGCATTTACTGACAAACCATGGCTAGAATTTTGATTAAAGCAACCTCATCTAAATGGTAAAAAAGGTACACAAAGCTCTGTTTAAAAGTGACTTATGTAACTGATAGAAAGAGAAATTCACACATGTGATTTATGTAAAAGAGGCATCTCTCATTTAGACAGGCCCATTATAGTTTATCAAAATACTCCCTCCAAATGATGAGTAAAGGTAAAGCACCAGGAGTTACTTTTCATATAAAATAACTCTTTAAAAGGGTAAAAAAGGATAACAAGGAGTTTTCATTTTGAGATGCCTTCCATTAAATGCTAAGAGAAAGTTTCAAATGTTGAAGAAAACCTCTTTCAAATAAATAGACAGAGTTTTAAAAAGGGTTGAAACATGGAGTATAGGACAAGCACCCAGAAGAGTATGTTGAAAGTGCCTCCTTCAATAATAAGTAGAGGGCACTCAGTTGTTTGAGGATATTCAAGAGTGACAAGTGGAAAAGATCACATTTTACCCCTAAATGGTCTATTTAAAAGAAACAGAGAAAAAAAGCAGTTTTGTGCTTAATACCTCCATCAGATGATAATTACAAGGTTAAAGTGTTGAGGAGAACCCTCTTCAATTGATAAAAAAAAGTTAGGGAAGGTTATATTTAAACGGAAATTTTGCAAATGATAAAGAAGAGAAATTACACAGTCAGTTTGTTTAAAAACATTCCTCATTTACAAAACAGAGACGGGTTCTTAAAAAATGCAAGAGGTTGAAGCCTAAGGTATACATAGAGTGCTAGGATGGTGTTTCTAAAAGGCCTCTTTCATGTCAAATAGAGGTTTCAAATACAAGCTGGCTCAAAAGGAAAAAGTCAATTTGTTTCAATACAAAGGCAAAGGCAAAAATAAGAAATCACCAAAAGGAGGGAAAAAGCGTTCAAAATTATTTTTAAAGGGGCTATAAAAAGCTCTGAAATGGACGTTTGCATTATTTTTTTACAACTGACAGAGGAGAGAGAAAATTTTTAAGACCTTGGGCACGTTATTCTGAAAATTTTTAACACGCGACCCACCTGGAAATGCTCACGGCACGCATGTAGCTACGTCCAGAAGGAATTAACACAGGACGTGACGTGCCTGTCATGCGACGCGACACTCCTGTGCAAACCACCTGACTCCCAGTTAGAAACGAGACACATTTGTCCGGGCCCTTCCTGAATGGCCCACTGCCCGACATTCAGTCACCAACACGAGGCGTGTTTTCCCAGGCCACTCCTGAACGAAGTTTTGACAAACTAGGCCCATGCTAAAGGGAGGTGGTTTCCATCCTCATGAACCCTTAAAATTTCCCAAAAAAAATTGAGTCTCCTTCTAAGAGGTTTTTCCATTTTCCTTGCCTAATTTTTTGAGTTAAAAAGAGTTTGAAATCAAATTGTAAGGAAGAAGAAAAATACTAATCTCAAAGGGAAAATAATGATTTCAAAGGGAAACATAGTTGTTTTCAAAAATACACTGTTTGCTTAAAAGACAGTGGTTGTTGAGAAAGAAGGCCTATTTATAGTTTAAGGACCTGTTTTGAAAGAATAGGTGAAAGAGGACACAATATCATAAAGGAAAAAGGAAGATTTGTTTTGAAGGTCTTTCCACTCAGTAACAAGAAAAGAAAAGATAAACACAGTTCTTGAGAAGGAAGACTTATTTTCATTAAAAGGGAACTTGTCTGCTAGCTAAGAAAGAAATATAGTACTTAAGGAAGAAATATATTTTCAGTTTATTTGAAAGACCTGTTTTGATAAGAGAGTGAATTAAAGCTTAAACAACTATGCCTCCAAAGAAGGTCAACAAAGGGGGGTATCACAACAGATTTGAACATATAACTGTGAAAGAGTTAAATGATTCCCCTTCAGTCCTTTTCAATTTTCATGAGGTAGGGTGCCTTGATTTTTGCCAGAAAGTCTAGGAGGTCATAAATCACCCTCCCTTGACACAATTGTTTGCCCTGAGGCTACATGGAGAACATGTTCACATAGTAGGCATTGATTTTATTCTCACTCCTAGGTTAGTGTCAAGAGCCACCAAGATTCCCTATCTTGGTGAGAAATGGTTCAAACAAACTTATTTGGACCTAGACCACTACAAGCCCTTCTTGAAACCAGCTTACCAAAATGAATGCAAAGCTATTTTCCGCTTTTCTCATTTGTTGAATAGTTATGCACACCTTACGAAAACCATCATGAGATATTTCACATGTGAGGGGAGATATTCCCGAGTTTATTCCTATCACATCAGGCTTATCATGCATTTCACAAGAACTCAGTTGCTAAATCTCCCTTTCTTCCTCTGCAAAAGCATAGAAAATATGCCCTCCCTTGTCCAAAAGAGACCTCCTACTCAACAAAAATCTAGTCTTTTCCATCATTCTGTCATCAAAATCATCATCCTTCACCAGCTTGAAAAGAAAGGAGTTTCTTGGGAGACTTTCATTTCTCATCCAGATTTTGCTACTGCCTCTTCATCTCATGGCCCATCTCATATGTCCTCCTCACCATCCACTCACTATATCTCCCCTTCATCTAATCAATCTACCCATCAAAGGAAAACATCACCCATGTTTGATAGAGAAAAAAAGCAGTCTTATGAAAGCAAGCATGAAGTTAGTGATGATGAGGAACATAATAATTCTCATCAAAGTAGTGAGGTGAAGAATAAAGCAACCCTAATAAAAGCAATAAAAATTAGCATGGGAACAACCCACCCACAGCTACTGAGGATGAAGAACAAACTGAAGAGCAGCAGGGTAGTGATGATGAAGAGCAAAGGGAAGAGGTTCAAAGCAGTGATGAGAAACAGAGTGACAGTCAGCATGAAAGAAATCAAAGTGGCAGTAAGTATAGTGACAATCCTCAAGCAAGCATTAATGATGAGGAACACAACAGTCCTCAAAAAAATCATGAAACCAATCAAAAGGACAGTGAAAAAAGCGCCTCTCAGTAAAGTAGTGACCATGGTGGAAGCCCGAACACAGAGTCTAAGGAAAACAATGAAGATGATGGTAGCTTGCAAAATGACAAATAAAATACTCATAATGAAGGCAGCTCTCAAAAAATTCAAGAAAGTAAGGAGGGTAAACAAGGTAGTCCACGGACAGGCAATAAATATAGTCAAGCAGCAAAAAGGGAAGATAAAGCTAACAACCCCAAACAAACTCAAAACAGTGAGGGAAACAGTGAATAGGACAGTAAATCAAGTGATAATGGAGGCAACAGTGTAAAGGATCAAGTTGAACAAGTGCTAGTGATTAAACCTCCTCTCTCTTCTCCTCAACATAGCCAAGAACATGTGCTTGCTGCCTCTCCTAGGCAAAGGGCCATGATTCATTCCTCAAAAGCACCAAAGGCTAAAGCCACCAAATCTGCAAAGTAGAAAATCACTCCAGCAGTGACCAGTAATGTCACTAGGGCACTAAGGAGTAGAGGGAAACTACCTAAGAAGATTATTGTTGAGATGCCAAAGAGAAAAAGAGCAAATAAGTCTATCCAAAGCAAGGGCAAAGAAAACATTGAACAACAAGAGAGTAGCCATGAACAAGAAAGAGAGTTTGACATCATACAAATAGACAGTGATGCTGGAGATGATGAAGGTAGAATCCTTGAGTCACTTTTTCAAAACAGAGAATCCCAAATCCATGACATAGAAACTGATCTAGAAAGGTCGAAGGACCTCATATACTTTCTACAAATGCAAAATAAACAAATGAGTGGGAAAATGGAAATTTATGAGGCCTGAGCATTCAAATACCAAAGGGAAGCATACAAAGCACAATTCAAGCTTGAAGATTATATGTTTGAATTTGATGATATTGAGGAAGAAGAGTAGACAGTAAGAAAAAGGCCTAGGACTATGGGTCTTAGGAAGGCTTTCGAGAAACAGAGGGAAGAAGAAGTAGTCCTTGCTCGATCATATCCTGTCACACAATTGCTTGCCCAAGAGATAGAAAATGATAAAGAATAATGGCTTGAAAGCGCCAACAAGAATTTGGAGGATGAATTAAATAAGGCAAACAAAGACTTGGGTTTACAAAGGAAGATGACCGGGCATTACAATAAATTAAACCAATTTTCCCAAAGAAAACTCAAACCTACTCAAGAAAGGCTCAAAACTGCCCAAAGGAGGCACCCTATGAAAAAAGGTGAAAAAGGCATATCTAGGCTTGAAATCTTGGCTTCAGCTTCCTTGCATGCTTTTAAGAACCCATAAGGGGTTTGCTCACAAAAATTGAGAAAATTTTTACGTGATCTTGTTTTTTGTGTTTTTTAGCCCTAATTGCACATTTTTCTAGGCACTGCCATGTTTGCTAGGAGCATCCTCAGCTCATGAGAGTCATTTTTTTGGATGTATTAAATTTGGGGGCATCTACTCACAAATTTTTTTATCAAAATAAGGTGCTTTGGTCCCCCAAAGAGGCAAAAATCAGTGAAAATTCACCTTTCTGCTTCACATATCAGCAAATGAGACCCTCCTAGGTTTTTCCACTCAGCCCACTTTCTGATAGACTTACAGGGATCAGTTTGAGAATAATAAAGTAGGTCCAGAAACTAGACATCCAGGGATTTCCAACGAGCTATCACGGGCCTCGTTTTGAGATCGGAAAGTCCCTCAAACGTTATCTGCAATACATGCTTCTTTCTGCTGCTACGCTCCTGTAGCATTTTGGCTAAAAAAGCAGTTTTCTGAATATGACCATCCAAATTTGCGTTTAGGTATTTTTAACTCCATGTCAGAGATTAAAAGTCAATTTTATTTCTATTATTAGCTTAAATATATATTTTTGAAGATATTTTGTGCCTTGGGCTTTGCAAAGCCTCAAGGAAAAAATCAGATATTTGTATTAGGCCAATGGCCTTCTAGATGCTCTAGGAGGGTTTCTTTCTCTTTGGCCTATATAATCTAAGAGAATTCATTGTAACCAGAGGCTGAACTTGATGTTATAGAGAAAATACATAGCATTATGAGCTTTGAAGAAATAATTGTCTTATGAAGTGGATGATCTCTTGCTTGACTTTGATGGTGGAGGAGGATTGTATGTAGGATTCCATGGCTTGGTGAATGGTATTGTGTCCCTTATCTATTATGTTTTCTTATTTTATCATACATGTTTTCATGCTTCTTGCTTGATGTAGTTCAATAAAGATTATGTTTGAGATATGCCCATGGAGGCACCTCAAATTTCCTGATTCATTACAGCTTAAATGTTTTCATCTTTCTTGGTTGTGTCAAAGAATTCTTAATTGCTCTTTGGTACCCTAAGAATTTGTTATCAGTTTCATTAATGGTTATTATGTATGTTGTCTAGTATGATTCACAGTACGCCCTGATTACTCATAGCTAATCAAAACTCCATCTCTGAAAGCTCTCTCTGAATTATTGATTGTCTTAGTTAAGTCAAAGAGTTCTTGTTTCAATCTTGCCCTTTGCCCATGCTTTGCAGTCTTATTTCAAAGTTCCGGATAGCTCAAGATATGATGTTTAGGAGTTTTTTCTTCATAGATTGAGTTTTTTATTTGTCTTATTTGTTTTCCCAAAAGTCTGAAGGTGATTTTCCCAAAGTTAGAGGGTCTTATACTTCTATGTATCACTGGATTGTTTCTTTTCTGCATTTATTAGTTTGAGTTTCATCATAGTGATGAATGGTTAGCCCTACCACATGAATGCTTGATGTTTAAACTATTTCTGCTTAAAAACCTCTTTGTCTTTCACAAACTTAGTGTCTATCTCATTTCACTTTCACCCAAAGAATCCATTTATCTTGACCAAATCGGCACTGCAGTAACACCTTGTCCACCATTTGAGATAGTATTAACCTTTTCGACCCCATAGTCTAGTTTATCTGACAAAATTTTTATCTATTTATCCTTTGATCATTTCCCCCTCAAAAAACCTAAAACAAACCAAAACATACTTAACAGCTAGCCTAAAATCTAATACACATAAGCAAACAAGTTTACATCCTTTGCATAATAGAGAGAGCCCTCTCTGAGTCCAGGAAGGCTAGGTCTTAGGGCTCCAAAGCTTGGTTTGATGTTACCCTGTCATTTGGCTTGCCAATCTGCCAAATCACGGGACTCTAACAATTTCAACACTATTCCTTTTTCTAAAACCCAATTAGGATCTAACACGTGGTTGTTTCTAGGCCATTAATTTGGTTGTATGAAGTTTGATCCTGACAATTGGATAGGCAACACGTGGCAAGCTTAGAGGCTGTCACGTGTCCCTAGGAGGTTTTATTAAAATTTTGGTGGTGTTAGGGGGTGGGGGGGTTCTGAACCCGCAACCTCCGGGCATGCACAAAGACCTCGAACCATCTCCTCTATCCATTGGTTCTTAACATATATGTTTTACTCATCAATTTATGTTATAATGTATTCGCAGTCATGGGGGGGACCCCCGAGGGTCCCAACCCACCGGAGGCCCCAAGGTTTGGTCACATGCTACATTATTAAACCGTGACATTAAAATGTAAACTGAAGGATATAAAATTTTTTATCCTAGTGGTTTTGATGGACGAGGTCACATGTCACGCGGTGACATTAAAACTGCAATGTGACGGTTTTATAAAATGTAGCCTCCGGTGGAAAATATTGTGTTCACATGAGAGCAGGTAGAAACACATGCGATAGTTGTGGGATTAAGGGTTATCCAAACATAACCTCCGGATCTCAAATTTTCAGTTTTGGTGGTTTTAAATGCCACGGTTTTTAGAAGCATGTGACTCTGGGTTCCATGCCATATGCAGAGATTCAAACATTTAAACCGTGGAGAATTAGGCGGGGGGTCGGCATGTGACCACCCCACACTAACCATTTGTATTAAATTAAAATGGTTTAAATGGAGAGATTTTAGAGCACCTCTTAAAATTAGGCTGATTTTACCAAACTAATTGCAGTTCTCCACTTTTAGTGGAGTTTTTCTAGTTGATATTGGGAAAAATGCATTGGGAGGTCAATTTTCGACCAATTTGGGCGAAACGAGAGTCTACCTAGAATAGTTTGAGCATTCTAGAGCCACTGGTGCAGAGAAAACAGTCATTTCAAGGCTTGTATACACATGTATTTTCAATTTTGAGCATAATGAAAAAGATGGACATGTCATTGGGAGATGGACAACTAGATGTAGCCCATGAGGGATGAACTACTTCATCATGCCTGCTGCGTAAAAATTATGAGTGATGTTTTTTATCTATTATACACTATTGTACAATGCTATTTAGGCTTATTTTCATGCTTAAAGTTCACACATTCATCTATGTTTCATAGTTAAAACACTCATTCCTTAAGAAAACAAATAGAGACAAATTGTACATGTTTTTATTACTGAAAGGACACTTAGCACAAAAAACTGATACACTCCTCTCAGATCAAGAACAAAATTATAAGTTGTAGGAGAAATAAATTTTGTCTCTATCAGATTTTCATCACACCCTAAGGTTTCCCAGATAATTGATATATTGGTGGTTGATATTCTTGAATTTTATGGTTTAGTGTTAAGAAAATATTGGTTTGAGAAGCTTCATGGATATTTCGCAACAGACTAGTCACATATGTGGCTACCCCACAATGGAAAGCCAAATCAAATTCAGGTAGACCGAAAGAAATTCATGAAACATACAATTACCGATATTAAAGTAATCAATGAGCCACTAGCATTCAATAATAATATTATTGGAAATTACTTGGCAAAATCATTTCTTGGAAATTTTAATGCTCAACCATCACCCTTTCTCGATAATGCAATTATCTCTCAAATTGAAAATTTCTCCCACACAGACACTTCTAAGTGTAAATATTTTGTATATAAACCAGTAGTTAATTCTTTATTTTGATGGCTCTAAATTAGAAGATGGTGTAGGAGCTGGCTGCATTTTAATGATCCCATAAGGAGAAAAAACTATGTTAGTTTGCAGACTCGAATTCTATTGCACAAAAAATATAGCAGAATATGAAGCATTAATTCAAGGTTTATATGAACCAATAGACCTTGACATCAAATATCTGAAAGTACTAGGATATTCATAGATCATTGTAAAACAGGTAAGGAATACTATCCATTGTCATTTTGGACAACTTAAGCATTATCAATCATTAGTCCAGGAATTGACTTCTCATTTTTCGCTTTCAATTTTTCCTCTGTACCCAGAATACAAAATGCTAGCGCATATTTACTGGATAATGTAGCATAAAAATTAATTCCATCTCAAGAATTTAGTCCCGATAGGTTTTCTATTGACTTGATTTTTAGACCATATTTTTCTGATAATATTACTAATTGGAGAGATTTTAATCATGTTTAAGATATTATAGATTTCCTTACATCTGAGGGATCTTATGATAATCAAGTTCTAGATGAAAATGAACATGATACTCAGATAAAGGAAGAACAGGATGAAAATCCAATTCCTAAGTCAATTGTCGAATTAGAAGACCTTTATGATTTAAATTATAGTTTTAAGAGAGTTACTAATTCTAAAACTCAAAGTTCAACTTTAATATTTGAGTTAGTAAATCTTGGAACTGATGATAAACCAAAAAATGGAAATTTAGGTCTTAGTATATCTTCTAATGAAATATTATCACTTGTCAAGTTATTAAGGACTTAAAAAAGTTTTTTTTCTTGGGATTACATTGATCTTAAAACATATGACACTTCCGTTATTCAACACACTATTCCTATGATTTCAGATGAGAAACAGATATAACAAAAGTTGAGGAAAATTCAGCCTAATCTTGAAAATCAAATCAAAACAGAGTTGAATAAACTCCTCAAAGCTAAGATCACCTTTGCAGATAGACATTCAAAATGGGTTTCAAATTTGGTTCATGTCAGGAAGAAAAATTTTGTCATTAGGATTTGTATTGATTTCAACAATTTGAATAAAGCATGTCAGAAAGAAAATTTTCCAATAACAACCATGGAACAAGTATTGCAAACTATAGCTGGTTTTGAACTTATGTCATTTCTAGATGAATTTTTAGGATATAACCAAATCCTGGTACATCCAAATGATAGATTAAAGACTACATTCAGGACTAAGTGGGGAATTTATGCCTATCAAAAGATGCCATTTGGGTTAATCAATGCAGGTGCCACTTTTCAAAGAGAAATGGACACAGATTTTCGAGGAATCATTAACAAATCAATGGTTATTTATCTATATGAAATTACAGTCTTTCCTAGACAAACAACCAATCATGCAAATCAACTAAGTCAAGTCTTTAAGCGATGCAAAAAGTATGGAATTTCATTAAACCCAAATAATTCATATTTTTCTCTAGATGAAGGAAAAAGTTTAGGATTTATTGTGTCCAAAAAAGGTATCTATATTGATCCTGAAAGAATTGAAGAGATTAAAAGGAGTCCTTTCCCTCATAATAAGAAAACTATGTAGTCATTTCTTGGACAAATAGATTTTGTAAAAATATTTGTCCCTGACTTTTCGCAAATAGTTTTACCTTTACAACCCATGATCAAGAAAAAATCAGTATTTAAATGGGGACATAATGAAAGGTAAGAATTTGATTTAATCAAACAATCTATTATCAATTCTCCATTTCTGAATACTCCCAATTTTCTTAATCCTTTCACTTTATATACATTCCCATTAGATACGTATTATGTTGTTGTTTTGACACAACTCAATGACCAACTAATTGAAGCACCAATATCATTTTTTAGTTCCAATTTGCAAGGTGAAGAACTAAACTATTCATTTGTTGAGAAAAAAGAATTTGCTATCTTTAAAGCTATACAGAATTTTAGTCCATTTCTCCTCAGAACTCATACCAAGATAATAATTCCATTCTCTACAGTAAGGAAATTATTGATGCAAAGATCATTAGGAGAGAAAAGGGATAATTGGGTTACTGCTTTACAAGTATATGATGTATAAATTATACCTTCTAAAATTTTTAGAGGTCAAGGTTTTTGCAAAATGCTAACAGGAGCATCCCATTTATCATCAGAGGCATATTCAGGTATTGATGTACAAGTGTCAGAGGTAAGTCTCAACGATGCTCAGTCTCAATATGTTGATCTCAAGTTTTATTTGAAAAATGGATACAACACAACTCAGTTATAAAACAAAATGTGTTTTGAGATTAAAATCCAAGCAATATGAAATGATCAATGATGTATTGTTTAGAAGAAACTTTGATTATGTGTTATTAAGATGCTTAGAGAAAATTGAAGCAGAGAAAATTTTGCAGGAACCCCATGATGGACTAGCTGGAGGACTTTTTGGAGGGAATACAACAGTACATAAAATCCTGCATGTGGGTTACGATTGGCCAACACTTTTCAAAGATGCTCATTAATATGCAAGGAAAAGTAAATTTTGTCAAAGTGGATCTGGAAGACAAAGGAAACTAGCTTTCCCATTACAGCCAGTTAATATCGAACAATCATTTGAACAATGGGGATTAGATATAATTGGTGAGATCATTCCTAACTCTTCTAAACATCATAAATATATTCTCACAGCTATATATTATTTTACTAAATGGGTGGAAGAAATTCCACTAAAGGTATCCAACTCTGAGAATATTATTGAGTCCATTGATCAGTTTATCATAACTAGATTTGGTTTACCCACTGCTTTAATGTTTGATAATGAATCTTATTTCTCACTAGATGCTATGACAAAACTTTCTATCAAAAGAGGTTTTAAACTTAAATATTCTGCTAATTATTATCCCCAATGAAATGGTTTAGTAGAATCCACAAATAAAAACCTTATTAGAATCATCAAAAGAACTGTTGATCAAAACCAACAAAATGGGCACAAGTCATTGACATTTTCTCTTTGGGAAGAGCGAATAACTCAAAGGGCCTCCATTGGCACTTCTCCATTTAATCTTGTTTATGGGAATGAAGTTATTCTTCCTACCAATGTAGTTATTCCTTCTCTTGCCTTAGTTCAATTTATTGATGAATCCCTTTATTATTCTTTGCAAATAAGACAATTTCAAATTCTTAAGCTTGAAGAAGAAAGAGAAAAGGATAAATTTACTCATGCACATCATTAGTAGTTAGTTAAAGGTTCATTTAATACAACTTCTGTCACTCCAAAAACATTCCAAATTGGTGATTTGGTATTGAAATGGGATAAAGAACATGAGGAAAAATGTAAACACACCAAATTCCAAAGATTGTGGCTAGTTCCATTTCAAATCATTGAAGAAATAAGCCCATCAACATTTTTATTGCAAGATTTATCCAGCAAAAGAGATTCTTTGCCTGTTAATGGGAAGATTTTAAAGTAATACTTTTCATAGGAGGTAACCACTTCTATTCCCTCTATATTATTGTCTTTTATTTTCCTTAGGGAAATAAAAGTTGAATAGTATTGATTTTTGGCTTTTCAAGAAAACATCTCAGAATTTCTTTTTTGATTTATTGCTTCTAAAGATAAGAATTGTTAAGGAAACAATCGAAAGGTTCGGATATCAAATAGATTTGATTTTACTGTAACTTGCAATTTCACTGAATTTATTTATTCTCTAATTAACTCTCATCTTTATTAAGTATGGTTATTCTATTATCAGTCAAGAAAATAATTTTTAACATAGCAAAGACTCTTTTATAGATAAGAAATCTTAAACTCTAAAAAATTATCATCTAAAATCCTCAAAAGGACCAATGACTCACCCCATCTGAAAAAAATTTCAATTTTTTGAAAGTAATTCAAAAAATTATGCTAAAAATATTAGAAGATAATAAGTCTCTATTAGGATATTCCGAGACATAGGAAATAGTTAAGAATAACTTAGTCTAGTGCAGAGTTAGGTATAGTGTGTTTCTTTACTATGTACATTTGTAACTTGTAATTCGATGGTCACGATTTGTACTGATCTAACGGTTGACGCTCTCCTCGGTATTAATGACACTTGATCCATGGCTTAACACCTGATTGGTCCATGATCTCTATTTAAAGAGTATGGAGGGTCATTTGTTCGGTAACCGTTTATGAGAGAAACATATGTA
This sequence comes from Pinus albicaulis, assembly GCA_034641835.2. Taxonomy (NCBI): domain Eukaryota; kingdom Viridiplantae; phylum Streptophyta; class Pinopsida; order Pinales; family Pinaceae; genus Pinus; species Pinus albicaulis. The sequence goes on along the minus strand of JAXQQM020080118.1, from coordinate 17,033 downwards.
ACTTTTCTTTTTATATTAATAAATTTCCTGAAGTGGCTGCGTTGGCTTAGGCCGTGGACTATTTCCCTCTTCGAGGGTTTTAACCACATGATCATACTGGTGTACTGATTTGTGATATGTTTGTGAGTGGTGATCTTTGGTTCTTGATCTAAGGAACTTACCCTGTAAATTCCTACATGGTATTAGAGCTATTTTGACAGTCACATGCGTTGTTGATCCAAATCTGAAGCTGATTTTACTGCATGTGACTGTTGTTTTCTAGATCTACAAATTTTGAACATTTTTGGGCTTTGAGAACAGCTCTGTTGTGTCCGAAGCATCTATTATAGTGAGGAACGCCTTTCGTTTCATGCGAAAAGGTTTCTGGTTGCCCAAGTTATGTCAATTTAGCTTTGGAGGTATAAAGTATATGTTTTGCAGTTATATTTGTTAATAGTTTTGCTTATTTTGGTTCCCTCTGTCTATTTCGGTTTTTTTTTTTTTTTTTTTTTGGTGGGTCTATACCCTCTTCTCTGTGTATGCTCTTTCCTCCATGCTATGTGTGACCTTGGCAAATAAAAAACAAGAGGAAGGGGTTTTTTTTTTACTACATATGCTCTTTCCCCGCGTCTTTGTGCGATCTCGGGAAATCATAAATAGTGAAAAAAATGGATAGTTGTCGGTAAGGCCAACCGTAAATCTAACATTCTGCCATAAGGATTGCATTTTGTTTTATTGTTTTCTCAGATTTTTGTGTTTCTTGTGCATCAAAAGGCACACACACCAAAGAGTAATAATAATAATACAAAAAAAAACCCTTTCCCCTTTCAAACAATAACAAAATCCTTTTACTATCTCACTTGGTGAGAAGTTAGTTTATGAGAATAGAGGTCTTGGGTTCAAATCTCTTTCTCAAGCTTATTTTTGTAAAAATTTTATGTTAAAGGAGCGGGATTTTTTTTAAAGTTTGAACTTCATCAACAAATTTCAATCCGCTTCTGTAACTATTCGGCATGTACAACTCAGTTTTTTTGAAAAGGCATAACTTATTCATCCGAAAGCCGTTTTTTGAGGCTTTCTTTTTATATACCTAATTTTTCAAGATCTTTCCATTGGAGCAGTTATTTTCAACTTTTTCTCATCTTCATTTTTTAAAATGGAAAGTGCATACCCAATTATTATTAACAACAACAATTATTTCCAATGGCTACCTCACATGGTATATATACTTAGAAGTAAAGGGATTTACAGAATAGCCACAGGCCAAGAAACTAAACCTTTTGATGATGATAAAGTTCCTAAATGGGAAAATAAACAAGATCAAGCACGAGGGTTGATAGGAATGTCCATTGCTCAAGATCTTCAATTTCACATCCTTGACATTGACACCCCTGATAAAGCCCTGGAAAAGCTAAATTCTATCTATGGCATTAAAAATCAAATCAGGGCCCATCAGCTTGAAAATGAGTTGCTTACTTTGGACCCCAACAACTTCTCCTCTATTAAAGATTTATTGTCCAAATTCAAGACTCTTAGACTTCTTTTAGAAGGTTTTAAGTTCAAAAATAAAGATGGTAGCCTCATCTATTGCATTCTTGCTAATCTTGGCCCTGCATCCTCTGTATTTTTTTTCGCCTTCCATTCCACTAGATAAGCCATAATTTCTTCAGGAACCACCTACAAGAATCCCTCTTTTGATGAATTTTTTGATTATTTGATAAGAGAACAAAAAAACCTCTTACACCTTGGTCTTATCACGTCTAGAAATGCTTCTAAGAAATCCTTAGCAACCCATCAGCTATTGTTTCGGGGAAAAACACCCTAGAGGTTCGTTGGGTCAAAACCTCCACATAGCAGGGCATGTTATTCAGAAGGACTCACACACAACCATACTTGAATGAAAAAAACTAGATAACAACGATAGCAGAACTCACTTGTAGTCCTACGTTCGATGTAGATCCCGCGAGGTCCAAACCCCCAGCAACCCTTCTTCCTCCTTCAACCTGGAAAACAAGAAAGAACGTGCATGGAAACCTAGTTGTACATCATATATTTCTCCTAAACGTTAGTGCAATCAATGTGAAACATTATATAAACCATAATAAATGCTTAAATGATAATCTTTCCACACATATAAGTAAACATTAACACATAAGTTCAGGAACAAGATGGTTCTTCATTATTACGAACAGCATGTAAAGAAATAAAGAGTGGAGAGATCACCTGAATCCTTCCATGATCTTCGAGCAGACCGTCGTCTGGATCCGTCCCGCCCTTGCCTTGCTAAGATACTTTCAAGACTTGTGCACTCGAGATGGCATATAAATGGATGAACATCTCCAGGAAACAAGGGTTTCCTGTATAAATCTGGGAAAGTGCAGGAGGCACGAGAATTCAGACTTGAACTGGGATTCCAACAGAGTATAATGTCTATAAAATTTCTCTCTCCCTTAGGCCATGCACATGAGGGGCTTTTATACTCCCTCAAAGTAATTTCAATCAGTTGGAAATAGTTGGCCACGTGCTGGGGTGGTTGAAATACTGGAGTAACCATCAACCCAGCCCGAAAATAGGGATTTTTTATATATATTTTAATGGTTTTAATGGCATACGTGGAAAAGTACATGTGGACTCGTGTATACACGTGGAAAAATCTGGGCATACCCGCGTATGGGAATTTTAACACTGTTTTTTAGTGAATTTTGTTCAAGTCTATAGGAATGGGTGCCCAAAGCCATAAAGACAATCATGAATCACATGAGGGTGAAAAATGATGCTATAACAGATGCCCCCTAATATATGAGGTCAGAAGGGGTACATGATGGCCGAAATGTATTATTCACATAGAAAGAACTTCGCAAGGACAAGAGAGGACTTCACCAGATTTCAGCCTACCAAAAACCAATGAAAGAACACAGAGAGTCAACTCATGCTGAGGCGAGCATACCCATGCTCAGTCAAAAATAAATGATATGGAAAGTACATAATATATCCAACATGTATACAAGTATATTTGAACTAAAAGTACACAATGAATCATCTGAGCATGGCCCGGAAGTACAAGTCTGAATCAATGTCCAAGTATCACATATGAAAAATGATCAATGATCTTTGGCTGGAATAACAGTCATATGATAATTGAATCCTAAAGTACCAAATCATAAGAGGTGGAATATGGTACAATCCATAACTGAGAACTGACATATAGGATCTTGTCTTGACCTTTATAACATATAAGGAGTGTGGCATCCTTGGCCCAGTCCATTGCCGGCAAAGTGAAGCCCGAAAATGTAGTCACAACCAGAGGTCTTACACGTCCCTATGCTTCCTGAATTCTACATAAGGAATAAATGGTAGAAGTCGATGTTGTAATCGTTGGATTACCGGTCAATGATGTATACCGTTAACCAACATGAGACAACCCACCAAAAATGAAAATGAGTGTCAAGGTGCCCTAGTACAATCTAACAAGTGCGAATAAATGAGTTGAAGTCGAACACTTCAAAGAATCTACCAATCACGAGGCAATTATGAATCCCCACTGTCGATAGCGAAGAGTCTGCCACTAATGACTGCAAACCCTAAGGTACTGACAAAAAGACTCTAGAACTTATTCCCAGAGCAATGAGTTAGAGTCGATGGGAAAAGATCTGCTGGAAGGAAGGCATTAAAGCATCCCACATCAGTACAGCACGAGTGTAACCCACAAGCCAAGATTTGGAAGGAATCGGACGAAGTAGAGTGATGGAACCAAACCGAAGTACGTTTCCGACATGCACAAGATGAAGCTAGTGCACGGAAGAAACCCTCTGAACCAACCAATAATGAAAGCTGACACAGAGGCGAGATATCCACCAATAGGGTCAAATGGAAATCAAGGTACTGCATGAATACCAAGTGTGATAATGTATGCTGATGTCGAACACAAGGAAAACCACTCAGTCAAAGACCCATAATGATGATCAAATGCTGAGCACAAGGTCACCTATCAATGATGGAAATAGGGCCAGGGTGCAGCTCTAGGTTTTCTCTCAGAGCAATGTGTCATAGTCAATAAGAGACAAACCAGCTAGCAAGAAGTCAATGGAGACCTTCTCAAACCAGCACGAGTAGAGGAGCAAAATATCTGATGTGATAGAACAAGATACTGACAAGACCGGGAAGGCCGACTGAATAATGAGTCAAGAGACACCGTAGAATGGTCGACTCTAGTTAGACTTCCCTTGAACAAAAGCATGACTCGTGATGACCATGGCAGTAAAAAGTGATACTGTATAATTCTGTTATGCAGGAGGCAGAAAAAACTCTCCATATGATTGGAAGAGATAACCAATCGGGGGAGGACTGACAAGTGAAACAAGGTAAAGGCTGAACCTAGGTCAAAAATAAAACCATCCCAAATGGAGGAAAGATATATAAATGTATATGCTTTGTTCAAGGGCGAAAAAATGACACTGTACTACCATTAAATTATGAAGTTACATCCCATTCCTGCTCTTTTTGTTATATTTGATTTTTTTTTCTTTTTCATATAATAAGCCTGAAAAAGAATAAAAGAATGCTATGGTACAATGGATAAAACGAGTCTCAAGAAACAGATGCACTAGTTCCTGGGATTGGAACGATCCTATGCTCAATGCAAGGTGGTGGAAACTAGTAAGCGATACTCAGAGGAATGTTCCATCCATGGGTAAAAAGGGTGTCAAGTCGCGATAGCTAAGTGCATGCAATGGTTAACTTGTACAGATAGACAAGGTCAAAATTTGGCTTAAACATTGAGTCCAAATGAAGCCGGCTAAAGGCCAGGATAAACAAGTAGCCAATATGCAATGCAGTAATACAACTCAACAACACCAGGGAGCCTCTATGGTAATAGCCAGAAAAATGATAGTGAGGAAGAAGAAGAATGAAGCTTCAACACATAAGTCATGGTGGGACTAAAGAGGACTCCCGAGCCTACATAAAACGTAGCATGGGCAACAAGTGATAGCGAGTAACTAACTAGGAAGCCCATGTAAAGGAAGGCTCTACCACCAAGTCATGATTAAATAATCGGCGAGTGAAATGGGTGTAATACTCATGACCTGATGGGATCGACCCTATGGCAAGTGATCAGGATGGAGGCTAGTATGAAAAATGCAATGGAAAGTGAATTCCCTAACCTATATGCCAGTGAAGATCATATACCTGCCATGACGGGTCAGCAGTCATGGATCAAAAACCGGGAAAAATCTCAATTCGTCAAAAAGTACCTGAAAATATACCAATTTGGGCACTTCCAAGCATCCGGGTTATGCGGCTTAAGATAGATTTGAAAAAATAAGCATAACAAATTTTTGCGAAAATTTTCAACTTTTTGGGCATAAATAGGCAAATTACCTCATATTTGGTTCATTATGACATTGTTGATTTGGAAAAAAGTGCTCTGGAGAAAAAAGCTTCTTTCGTCAAAACATGAGCAACTGACCGTCAAATTCCACCGAATTTCTCAGGTTAGCTCTTAATTCATCCTTGCTATTCATTTTGTTCGTTCATAAGTTAAAAATTAGGAATTTTCACCGTTAAATATCTTGCTAAAAATCACGAGTTTGCGCATACGCAGGTTTGTAATGACCAAGTCACGTATACATGCGACCGTGCACAAATAAAGTCGCGTATGCGCAACCCAATATGAAAAATGCGTAGCTAATGAATGGATTATTGAAATTTTACAGGATGACCATATCATGGAGAGAGCGTGAACACAGTGCTATTGACAATGAAGTCATGCAGAACCGAGCATCACTAAATATTCTTCGAAATTGTGGATTGCTCAAGTTTTTCAAAATGCCAAATATGAAGAGTAATGTCTGGTTGCTCAAAATGCTTGTGAATTATTGGGAACCGGAAGAAGATTGCTTCATCATAGATCATATGCCCATATGCATTGAAGTGGAAGATATATATTTTATCACGGGACTCTCCCGAAGGGGGGAGCCAGTATACTTGCATGGTAAGCCTTTGGGAGGGCTCACCGTGGAAGATTACGTCCACGTGTACTGCGTAGAGGGTTCCAAGAAAGTTGGAACTCAAATTTCTATCAAATATTTAAGGGACTTGCACATGAAAATCCTCCTTTTTACCATTGGCAGGGTAGTGGGATCTGCTTCCCTACACCAGGCATCCAGGATGCAAATGAGTATAGCAGTGGAATGCTTAACTCATGTATATGATTGGTGCACAGCCCTACTGATGAACATGAAGCAACAATTGACTTCAATCCGAAAGGCGAAGACAAAAAAATTTGGATATGGTAAAATTTTGATGACATTCTTCTTCGAGAAGATTCCAGCATTGAGACCCAGAGTGATCTCTACCATCAGCAGCCCAAGAGACCCAAGAATTGCTCGCTGGGCAGACATGATGAAGAGATTGGGGGGAAGTGAAGTTCCCTGGACCACTTGGGATGATGAGTTCTTCCTTTGGTGGGGAGAACAAATCATCGCTGTGGACGACTATCCCTATGTCGGGATGGACTTTCATGGTGATCCAGATCTTGTCCTTCCACCAGGCGCAGCATGGGGTACATTCGGTAAGTTTGAAATTTTTAACTTATATAATTTTTTTGTATTTTCACAATATGTATGAAAGAATGTGAAAAAAAAACATGTTTTTGATTGGATTCAAAATGTCTTACAATTTAAAATGATCATGAAACAGATATTGGAGCAGTTCGACCTGAGGGATGTCCATGACATAAGCGTCGCAGAGGGGAAGCGGATACAGTAGATCTAGACAGAACCCTCCAGGCTGTACAGAGGAACTTGGAGGGATTAACCTGCGAAGTACCTATGGCTGCAGTGGAATATCTGCCTGAAGCCATCCAGAGACAGGTGGTAGGAGTACCCCGTGACTGGGTACGGTTATTCCGCCGAGTTGCCACTGCGATCGTTTTTATAGGAACACAAATTCTGGGCAGGGACCTCAGGAGTAGATAGATATGATGTATCATATGATTGTATATTTTTTGAGACTGAACATGATCGGGGGCATAAGCCCAATTTTTTGTATGACCTATGGATCCAAATTTTGTATAGTTTTTTGAACACTCTGATGATATATATACAACGATGTTTGATGTGATGTGACAAATGTATCAAAATGTATGATGTTTTTGATGATTAAATTTTATTGTATGGAATGATTAATGTGCCAATCAATTGCTTGATTAGCTAATGAGTCTGCCAGCCAATTCTCAGCTCGAGGAATATGAATGAAAGTTAAAAATTGAAATGATCTTTGTAACAAACGTACCCTCAAGAACAACTGGAGTAAAAATGGATCCCGAACCCGATAAGTATTGTTCAACTGTGACACCACCAGCTGAGAGTCCAAGAAAACTACCAACGAATCAAAACCCAAAGATATTGCTTCCGAGAGTAGATAAACAACTGCAGTGTATTCTGCTATATTATTGGAAGCAGGACCAATGCAGACTCCTCTTGATACTAACAGCTGACTGGATGGATAATGAAGCACCCAAGCCGCGGAAGCTAAGTTCTAGGTGTGTCTACTAGCACCATCGGCGAAACCAAAATGACTCATGACATCCGACACAGCCTGCCAAGGCAGATCAAAAAACATCACCATCCCATCAAAGATCGAAAAACAACCAAATATGTACAAAGAAAAACTACTATATACAAAAGCAACATGCCAGGCCGAAGCCTAGGCATAATACTTCTTCAAATAGAGCCCATTTTTGGCCTCCAACAACTCGTTCCCTTCAAAATCAACCAAGGTATAAGCCCCTTTCTTAAGGACTTTTTTAACGATAAAGGGGCCGTACCACATAGACTTAAACTTTCCTGCCCCCAGGGCATATTTTTCTTTGGCATAGACCAAAACAAGGTCACCTTCCGAAAAAACCCTAGGCTTGACTACCTTATCGTACTGAACTTTAACTCGGTTTTTATGCGCTTCATTCATCGTGGCGGCATCCCAACGCTGCTCATCGAGATGTTCCAGATGAAGGAGTCGTTCTTCAAGACTAGAAGTGTCAGGAATGAGTTCAACAACTAACTTAAGAGAAGGAATCTCACATTCAATGGGAAATACAGATTGCAACCCGTGCACTAGCTGAAACGGAGTAAAGCCAGTTGCAGTTTTCACTGACGTCCTGTATGCCCAAAGTGCAGGATATAGCATAATATGCCAGTTGGATTGAGCTTTATCAATTTTCCTTTGAAGAATTGACTTCAAGGATTTATTCACGGCTTCCAATTGCCCATTGGCTTGAGGATAATACGGATATGAATGCTCCTACCGGAAACCTAATTTTAGAGCCAGCTCAGCCATCATGCTATTCTGAAAATGACTGCCATGATCACTGACAATCTCTTTAGGAATACCGAAATGAGCAATAACCTGGTTGAAAAGAAAAAGAGCTGTAGTCTCACCATCATTCCCAAAAGTAGGCATAACCTCGACCCACTTCGTAAAGTAGTCTACTGCTACAATAATGTACTTGTGACCTTTAGCTAAAGGTGGGTTACAAGTAGTATAATCAATACCCCACTTTGTAAAGGGACCGACAGTAATGACTGGAAAAAGCGGAGCTGGATGAGCGTGCATTTTTCGAGTATAAACTTGACACGGATGACACTTTTTGACCGACTCCATACAATCCTTGAAAATCGAAGGCCAAAAGTACCCAGCACACAAGATCTTTTGGGATGTAGTAAGCCCAGATAAATGACCACCACAAGCCCCACTATGGAAATCATTCAGCACATCCTCAGCTTCTTTGAGAGTAAAGCAACGTCTCAGGATTGAATCAACCCCTCAACGGTATAAAGAATCACCAATAATCAAGTAATTATTAGCCAAGTGACGCAACTTACGGCGCTCATCTTTCGAAAAAGTAGAGGGAAACTTCGCAATCTGAAGATACACAATTATATCCCCATACCAAGGATCTTGTGGAGAGATAAGAAAAAAATGTTCATCTAGGAAGGATTCATCATAAACTACCTCATCCCCACAGGGCAACTCGGAGATCAATTCCGCGAAAACCAATGACTTCTTGGACTTGGCAGACATAAACTCAAGATCAAATTCCTGCAAAATCACAATCCATCTATTTTCCCCCAATCACTCGCCTACTGAGGACAAACTGAAATGGATTGGCTGCTACCAAAACATAAGTTTTTCGAAGAATAGTATAATGCCAGAGTCGCTGCACAACATGAACATCTAATAAAGCTAAATTTTCTATCGGAGTATACCAGAGTTCAGGTCCTACCAATCCTCGACTAAGATAGTATATAACATGCTCTGCAAGAGCATCATCTTCCTGAACCAGAACCATACCAATAGTAGATTCTGCTACTGCTAGATACAAAAGAAAATCCCTGCTATAATCAGGTGGACTCAATAAAGGAGCAGAGGTCAATGATTTTTTCAAAGCATCGAATGTGTCTTGAGCGAAGTCATCCCAAAGAAATGGAACTCCCTTCTTCAAGAATCTCATAAATCCCTTGGTAACTTCAGCATAATTTACGATAAACCTCTGAAGAAAATTAGACTTTCCTTGTAGACTTTGAAGTTGACAAATAGAGGACGGGGGAGGCAACCGAAGTATTGCCTCAACCTTGAAGGGATCTACCCTAATCCCTTCCCTAGACACAATGAATCCCAATAACCGACCGGATGTAACCGTGAAAACGCACTTGTTCGGATTCAACCTAATCTTATAGAAACGACATCGTTCAAATATTTGACGGAGGTGAGCAGGATGATCCATCCTCTTTCGAGAATGAGCAGCTAAATCATCCAAATACGCCTCGATAATATTTTTGATGTCGTGGAAGGCATATGACATGGCCCGCTGAAACGTAGCCCCAGCATTTTTAAGACCAAAAGGCATTTTCTTGTATGCAAAAGTACCCCAGGGACAAATAAAGGCAGTCTTATGCTGATCTTCAGGACAGATATTAATCTGATTATATCCGGAGAAACCATCCATGAAGGATAAAATCTCATTATCGATACACTCATCAATGATCTGATTGATAAATGGTGTGGGGTAATTATCTTTAGGACATGCTTTATTGAGGTCTCTGAAATCAATGCAAACTCGAATTTTTCCTTGTTTTTTATCTACGGGAATAGGGTTTGAAACCCATTCAGTCAAAGGAACAGGGAAAATGAATCCCGCCTTAAGTAGCTTCTCCACCTCAGCTTTGATAGCTGTTGCCTTCCTAGGATTGACTGGACAAAGTTTTTGCCTCACAGGCTTAGCGTTTTCGTAAGTCTTGATCTCATGCTCGACAATAGATGGAACTATACCAGGAATTTCCTCATAAGACCAAGCGAATACATCCCTATACTCTTTAAAGAGCTCGGTGTAAATCTGAATCTCTTCACGGGGAAATTCAGCTCCGATGAAGACATTCTCAATAATATTGGGATCCCTGGAAATGTTCACCGAGATAGCAGGAGAAATCACAACCATGTTCCCTTCAGCATAAACCTGTGTTGGTGCTAAAGGGTTCAGGACTGGGCGAACAGGACCAGGAGACGGAGGATTTGGAAAACTCGTTTCAACTTCACTCAAATCAGGTAAAAAGTAAGACCGATGATGCAAATCATCCCATGGTCTATCTATACGAGTCATAGCTTCCAGGATGGCCTCTTCAGATGGAAGATTGGTATCAAGGCAATCCTGGGCAGAAGAAGAACTAAGTGCCCAAGCCGGAGCCACATCTCCATCCAACTCTTCTGGTGAGAGAGGAGCTGGGATGGATTCTGTAGATTCAATAATAGATTGATAAGCAATCTCAGCTGTAGACATTGGAAATGCCATTCCACCCACTTGACCTTCCGCTAATGTGGCAGTAGGGGAAGGTAAGGTCCAAGGGTCCGAAAAATAATGAGTTCTGAAGAACTCTCTTCGAAGAGGAGCCTTGGAGGATGAAATTGCATTTATATGAACCGTAGGAAGAGGAATATCGAAAGCACCCATCAAGGAAGAATACATTCCAACCCCTAAATTCTCAACAGGCGCCTTAGTATTATCCAACTTTGGAACAAATGAGTCAGTAGACGCATTCGGGTCTATAGGAGGACAGTCCAGTTGGTCCAGTGTAACAATCCTCCCTTCGTGAGGGAAACAAATAATCCAAAATAATGAGGATGCAATGGCATCCATCTCATAAATCCAGTTTCTCCCCAACATAAAGTTGTAGTCCAAGCTTGCATCAACTACCTCAACCTCTATATTCACAGTTTTGCCCCCAACACAGATAGGAAAAGCTGGGACAATACCATGTGGTCTGTGAGAATGACCATCAAACGCAGTCAGAAGAGTGGTAGATGGAACAGCTTTGGGAGATCCAATCGTCTTCCAACATGTGAGGGACATCACGCATGTGGAAGCACCCTCATCAACAACCGTCCGGAAGATATTTCACTTCCGGTACGATGATTTAATATGAAAAGCCATATGATGGGGGAGTCTCTTCTTAAAATTAGTCATATCAAATGTAATCAGAAGAGAATTTTTCGGATCAATAGCCCCAATGGCAGTGAGCAAATCACTGCGCTGAGCCGGACAAGACTGGAGCACCTCTAAAGCTGACATGGCACAAGGACTCTGCGCCAGATCTTCCACAATAGAGTAGTTCTGGGCAGCCCTAGCGTTTGGATTAATCGTCGAACGCTTAGTAGATGCTTTGGGCATCCGAGGTATAGGCTCAACAGTAGGCCTCGTAATGTGAAGCGGCTCAGTAGCATCAGGAGTATCCTTAGCTTTCGAAGACTCTTCTCCGCCATAATCACGGGATCTCGTAGCGACATCCACGTGAGCACTCATCATGAATATGTTTGATGGAATTTCCCCTTCCTGGGTGCCCCCAGAGGAAGCCCCAGGATTTTGATTCGCGCCAACAACTAGTTGTTGCCCTTGGGGAAAAGGGTTTGTCAACACAGCCTGGGAACTGGAAGAACCCTGCTGAGCTAACAAGCGCTGCGCATCCTGAATTTTAGGGAAAAGGTGTGTAAGATGGTCTCCAGTACATAACTTGCATGGAAACTTCACTTTATTTTTATCCTTTGGCCCCTCACCAACATGCTCATTGGTTTTATTCGCATTACCCTTCCCATTCTTTCCCTTTTTCTTATTATTCCGTCCTTTCTTCTTCCCTTCAGATTGTTTATTTCCTTTGGGATCGGAAGCTTGGACAACATTTATCGACAAATATTGGGAAGGCGATGACTCAGCTGGTACAGCCTGACCAGAAGGAGCAGATTGCAAAGAAAACTGCTGCAATTGAGTAAGCAGGCTAGCTGCACCACTATTGATCGACCCAATAAGTCCATCACCATGAGGACCAGGCTTAGTTTTGGATAAATCTAATTTGGAGTGAGGAGCATTGGGAAAATACTTATGAAGGACTCCAGACTGAGAATATATCAGTTCCAGCTGCTGGGCCCTAAAAATGGTCTGTTCCTCGGAAAATACCCCTGAGAGGGATACATCCTTCGAAATATCTGACTGCAGAGATTTCAAAAACCATTCCAAAAGGAATTCCCCTGGAATATGAGCTTTAATAAGCCTCTTCCTTCTCCTCCATTCCTGAATATGGTCAGAAATGTGGGTTGCGTCGTCCTGCTTAAAATTAGCTAGGAGTTCAGTCCCAGCGTCGTAACAGACGGGAAACTGGAAATGATTTAGAAATGTAATAGCCAGTTCTCCAAATGTAGCAAAACTGCCCCCAGTTAGCTCAATATACCATTTGGCAGCGTTTCCATTTAGGGTGCATTGAAACAATCTCAACCTAATCGAATCATCGATCAGGGAGTTAGACGAACACCATAAATGGAACGTGGTGATGTGATCAGCCGGATCCTCTCCATTCTTGCCTTCAAACTTTGGAATGTTTGAAGGTAGTTTGGTCGAGACCGGAGGCCACCCCGGACTGTACCGGATCGGATCATTCGTCAATTTCGACAGATTTGGCAAGTTTAACGTTGCCAAAAAAGGTAAACGAGGCGGAGCTTGAGGATTCCATCCTTGATAGGATGAATTCCCAACATTCTGAAAAGAATACCCTAGATTTGATGAGGCACCAGGTTTCTAAAAAGAACTCGTAGAAAAAGGAGAAGAACCTCCTCCCAACGCAGAGTTACCAAAGACCGGACCAGTTCCCCCCGCTGAAGTATGAAATGAAGAGGAAAGCCCCTGATAGGGGTTCCAGGCATTAGAAAGAGGAGAAAAATTCTGATAAGCACTCAACGAAGGGGAAGAGGCATTCCCTTGGTGACCAGCGTAAAACTGATTCCCTGCCCCCGCTGTAGTGAATACAGGGTTCCAACCTGTAAAAGTAGTCGAATTCTGACCTCCAGACCAAGGGTTGAAACTCTGAGTCTGAGAAGTAAACGGAAAGGACCCTAAAGAAGGATTCGAACTAGGAATATTTCCAGTTCTGAAGGGGAACCCTTGAAAAGAAGTTGATCCACTAGCCATGGAAGACATGGGTGTAGATGCAGCTGCAGCAGCGGAAAAGGAAAAAGAAGGAATCCCACTAGTGGGCATTCCAAAACAGAAGGGACCAGATTGGGAAGCATGTGCTTGGGTCAAACCAGAGCCAAACACAGCAGTACTAGAAGCAATCAAAGATATAACAATAGTGCCCCCTCCTTCAACAGAAGCAGGAGTCTGAATGCCTGCAACACTCACAGCAGAAGCCATGTTCCCAGTCATGGCCATCGAAAGGTATGTATAATACGGAGGATCTTCCAGTCTCTCTGACTCAGGTCTGATGTATTAAAAAACGAACGAATAATCAGGAGGAAGAGGAGATGGAAGTGACACAGAGGGTTCAGGTACTTCCTCTATTTGAACTTATTCTTCCTGCGAAAATAAAACTCACTAGGTGAGCGGAGTGCTCCTCTCGGAACCAACACCAGAATCAGCTACGAAACCTTCAGACCCTTGTGGAGGATCTCTCTCCACTGCGTCAGACGTCACAGGGTGATTCTCACCTGCTAAACTACTCCTACGCCTTCTTGAAGAAGGCTCTGAACTCTCGGGAGATAACCCCTAGATTCTCCTCGATCGATGAGGCGCTTGATCAGCCACTTTAACAAATTTTAATTAGAATCAAAAAATATAAAGCTAGGTAAGCTAGGAGAAAATAGCATTCACTACAAAAAGAAATCCCTAAGATACAATCAAGCAAACAACCTTCAAGTATTTCCGCTTCAGGTGATTAGGACCGGACACCAAAATACAAGAAAGCGAAATATAGGACCTCCCGAAAGTAGTCTGGGATAATTACCGCCCAGGCCTACTAGCTAAGGTAATAGAAACAGTTACGCCGACCTCCTACCGAAAACCTTTGTCGGCACAAGTACCCAAGCTTCGCAAGGGCACCCCCCAGAAGTACTGCTGAAAGTGATACGACGTCTGCCTCAGGTACCACGGGTATTCCCCCCCGCAGTCACCTATGTGGAACCTAGGAGTGGCAACTATGGGCACTAGTCCATGTCAGAAGCTGGGCGGAACGGTCTTGAGTTCAGATTCAGCAAATCAGAGAGGGGGTATCTCTCTTCTCAGCCTTCACTTCCCCTCACGCTTGACTCTCTAGAGGAGAGTTTTCCCAGTCCACCTAACGGAGTTGGATTTCGCTAAATTAATCAAATTCTATGTTTTTTTTGAGTGGCCTTGGAGAGTTAACTCTCCAATCACCTAATCCAATGCCCTACAACCTAGCTAGTTGGTGTATGACACTTAAAAAACTTGCTAGTTGCTTTTAAATTATATCGCTTATTTTAATTGGCTGTTATGTTAAGTCAACGGGATACGGAAATGAAATGTGTGGTGTTTTGACGCAGAAAAGAAATTAATAAAAACCAAACTACATGCAAATGTAGTAATTGTCTTTCGATGAAAAGCAACTTCTACACAGGTTCTACGAGACTAAAAAAATTTTATTTTTCTTTTCAGATAACAAACTTCACACTCACAAAAACTACGAAAATGACTAAATGCGTAAGTGAACCTGATGCAAATCACTAAGAGCATGCAAATTCTAAGATGCAAAATCTACTAAAGCAGAGAGAAATTTCCCAAATATCCTTCAGTTTTATCTCTTTTTGGTTGTCTAGAAAGCTAGTTCTCAAAATCAGAAACTCTTAATATAAATACACCAAAACGCTTGAAACAAGAAGAAGAAACCAATGACAATTCCTTTCCAAAATCAAGTCAAAAACCAAAGGCAAGAAACCTCAACAAAGCTTCAAAAGATGCAAAGAAATGAAAACAAAAATGCAAAACAAAAGCAAACAATAAAAAAAAATGTTTTTTGAGCTTTTGAATTTTATAAAAAGAAGAGTTCGAAAAGACCAAGAAAAACTATCAAATTCCAAGCCAAACAACTCTGAATTTCAAGAAAAAACTTCAAAAACGCTCCAAATCTTATAGGGCTAGCTAGTAGCAAGATTTATACGAGCAAAAGAAGACAAGAAACTCAATCACCTAGCCTAGAAGAATAGTACAACCTTGCAGCAAACAAGAACTTCAAAGAACCAAGAAAGACTCTTCAAAAACTGCAACAAGACCTAGTCAACTAAACTCAAGAAAACCAACCAAGAAATGGGCAAAAATTGAAGTGAAAAGCAAGACACAAAGGTAGGAAAGAGTGAACGAGTAGAAGCTCTCTGTTCTGATGAAGCAGAACTGCCAAGAATCCCCAGGAAGAGATCTTGGTACTCGAACCAGAAATGCAAACACAAGAAACAAACTTTGCCAAATAAGTTAGTTTTCAACCAAACAAGAGAGAGAAAAGACCAAATACTACTTTCTACACAATCCAGAGGATACAAAGACACTGTAGCAACAGGTCTCCACAGGCAGACATGACTAAAAAGCCAAGAAACCTAAAATTTCAAAATTGACCCAGATATATGCGACTTGACAGTTTATAAACAAGCGTGCATACGCGACTGTGTTAAAGGAAACCCACGTATACGTGACTCCCTTTAACAAAAACTACGTGTATACGTGTCTGTGTACAGACAAACCCGCGTATGCAAAGCTAAATAATGAAAAATAAAAAATATCAAGCCTGGATAAGGAACCAGGACTTCAGTCTGACTGAGAAAGAGTTAACTGGACTGGAAATAAAATTTAAAACTGTTGGAAACCTATCAAACAGCTGAAACCACCCAACAGGGGAATCAAAAAAGTGCGGTCCCCAGTGGAGTCGCCAGTTCTGTTTCGGGGAAAAAAACCCTAGAGGTTCATTGGGTCAAAACCTCCATAGAGCAGGGCATACTATTCAGAAGGACTCACACACAACCATACTTGAATGCAAAAAAATAGATAACAACGATAGCAGAACTCACCCGTAGTCCTACGTTCGATGTAGATCCCACGGGGTCCAAACCCCCAGCAACCCTTCTTCCTCCTTCAACCTGGAAAACAAGAAATAACATGCACAGAAACCTAGTTGTACAGCATATATTTCTCCTAAACGTTAGTGCAATCCATGTGAAACATTATATAAACCATAATAAATGCTTAAATGATAATCTTTCCACACATATAAGTAAACATTAACACATAAGTTCAGGAACAAGATGGTTCTTCATTATTACGAACAACATGTACAGAAATAAAGAGTGGAGAGATCACCTGAATCCTTCCACGATCTTGGAGCAGACCGTCGTCCGGATCCGTCCCGCCCTTTCCTCGCTAA
Source organism: Pinus albicaulis (assembly GCA_034641835.2). Taxonomy (NCBI): domain Eukaryota; kingdom Viridiplantae; phylum Streptophyta; class Pinopsida; order Pinales; family Pinaceae; genus Pinus; species Pinus albicaulis. The sequence continues at coordinate 312 of JAXQQM020080118.1, read as the reverse complement.
GATACTTTCAAGACTTGTGCACTCGAGATGGCATATAAATGGATGAACATCTCTAGGAAACAAGGGTTTCCTGTATAAATCTGGGAAAGTGCAGGAGGCACGAGAATTCAGACTTGAACTGGGATTCCAACAGAGTATAATGTCTATAAAATTTCTCTCTCCCTTAGGCCATGCACATGAGGGGCTTTTATACTCCCTCAAAATAATTTCAATCAGTTGGAAACAGTTGGCCACGTGATGGAGTGGTTGAACTACTGGAGTAACCATCAACCTAGCCCGAAAATAGGGATTTTTTATATATTTTTTAATGGT